>VXAZ01003161.1:1899270-1955507 GCA_013399875.1 Gymnorhina tibicen
CGGGGACCGGGGGCATGGGGGTTGCGGGATACGGGCTGAGGGGTCCCGGGGGCGTAGGGATCGGGGCTCCCGAGAGCAGGAGGTCCCAGGGATATGGGATTTCTGAGGTATGGGGATGTGATGTCCCGAGGGTGTAGGGATCGGGGTCCCCGGGGGTATGAGGTCCCAGGGATATGAGGTCCCAGCAGTGCGGGGGTCTGGGGTCCCAAAGGAATGGAGTCCAGGTACATGGTGTCCTGAGGGTATGGGGCCCTGGGGATAAGGGATGCAGAGAGCAGAGGGCACGGAATCCCCGGGGACATGGGATCCTGAGTCTGTGGGACCTGGGGCACACCAGAGCCTGGAGACATGGGTCAAGGGCACATGGCGTCTGGGCCACAGCGGGGCTGTGCACCGGGGCTGTGGGACACCCGGGCCCCTGGGCGTGGGAGGCTGCAGACGTGCAGCGCCCGGGTACACGGGTGCTGGGGCGGGCGGTGTCACACCCCCTGCCCGCCCTGGCAGGGCCCAGCCTGGCCTGTGCCAGTTCTTGGCTTGCCCCCTACCCGCCCCCGTGGGTGGCTCGGGCTGGGGCCTGGCACTGCCCTTCGGCCAGCGCACGTGTGCGCACACGTGCTTGTTGCTAAACTTGTGGCTCTCAAATGTCTCCAGAGAGTGACATTTGCCTGCAGCCATTCCCTCTGACAGGCACCTGTCAGGTTTGGGCTACAGAAGAGTGAGGAGATGGTCAGGGCGTGGGGTGAGCCTGGCACTGCCTGCAGCCCTGCACCAGGGGCTCCCCTTGGGCACCTGCAGTCCCTTGGCCCTAAAATGCATGTGTACAGGTAAGAGTCACACACTGGGAAAGCAAGTGCTGGTGTTACCGGGATCTGCTCTCTCATAAGGCCTCCTTACTGATAGCAAATGCTGGGATCTGCTCCATCCTTGTCCCCCTCAGAGCATTTCCCTCTTCCTCTTTGTGTTTGGCCCCAGTGTCTCTCCCTCTTGCAGTCATTGTCCTCTCAGTCAGGAAGATCAGACTCCCTGGCATCTGCAGGTGGGTGATGCCAGTCACTGATGGATTCACAGGCCACAGCTCTGGTTTCTCTGGCCTTGGAGTTCTCCTGCTGCTGCTGTTAGCTGCTGGAATGGGAGACACTCGTGCACACTGAGGGGGATCACCAGACATGGGCTGAAATGCTCTGCTTCCCTGCAGCCTCTCTGCAGGGAAGCTGCTTGGGAGGCAGGAAGGGAGCCCACATCACGCTACCAACCGTCCCCATGACCCTGATGAGCGTGAAGCTGGCGAGGAACAGCCATCCCCTTTGTCATGCCTCTTCTGAACCACCATTCAGCCAGGGAAACAATGCCTAAACTGTGCTTGGTTTGCTTTGTAACTTCTTCCCTGCCACGGGATGCTCACACCAAACCCTGGAGATCCGTGTGAGGGGGCGCAGGCAGGTGGGGGAGCTGGGCAGGATGAGCTGCAGGGAGCTGCACGCCACTGTCACACTTAAAAACTCTTGCTGACCACATCTGAAGGAAGAGAATAAAATAACATCCACTGAGCTGCTTTGCCGGAGAGAATTACGTCCAGCATTTGTCAGCACGATTCGTCATCTGAGGATCCCCGTGGATCCACCAAAGCTCCTGGCGTCTTGGATGTCAGCCATGGCACAGAAAATCCTCTTTCACTGCTCATTTCCGATTCCAGGTGAAAACCCATTAAAGGCAGCCGCTTCACCACTCCCTGCTACCACCAGGGCAGTCACCAGTCAGGTGCCTCCTATGACTGCAGGCATGGGATAATTTGTACCAAAGTGCAGGATCAAAAGAAATGGTTTAAAAAGAGCTGATTGTACAGCCCTTCCTTTTTGTCTGCCTGTGCCTTGCTGCCCATCACTGATGGCAGTGGCACCCGCCACATCTCTGTGTGCTGCCTGCTCTGGGGGATACCCTAATGAGAATCCCAAATCCTTTTCTAGCTGTTGTCAGGACATTGCCATTGATTTGGATGTCCAGTGTTGTGATAAGTCAGGTTGCCCAGCCCTTTCTACTCATCCTCCACACATGCTTGGGTGAGCCAAGTGTTGTCAGAGACCAAAGGCAAGGCATTAGCACAGTTGCAAAGCCAAATTGGCTTTTGTGTAGGAAATTAATGTTTTTGGTGTAGAAGTGGGACTATTATTCATGGGCCAAGCTCTCCTGTGGAGGTGGTGGGAATGGTTACAACCATAGTGTGCTTTGGGCCCCAGCACTGGCTTAAAAACAGGCCAGAGTGTGCCAAGTCCTTTTGGCCTCACAGCTGGTGGGTAACCCTTTGCAAATTGTATTTGTCACATACATTTGAAGTGGGAGCCTGCCTGCAGGAAAGGCAGCCTGTCTGTGGGCTGCACTGGATTACATTTGCCTCCAAAATTGCTTACAGGGTGCTCAACACTAATGTTGTAACAGGACAGCCCAGAAAAGTTTTAATTTTCTGATATGTGTATTTTTTTTGCACAGACCCATGAACGTGACTTGTTTGTTTGCAGTCCAGCCTGGTTTTACTTACTTTGAATTAAGTAACTGATCTTATTACTGATCCGACTGTGAGAGGGCTTATCACAGGTTCCTTGGCACATGACAGAGATTACTCCGTCGGTGCAACCACGTCCGAGTAATGTGACGTGTCCTCTCAGAGCTATTTTCGTCTTCACCCTCCTCCGGGAGCTTGATCCTTTGGTTTCTTCAGCCAGTGACCAACTAAAACCTTCTTAATACTACGGAAACCCCAACTACGTAATTGGACGAAGGGAAAAGCTCTGCCATTTCTTGTGGCAGACGTCATTTGCTTCCTAAGGCTTTCATTAAATTGAGGGCAGGGTCATTTTGACTTAATGGACATGATTGTGGATGTAATTAAGAGCAAAATAAAAATAGGCACTATCAGGGACTACACTGAACATGGTCTAGTGCTGGGTTTGAGCATGAAATTGAAGATGGGCAAAGAGTGCATCCCTCATTCTTGAACAGGGCTGAAGGATATAGGGTTTACTCCAGTCCTTGCAAGGAATTTGTGCATGGGTTCGACTCTGAACACTTACCAGTCTCCTCTGGAAGAAGGCAGGCTCAGGAGCAAAGGTCAGCAGAGTTTGGACAGCAACTCCAGACCTGTGGCGGGCTGGAGCAGCACAGCTGACACTTCACTTTAAGTCTCTGGGATCTTTGTCAACAAGTCAGAGAGAAATGCCTAATGTCCTGTTTAGCTAAAACTGCACATCTGCAGAGTGAAGCAAGGAATGAGGAGAGTCAGGGGTTTTGCAGTAGGGGCACTGGGCTGGAATATACACACTGTATGTCCCCCTCTCACTACAGATACATCACTGATCTTCAATTTAATCTCTCTGTGCCACCAGCATCCCAGCTGCACAGGGGGTGTGGTAATGCTGCTTTGACCATCCTGTTTTAGCTGGTGAGTTCTTTAGGTCAGGGATAATATGCAAGTATATTGTTCTGGTCCTTGAGCTTCTGGGTCTGCGTGGGGAACCCTCTGCTCTGCTGTGTTAGACAGGGGGCAGAAACAGGTCATCTTGTGGGGACACACAGCGGCAGAGCTGCTGACAGTCACTAGACAGGATTTGTTCTCCTTTGGTGAGGACATGCCATGAGAGGAGGCGGATGGCAGCCCCGGGCACCCTGTTCGGCTCTGATGAATAATAGCTGTTGCTGACACCTCGTGGAAGCCTCACACAAACATTTTCTCAGAAACCTTTCGGTTTCATTTCTTCTGCTGCTGCTGGTTCCCCACCTGATGAGCTTGTCCTTTGTTTCTGTCATCTCAGGGCCCTTGGCTGCCTGCAGCACCAGGGATGGGAAGGCAGCAAGTGAAGCTGGCTGGTAAGGAGGAGTGTACATCTTCTTCCCGCATGGTGGTGAGTGAGGGCTGTTCACTGTGGATGGCTTTTGCACATCAGATGCAGAGAGGAGAGCGCCTCCCTCCTATACCCACCTGGGTCTGTAGCACCTATCATGTACATGCCTTTTGTGTGTCTCTTTGCCCATCTCCATTTTTCAGGGGAGCATTTTGGCAAGTGGCTGTCCTTTCATTTCAGAATATCAAATCACTTTGGAAAAGATACAGAAGTTTTCCTGGGAAGTGCAAAAATATTTTCATTTGAGAAACAAGACAGCTGATTAGAGAGTCAGCAGTGATCTGGGTTGGGACAATGCTCCTGGCTCCCTTGCTGGAACCATCAGACAACATCACCCTGCCCAGTGGAGGAGTCATGGCCTTGAACCTCGCCCTGTTCTCATGACTCACCATTGCACTGTCTTGCTCAGCATCCACCTCTTCTTCCTCCTCAGTCTTCATTTGTATTACAGTCAGTCTCTGTTTGCTTGACTTTGTGTGAATCACCATTTCACACTGAACCTGAGCTGCCCATAACCTCAGCTGCTCTGCTTTCTCTGCTGTGTTACAGGGTCAGCTCCATCCTGACCCATGGCATGAAAGAAAAATCTGCTTTGGAAACAACAAAGTGAGCAAGTCTTCTCTTGTTACTCTTGTTTCCTGGCTGCTGCTGAGGAAATTCCAAAAACCTGCATCCCAAATGATTCTTGGTGGAGTAGGTTGCCCAGAAAGGTTGAGGAGTCTCAGTCCCTGGAGATATTAAAAAGCTGCCTGGACAGCTTTACACAATCCAGAGTAATGTGCTCCTGGGGACTCTGCTTGAGCAGGGGAGTTGGACTAGATGGTCTCCAGTGGTCCCTTCCAACCTTACCCATTTTTGCTTTTTGGGAGCCCAAGTGAAGCTCTGATACATTTTGTTTTGGAAAGGAAATCTCTCCACTGGCTCTGTAGGAAGTATATAGTGTGAGAGTTGACTGCTGTCAGACATCAGTCCCAGCTGGTGTCATGGATTTGTTGAGGTTACCCACCAGTGGGATAAACCAATTTTTAAGGCTTTGAAACTTATTTTTTATTCTGGTTCCTTGATAAAGTGGTCAGGCAGAGTGAGGTGGGCAGCAGGGTGATGAGCTCCTTCAGCTGCAGCTGTTTTGCAAGCCCTCAGGGATGCTCGCAGGCCGTCATCAGTGTCCTCTTCACCTTGGCTGGGTTCACAGCCCACCTCTCATTAAGCCTTGATTTTGACACCTGTAATAAAAGAGACACGAGTTTCCGTACTTTTGGACACTTATAGAAACTCCCAGAGCTGCAACAGAGATCAAATTTCATCCAGCATATTACAGGGGGAAGCTGAAAGGTGTGCTTGGCCCTTAAAAGACTAAAAAGTACCTTTTGGGGAGCCTTTCTGTTTCGTAAGCAGGCGGTCAAGAGGGGTCAGAGAGCTCCTGGCGCCTGTGGACCATTTTGGCCTTCAGCTTGATGTTGGTTGTTAAAAATATTTTCCCAGATGTATTAATATGACCAGACTGGATTGCATCTGAGCTGAACATTGTGAGCCTGAGGCAGGACATAAATATAGAAGCAAAACAGGCTGACATAAGAGTCATCTGTCCTCTTCTACACAAGAAGTGAAGGGGAAAGAGAGGGAACTTACTCTGTTGCAATTTTTAGACACTTCCAGGAATTAGCCTGAGCCTAAGAGAGTGCCTGCATGGGCTCCTTAGGCACAGAAGCCCCCACATATCCCCTCTCTCAGCCCCTGGTGTTCTGTGCCACAGGACTGCACACTCAGCACATTTTTAACCCAGGGTTAGATCTGCCTAGACAAGGTCTGCAATCAGGAATGACTATTTGTTTGATGTGTTTGCCTAACAGGATTACCCTTATCATAATGATATAGCGACCTGGCCTTGGCAGAGCAACCCCCAAGGGCACAAGGGGTCAAACCCTTGCCTCCATTGCCCCACATATTCACAGTGTAGCTTGTCTCTTAGCGTGCAATGTCCAGCCGTGCTTCAGTTGGCATTCAGTGCTCTGCTTTGGGAAAGCGCAATTGTGCCAGGTACTGCTGCCTGCTGACATCACATTTGGCATTTCTCTCTCCCCCACCTGAGAAAAAAATCAATAATATTCAAAGTTTAGAAAAATGATGCAGTGTTTTATAATTATGAGAAGAGGATGGCATCCCCAGTGAGAACTGCTCTGAGCAGGTGCCTGATTGAATTCAGTGTGAATTTGTTGCCCTCTGACTCCCTAAGAACCAATGAATTGACTGCCTTTTGTATTATATATCATGAACATGCCTGAAAATCATTACAAAATCATCTGTTTGTCTACAAAAGTATACCTGTGATTATTAAATTTTGCTACTTAAAACACTCAAGGAAGGTTCGGGATGAAAGCTCAGTTTTCCTGTAGATAAGTAGGATAAAGGTTTTGCTAAAAAGGAGCCTGGCCCCACAGGGTATCGGTACCCAGACTTATTCACTCCAGTTTCTGGCCAGGCTGGGGACACCTCCTTGTTCCCTGTTGGTGTCATTTTAACCCCAGCACTTTTCAGGCTGGTTGATGTGAGCTTGTCCTCAGCAGCTCCCGGGCTATTTGCGGAAGCAGAACCTGCTGCTCACTATGTGCCGGTTCCAAAGCAAGCAGGATCCTTTGTTTATAATGTGCTATAATTGGCCTGAATGAAACCTGTGGTTCTTCAGGCTGTAGGGCCCAGGACTGCTGATGCAGCAGCACCCTAATTCCAAGCAATGCTGCTGGGAGTGCCGAAATGGTTTTGCATAAAGCTGAGGGATGTGTAGGTACATAGTGTTAGCGGTATGTTCACAAGCTCCTGGTTTCTGGAGCAGGCTGTACTTGTCAGGGCTGTGTAGATCCCCTTCTCTAGATGAGGTTTGGGGGGATGGAGCCTCCTTGGAGTGAAGCAGAGAGATCCTCTTTCTGCAGCAGCTTCGTTGTGTAGATGCTTGGGTTGCCAAGGGGAGCATTACCCAAACCATCCTTTTTTTTTCCCCAAGGCATTTGTAGCTGGGATGTGAGCGGGGCTCTGTGACTCAGAAACTACCTATCCAACCTAGGGCCTAAATGATTTGAGTTCACCTGTGATTAGTGTATATTTAATTTTGGTGGCATGCGTGGCTGTTCAGACCCTGCTGTTCAGCATGGAACTGTTCTGACCTCGTAGCTCATTGCAGGACAAACTCCTGTCTAAGATAAAGCAAAGCAGCCCCCTCACTTTTGTTTAGAGGCTGGTACATACAGTATAGTGCTCACCCAAGGGTTGCATTTGATCTGGCTCTGCTGTAAGAAACCCCTCTGCTATTTCAGTTCTAAAACACAATAGATATATGGCCAGGCAGAAAGATTAAAAAAAGAACTGGCTAATGCTTTGTGTGTCTTAGAGGACTTATTTTTATTCCCATTTGTTCATTCTCTCTGCTCTTGGCTGCTGCTGGGTCTGTTGAAATAACAAACAGGGATGAAGAAAGAGGGCAGCTCTGTCGTGAGCTTCCTTCGGTGGGAAGCGGCTGCGGTTGCAGCAGTTAACTCCAACGGTGACTGCAGCCTCTGCAGCTCTGCTGCCAACAACCCAACGGGAAACCCGTCCTGGTTTTCTGAAAAAGGATTGGATTATCAGTCAAAAGCCTTTTTGCTGCGGAGTGGTGTTTAGAGTCTGTCTTTTGCTTTGTAAAAAAGTAGTCAGAAATCTTCTAGTGCTGTGTGCAGCTGTTCTGCTGCCAAGAAAACCTCCCGGGCCTGGTGATGAGGCCTCTGCAATATTTCCGGTTTCTCTGTAATTACTTTCTAATTAAATTTTCAATTCCAAGTACAATCAGGAGGTTAAACCATAGCGAGTTCATAGTAGGGTCTTTCCATTTGCTTTTTCTAAGTCAGTAGCTATCCCCTATGTGGAGGTGATAGATAATTTTGTGCATATAAAAGTGCTTAAAATCAGGGTGGCAATGCCTTTTACCTATGGATTCAGCACTACCATAACTTTATGCTCCCTCCATTTGGAAGCACTGCTTTTGCATAGAAGTTGTTGTAGCTGCCTGATCAGATTTGTCCATTAGTATGTGTACTCATGGCTTATTAAGTGGCTGGGGCATAAAAGTCCAAGCTTCCCTTGCCAGGATTTCCCTCTACTCCTCCACAAGCAATTTAGGGAAATGGGAGGACTGATGTTTCCAAGGTGTTGCAAGAGTTTTGTGATGCCTCCATCCCAGAAAACAGAAATAAAAAAGGTCTAAAAAGATGATGTAAAGTAATTGGGAGATGAGATACATGACAAAAACTAGCCACGTGTAAATAGTGAAGCTGAGAAACACCTGAACTCAGTTGCCAAGCACTGCACAAAGGTCGACTTGCTCCCTGCCACCACCTGAGCCATGCAGGAGCCCCAGTGATCTCCTCCCCTTTGGCTCTGCTCCCTGGAACTCTCCTGTAGCCCTGCTTGGATACCAGGACCAGGACAGGCTTCTTGGGCTCACTATTGCCTTCCATCTCCACAGCAGGGCTGCCCATAGTGGAACAGCCACTGTTGAGGCAAACAGAGTGTTTGGATTTTTTTTCTGCAGGTTTTTTTTACTGCAAAATGTGTGAAGCACACTTGGACAAGGTCTTGGGCTCCTTCAGACTCTATTGCAGTGCTGTGGGCAGAGCACATCCTGGCCACCCTATCTCATCTGAATACCATGCACATGCCAATGTGGTCTGCCACCAATGGGGGCTGTTCAGTGCTTCTTGGGAGTGCTGCTGTTCAGCAGCTCACTCAGAGCTGGGTATGGCAGCACCCGCTGAAGCACCCAACAGTGTGAGTGGGAATTTCAGTCATGCTAAGAAGCATTGAAGAAGACAGACAAAATTACCCAGGCTCACCCCTTCACATCTCTGCTTTGTTGCTGTCAGCCTCTAGCCCTGCTCTCCTGCCCCCAAACCCGGGATGGCAGAACAAGAAGTGCCCGTGTCCTAGTTTACAGCCAGGTGTTTCAGTTTAAACCACTGAGCAAAGTGGGTCTGGGATAATATATCAGTGTGATAAAGGGAGGTAAGCCTTGGAGTAAGGCCTGTGCTTGGGAGAGGTAATGCTGTGGGGTTATCTTCATCATTTTAAATGATGTCAGCGTTTGTGATCCCTCAGACTTGTGTTTGGGTTAAGCCCACAAGAGACATAAGAGTTCATTTGAGTTTACCCTGGAAACCTTGCTGCTGTCTCTGAGGCACAAATGCTGCTGGAGACAGCCTGCTCTTGCAATTCATGTATTCTGTGAAGCAGAAAGAAAAACATATTGGCCAGGGTTCAAGCACCTTTCTTGGTTGTCCTGGTGATAAGTGCCTGATAAAGTTCAAGGTCTTTGCTTGTTTGTATAGAATGAAAGCAGCTTTGCTTAAGTTACTGCTGGTATCCATGGTCTCCCAGAGGATGCTGATCTGTTGTTGCTAGTGTCTGGGTCATTCTTGGTGAGTGAGACGAGGTTGTATTGTGTGGGTCATAGTTTGTCCCATGACAGAGGTGACCTTCCAGGTTTTTAGTCTGTGGCATGCTACAGTAGCTGTGTCATGGCAAACATTTGCAGTAAGCTGGATGCTCCCTCTGAGGGGCTGGGGCTTTGTGGAAGGAGTATGGGATGGTGGCACAAGCCCACTGCCGTTGGCAGCCTGCTGCAATGGTCCCTGGAAGCAAGCCGAGGGTAGCTGCTGTGTTAGCACCACCATTAGGTTTCAGAGTTGACAGCCTGTGGAGATGTAAAGGCAAGGAAAGCCTCCTTGGTTCTGCCACTTCCAGCTTTTTGTTGTCTGGGGAAGAAGGCACTGGTTCTCTGATGCTTGGTTTGTTCTCTGAGAGAGTAAGTGTGTTTGAGGGCAGGATTTTTTTAGCAGAAGTGTGAGGATGCTGGTGGGGAGAGAGGTGAGGTGAGGTCAGAGCAGTGGGATGTGACATTCAGGTTTTCTTTTAGGGCTCCAGTGGGCTGAAGCAGATGTCAGAACCTGAACTCCTTGAGTCACCTGCAGTGGTGAGGATGGAACTGCATCCCCTCTGCTGCCTTCAGCCCCTGCTCTCATGGGGCTTCCCCAGCCCCGTCTGCCTGACACC
Organism: Gymnorhina tibicen; assembly: GCA_013399875.1. Taxonomy (NCBI): domain Eukaryota; kingdom Metazoa; phylum Chordata; class Aves; order Passeriformes; family Artamidae; genus Gymnorhina; species Gymnorhina tibicen. The sequence continues at coordinate 1,909,239 of VXAZ01003161.1, forward strand.
ATGGGCAACTTCTCAAAGCTGGAGCCTCAAATGCCTTCGTTTCTGCACAGGCCACTTAGTAATTTTCCACTTATAAACAAACATTTTGGAGACACTGGAGAAGCTGAGCCACCAAGAGGACAAAGCTCTGTTGCTTTTAAAGTAGCTCATTCATCAGTGAGTTTTACTGTACAGCAGCTCAGCCACCGCTGAACTGAAAACACTCTCTGCTTGTCCTACAGGGAACAGGAAAACGTGCTTCTGGAGCAGGCCAGTCTTTCAATTGTCAGCTTGACTTCCATTTAAAATGTTGTAGTTGAGGTGGCTTTGTTCTGAGATTTTTTTAAATCTCTTGAGACCTCTCCTTCTTCCTTATATGCAGAGGTCTTCCTGGGTTTCTCTGAGGATGCTTGCACTGGCAGTGTAAACAATTCCCCTCAATCCTTGACAAAAGGAGGGGTCTGCTCACCCATGTTTAACTGCTGCCTGGCTTCTGCACTTTTCTAACCTTCATTTCCACTTGTGTGACCTGCCCATAAATGTGGGCTCACACTTTCCTCCCACTGACCCAGGCAGGGCATCACGCAGTTCCACACTGATGTGGTTCTTGAAAATCCAATGTGACTGAAGGCATGCACAGCTTGGGGGTGAATTATTGCCAGGTCTCCTGAAGCATTACCCAGCAGTGCTGGAAATGGCCCCAGGGATCAACACTCTTGCAAATGATCAGCCAGCCCCTTCCTCAAAGAGGTCCTTATAAGAAAATGTTTATAGGGTCTAAAGTGGAAAACTGTTTTTCAAAAAAATCTCAGAGAGAGGGATAAATAATCAAAAAGCAGTGGGAAGTGTTTAAATCAAATTTTAAACAGCATAGTGGACATTTTAGTTGAGAGATTTATTCTTGTCTCATTAAAAAAAAAACATCCAAACTTAATTATTTACCAAAAAGCTGTATCACAAGGGGCAGATGCTGCCAGCATGCGGGGCTGAGCCAGAGCTCCTGGTCCCACTGCTCCTGCTCTGTCCATGGGCTTTGGGTTGGCACAGGCACAATGCTCCTTCCTGCCTGCCACTGGCCTGGTAAACATGGCTGGCTTGTGCTCAGGCTTAGCACAAGCTGGGTCAGGCACCTGATAAATCTAAGCCAAAACCGAAGTGCGTTTGGCTGCTGAGGATGGAGTTGCTGTCAATTTGTTTTTCTCGGCTCAGCAGATTCCCCTGAGATCTCCACCAACAAATCGATGCTTGACATGGCACTGTCCTGCCTCAGCTCCTCATCCCGAGAGCTGTGTGTGTCCTCAGACTGGCCCTGTGGGATGTGTGGCCTCCCACAGCCACGCAGAGCAGCAGCCTAGGGTTGGCTCAGCACCGAGCTTAACTCCCATCGGAGCTGCTGGGATTCACTTCAGAGCTCAGCGAGTGCCAAGTGCTCCCTGGACTGGGACACACATCTGGCTGCCGTGTGAGAGGTGTGCCACTCTGTTATCTAAGCCGTTTGGGTTCCCTCTGGTTTGCTGCACTTCATTAGGAGTCAGAATTTAACATTTTCTACTGGACTTCCCCCTCTGCAGTGACAGTCTGACTCTGTGTCTATGAGGCAGATTCAGGTTTTCCGTTTGGGTATTTCCAGTGACATTGGTCAGGCACAAGAATCATGTGATCTGAAGGAACAGTTTTGGCTATCTTACCCCAAATATCAGATTCTTTTTGCCTTTTTAAAAATTATTTTAATTTTTAGGACTCTTTTCCCTAAACTGTTTAAAGCTAGAAAAAAGCCCCAGAAGCTTCCTGTAATAAAACTGGGACCACGATACAAATCACCAGCGCTCTTCCCACGGGCATTCTGGCCAAAGTTGACTTGCGGTGCCTGTTCCAACTTGCAGCAGCCGCGAGTGGATCAGCAGCCAAAGGTTCCCCCCTGCAGCACAGTGACAGCTACTGCAGGTGCCCCATCAGCTAGAGCTCATTTATCCATAAGGGTTTTTTTCTGTTTTAAAAAAAATGGAAGAGAAAAAGAAAAGCATCTTGTGCTGCTAAAATCCGGAGAACATTCTACTGACTTCAGCAAAAGCTGATGGGATTGTTAATGTCATGATGGAATTGGCAATTATTGGCACACCTTTTCCTTTGTGGGACCTGATCTGGGGAGTTTCCCAGGGAGATATGTTGTGCCACGGGTCAGCACCAGACATAGTTTTGCTCCTCACCCACGATGAGGCATGAAGAAAAAATGGGCTAAAACTTCATGCGGTTCAAGGGACAATTGAAAAAATTCATAGTGAAACATGCTGAGGGATACTGAGGCAACACCACAGCACAAGGACAGGGCTAAGAATCGAACTATTGGAGGCTGTGGGGTTTTTTGGGGGAGAATTTTGGTTGATTCTCTGTTCTGGTAATACCCCCTCTTCTGGGTGCACCTGGGACCAATGGACCTTCACATGACTCAGCCTCACCACTCTTGTTATCTCATAGGTGTCTGTGCCAGTGCTTGCCAAAGGCGAGGGCTTGCTGTTGCTTCAGGCTCTAGCCAAATTTAGGCAAATGCAGCTAAATGTACTACATGGAGGTCACAGATGAAATGTCCTTTCCAACTTTACCTGTTTAGATCCTTTTCTAAAGGAAAATGGAACTCCTGAAAAACGTGCTGGCCTTGTGCATCACCTACACCAAGAGCAACTACATGAGTATATATTGACCTGCCCCATTTTAGGGATGCAGTGGGGCTTGGCCAGCAGTTGGCAGAGGCTCATAAAGCAGTTGGGGTGCTTTGTTCCCCTCTTACATGCACATAGAGACCCTCATAGCTCTTAGCTGGCTGCTGGCACAGCCCTCAGTGTAGCACAGACTGTGTTTTCTCATGTGAAATTCAATAAATTCAGCATTTTCAGGACCTCGGCATAATCAGGGTTTTCAATCTTCTCCTTCATTGCCTTCTAATATACCCTCCTAACAATTAACTCTGTGTGTTGGGAGAATGCCAAATGCAGGGTAAAAGACTTCGTTTTTCTTTCCCGTAATTAAATGTCGTGTTCGCTGCTGTCTTTCCCACTCGATTAAGTGTCCGTGTATGGTCTAAAATGCTCTTTGGTGAATTAGCATAAAGTCTGTCAGGATTTCAACCAACATTCTCCCTCCCGCTGCATCTGTGCAGCTCCCAAAGGGCAGCGTTGGCTGGCGGCGGGGGCCTGGAGATGGGTTTACTGCAACTCTGAAAAAACCACTTGCAAACCTCTTCCTGGTCTCCTTCCGTGCTGCAGGCCAATTGGGGCAGCTAGCTGATGAGAGTCTTTTTTTAAATTACATCTAAAGACATCTTGGAGAAATATTCCCCAAGCTGGACTCTGGCAACATCTAGAGCACTGCATGTGATGGCAAAATATATAATAGGTTGTCAGTGACTAATAGATGTGTGAGTTATGGGCTGGGAGGTGAAATATCAGAACTTTCCACCAGTTCAGGATGAGCTGGAAGTGAGGTGATGACTGGGGTCCTCAGCATGAGATGAGCATTGTCATTATCCTGGTTGGCAGCCCTGTCCTGGAGAATGGCTGCTTGAAAAGTTTCCCCAAAAAGCATTCCCTGGAGCCAGTGCACTTTTTCCTACATCCCCCAGGGCTGCTCTGTGCTACCCAGTTCCAGGTAGAGGGTGCTGGTAGGTGCCTGGGCAGTATGACATTCCAAGGGGCAGCATATTTCTGATCAACTTTTCAGCACAGCCCCAGCTCCTGCCAAGAGTCTGTCCATGTCTCCATTACATCCTGCAGTGCCCAGCCCTGCTCTTTACCCTTCAAAATGTTCCTTTTTCCCCCCACTGTGCTCATTTTTTTAATAACAGAGAGTTGGTTAGGTTGGAAAAAACCTCTAAGATCACTGAGTCTGTTAACCCAGCACTAAATCACATCCCAAGTGCCACATCTGCACATCTTTTAAATACCTCCAGGGACAGTGACTCCACCAATTCCCTGGGCAGCCTGTTCTGGGCAGCTTGACCACCATTTCAGTGAAAAAATTTTTCCTCATATCCAATCTAAACCTCCTGGCACAACTTGAAAGCTGTTTTCTCTTGTCCTATTGTTTATTTATTTAATTTTCATAATTCTTCAATCTTCACAACTTCAGGTTTGTTACCAAGTCCAGAAGCAGTCTCTGATATGGGAGGATGGGTCATTCTAAGTTGGGGGAAGACTTAGTGGTGAGGGGAACAGAGCTGGCAGATAAACTTGGAATGTGGCCGTGAGTCCCAAGCCCTCCTTGTCCAGAGATACCTCTGCTCCCTGAGAAGGAATTACACTGGGTGGGATCTCATACCACTGCTGTTTCCCCAGTTCCTCCTGCAGCTCTCTCCATGTCCTTTGGATAAACAGCTGCAGAAAGGGAGCCTTTGTTTCCAGAAGCGTTGGGGGAATGGCTCGTGGTGGTACAGATAACCCTGCCTGTTGGGGAGAGGCTGCAGTACAACTGGGAGGGTACACAATGAATTATTCACCAGCTGTTTCCTCTCCTTTCAAGACATTTTCTGTAAAAACAGGGGCTGGAAGTGGTGCATGTGAGATGTGCAATCAACCACACAGAAGGAGTTTGAGCTTTTGGCTTGCTGGGTACTCAGACCATCCGTCACGAGGAACTGGTTTGTGCAAATCTGCCTGGACCTCCATGATGTTTGACTGCAGGTGGCCCACAAATGTTTTCTTTTTCTCTGAATGCCTGCTGAAGACCTGAAAATCTGATTTACAGAAGTGCCAGGTGCCTGCAGCTTTGACAGACGTTGGTAGAAGTGATGCTTTAAACAACAGAGAGAGACACAGTGCCATGCACCCGCATGACTGGGCTCTTGGGGCTTTCTGCTTGGGCCCCTGGCTGTTTGCAGCCTCTCCTTTGCATGGCCCAGTCCCTAAGGAGGGGACAGTGACAGCTCCCCACTCCTCAGGCCACAGATAAAGAACATGCTCTCACATTGATGAGCACTGTGCTGCATTGGTGAGGTGCTATGGAAAAAAGCCCATGAGAAAAAAATACAGGTCCCCACGCCTGAGTCCAGCACTGGCAAAAAGCAATTGCCTAAGATGTGAATAAAAGGCATTGCTGCTTTTTTTCCCTCTTTTTTTCAACCTGGCTATTCAAACTACCATGAAAAATATGTCCGTTCTTTTCTTTTATAACCTCTTACAAGCTCTCAATTTTAGCCTCCACTCCCCAGAGCCCATAAAATAAATGGGTAGAAACACCATAAAAATGAACAAAATCCCAAACCATAGCTAGTTCATATTCTGAGTGTCTCATTAAATGCGTATTAAGGAAAATCCCTCATCTAACATAAATATGTAGTTGTTTATAAATCTGTAACTAATTTTAAGCTATTTGAAACAGCCTTATAGTAGAATGACCTTCTAGAAATTGAAGGGGGTGCCAGCTGACTGCACTAAAGGACAAGAACAGATTAGATGTGAAATACCTCTATTTTATTATATTTGAAAAATTTTCCCAGAAAACTTGCAGGTTAAAAAAAAAGGTAAAATTGGTCATTTATCTCATGTTTTTGGCTTTAAATAATAAGAATATCTTCCCCCTAGGATCTCAACGCCCTGCCATACCCAGGAACTGAGGACTTAATCAGGAACCAGCTGGTCAGGCCACCCTCCTCTCCTGCTGTCTCTTTTTAGCAGTGGGTACTCAGCCTGCTTTCTGCCGTCACCTCCACCTCTACAGGGCAACAGCAGAGACGTGAGAGAGGTTATTGGGAAAGGACAGTATCCTCTTGTACTGCCTTGCCTATTTGCATAAGAGCTATCTCAGAGCTGGAAAACAGTCTTTTGTGCCTGCAGTTCCAAGGGGAACTCATGGCAGAGGGAACAGAGGAGTAGACATAAAAACAAATGGACACACACATTGCATTTCTGTTCCTCATCCTGAATATTGATGCACAGTGCGTTGAACACCTGGCCTTTGCAGCCAATTCCTTCCCAGTCCCCTGGCCGTGGATGCAGGGGATGAGAAGTGCTTCCCAGTCTCCCAGGTCACATGCTGACAAGGTCTAGGCATCAAGTTGAGACCTTCCCAGACATTTCCCAACACTAGCCAGGTCCTATTCCAAGAAAAGAAGAGCAAGGTAAAGTTCTGCATCCTCTTTCAGAGTTGCCCCCAGTTGAGGAGCATCCTTCTCAGGTGCCCTCCTGCTTCCAAGTGTACCTTTGTCCTGAAACCAGAGGGTGGCTCCAGGCTTTCCTCAATCTGCTTGGGAGAGAGGAAACGGGATCCTGTCTCCTAAGGGAAGCTGGAAACAACCGAGTTGATAAGAAGGAAATCCATCGCTGTCCTAGCTCTGCCTGGGCTCCAGCACCGACTCCCTCTCTAAGTGCTTTGGAGGGGAGTTAAAACGTTGCAGCCCCTTTGGTGGGGACTGAGCTGGTCCCAGAGCGGGGTCGAACCTGTGCTGCTGCTACGGGTAGGTGCACGATGACAACCCACATGATTACGTTCCCAGCAGCGGGTACAGTGAAGTGCTGCCAGATGATGACACCTCATACGGTCCCAGGGATGCTTTTAGATTCATCTATTAATAGCTCCCTGTGTTTTCATTTCTGGAAACATAAATATGTATCCCCAAATGCTCCTGATTGTCACACGCCTGGAAGTTGGTAAACTGGTGACTGATTTCAGATCTGTCCAACGTTAAGGCTCTGTGACTGATCGGCAGGTCCGGAGCTGTCCTCGGCTCACTCCTATGCCAAAATCCTGGGAGCGTGTACTCATCACAGTGACAGGCTGGGAACAATCTGAGGAGGAAAGCTGCAGGAGCTGGGTCAATCCTGGAGCAGGCTGGCATAACTTCAGCTGATTTGAATGTGAATTACACTCATTTAGGCCAGGCCTGGAATTTGCCCCTGGCATGGGCTGGCTCTCTGCAGTTTCACTAAACCAGTTGTTTTTGCCCCAAAATGCTGTCTTATGGGAAAAGAGCTGAGCAAAAGCTAGTCGTGGTGCCAACCTCAGCTGTGACTTCACCTATGAAAAATGCAGCTAATATGAGCAATTATTACTTTTTGTGATCTTAGATTTCAACTTTCTTTAGAAATTGCAGTAGATAACAAGTACATACAAATGTGTGTGCATGGGATGCAAACACATAAACTCCCACCCATGAACACACACTCTAAATACTGGCTGATTCAAGTGTAAGTGTTTTGTTTCTGGATTTAAACTTCCTCCAGATTTAGTAATTTTGGAGCGGTGATTTTGTCACAATGTACTGCTGAGATGCTCAGCGCAAATGTTGGATTTGATCTGGCTGCTGACAATTTCTTGGGTGATTTGTGTTCTGGGCTTTGTCACATGGTTCTGTCTCTGAACCCAAAAGTCTCTCTGGGCTCTGGACTAACTGAGCTGCTGGTTTTGGGGTACATGGATATGTTGGTAGGGCTCCCCACAGACCGGAGATCAGCATTTCTACCTTCCCAAAAGGTCACTTTGTAGCATTTTTTAGCTGTTGAGTGACTAAATTAAAGTGTTCAACCTAGTGGCAGCATAGGAGGGACATCAGTGACCCCACTGATGGGAACACACGTGCACAGGCGTGTTTCAGATCAAGTACAGTGAAATGTCTATCAAGAAGATATTTGCAGGTGATGACAAATTCAATCTGCTGAGACAAGAGCCACCCTGTACCATCTGCAGCTGGTGAGACAATGTCCCTGTGCCCAGCACTGCCTCTCCATCCTCTGACAACATGAAAATCACCGAGGGGGAGCTGCTGCCTCCAGCCAGCTCAGCATGGACCTGCCAGCTTCAAATACCACCCTGAGCCATTGTCTGATACAAATGCAACTCTTCCTGGGATCAAAGAAAACAACCTGCATTGAAAAAGACTCAACAGAACTTTGACTCCATGCCCCCTGCTCCAGGCAGAACAGCCACCCTCAGGAGTGACAGAGGACACAGCCATGCCCTGCAGAGGTCATGCTTCACTCCAGGTGAAAATGGCATTTCTGGGCACCCTCTGGCCTCTTTTAAAAGTCTTAATAAATTTAAGTCCTACATTTGGCTAAGGTAAAACGATTTGCAATTCTAGTCACTCACATGAGAATTATTTTAGGATAAAGAGCAGAGGCATTTGCAGTCTGGTGAGACACTCCTTGCAAGTATTAATTTGGTCTTGTTGCTGGGGGGACTTTCTGGAGAAAGGAATGGTGAGAAGAGAAAAAAAGAAAAAAAGAGAGCAGAGAAGGAAACTGGAAAATGAAGGTCATATCTTCCCTGTCTGGAGATGGTCTTTACCAGTGGTGGTGAACTGTCCTTGTCTAGATCTCTGTGCCTGGACACAGAAGGGAAGAGAACAGCAGTTTTGGCCCTAAAAATGCAGAAATAGGAGGGTGATATTTTGCTTTCCTGCTGCTCACAGGGAGTCATTCAAAAGCCTACTGCAGTGCAGAGCAAAACGTGGCTATAGTGATCCAGCTTCTTACCGAGCTGGGGAGGGCCTGAAGTCAACTAATTTGGTAGCAGCCTGTTTGTGTAGTGTAATCCCATGTTAGCCTTGAGAATGCTAAATCAGGAGTGAAATCAAGATTTTTCTCACCACTGGATTTAGTTTAGCCTTTCCAAATGGGATACTACAGCAGAATGCTGCCTTTATTGGAGCTGTTATATTTCATCCCATTTTATTTCCTCATTTATCTTCAGTAGCTGAGGACTTTCCAGCAGAATAGTTTTGTGCTCTGCAGGCTGCTCAGAGCATGTCATATTAGTGAGCTGTGGATAATGTTTCAGAGAGCATCTCAGAAACCAGAGGCTGTGCCTCAAACCCAGGCTCAAGCCCCTAGGTTATCCAACATCAGGCTTCCCATTCCAGCACCATTTTTCCCCAGCAGGACTGAGGCTGTATGAAACAAGCTATCGATGAGATTACAGCATGGCTGCTCTCTGCTTCTAAGGGACAGGAAACTCCATTAAAGAACCAGTGCAAGTTGCAGGGCACGATGCGCACTGTGCTGAACTGAGCGGCACTGGTTTGTAGGCTACTGGTACACGGAAACAGAGGGAGACGGTGCATCCTCGTGTTTAGTCCCTGTGTGCAAAGGCTGTCACAGGATGCATGACTCATACTTCATAGCCTTAAACTGTTTTTGTTAAGGTTGCAGGCCCAAATGGCCTGGGAAAGGCTGGCCAGGAGAGATCCCATGTCTGGCAGTCCATGCACAGCCTCCTCTGCTGCCGCAGTGGGGTTGGAGGGAATTCCCGAGGGAGGGCAGCAGGCTCAGGGCCACAGCCGCCCTTGCCTGCCTCTGCCTGCCTCAGTCCAGGTGGTGGAAGTTCCCGTGGTGGAAGAAAGGCATGTGAGCATTGGGAGGACCTTTTTGGGAATCCTTGGCCATGGGGTTTGCCATCCCTTGCCCCTGGTTTCCACCAGCAGGGTGCGGGATAGGCTTGATAGCAACGAGGAGTTCCCAGCCTGTTCCTTAGGACCGGTCTGACAGAGGCATCCTGTGGGCAGTGTTGTGAAATCCAGTCCGGTTTCATTTTTTTCCCGGTGACACAGATTTCACTTTACCTGCCCTTTTCCTGCCTACCAGCAGCTCAAGCCAGCTGTGTCTTACACTGAACTCTTGCTTGAAGTCATTGGATTTTCCACAGCTTTCACTCACAGATCTGAGTGTGCTGATAACTGATTACAGCTTCCAAGGACTCTTCCATGCAGTCTTCTCTGTCCATTATGAAACAGAGAGGTATGGCAGAGAAGGAAATCAAGTAAGTGACGAGCACAGAGTCGGTCACAAACTGAATGAATCAGCAAACACCCAGTTTTCAGTTATTTAATTTCAATAGGCCAAATCTTCAGGGCTGAGTTTTTCTCTTTCAGTTCCTCTTGGGTGCTTAAATCACATGCAATACTTTGCAAATATAGATTTCCACCTTGTGTAAAAACAATGAGATGAATAATTTTAGCACAGATGGCTCTTGTAATACTGTTCTGGTTCCAAATATTCAAGGATCCTTTTAGAGCCCTGGATCCTCATTCCTAGTATTTGAAAGCTAACGTTTGACTATTTTTATTTTAAATTCTATTCCATCTCTGAACTTCAAGGTTATAATTGTGGCCTAGAAAGGCTTAGGAAAATGAAGAAATTAAAAGACACTCTCAAATACATAGTTTTGAGTTCATTGGTGATTTTAACATTAGATAATTTGAGCCTCTCTAAGTTGTGGAATCACAGCTGATAATGTCAAAAAAGGGTATTCAAGATAAGGTCCCTTTTAAATGAATAGCATGTAAGGAGCTGACTACTATTAAAACCTCTTGAAAAAAACCCTGTGACACAAAGAAAAGTAGATGGTGTGAATGCAACCCAGCATGATTTCTGCCTGGTTCCACATGATGTGGGGTGGAGTGATCCAGACCCAGGCCCAGGCCCAGAGCAGCTCATTTGCCTCTGACCCCTTGCTCACCATCACTGCCCAGATACCCACAGAACCCCCCTCGGCCGATGAACTCTTCACCAGGTGGGTGGTTAAAGCTTTCATTTAGACACCAAAAAAGCCCCAACAGCCCAAAAAAGCCCAAAAAGGCTCTTACAGACTGGCCTTCAATGGTTGCTGTTAGCTAGTCATGCCAGATATAGAGGGCACTTAGAAGCTGGAAGGTTTGGATTGGGAATCCCAAAGAGGAGGTGCTGGTTTTGGGTATTGATCTTTGCTGGTATGTTCAGTAGCAGTCCTGGGATTTGGGCTGGAGGGAAGGTTGTTTTGTTAAGCTTTCTGCTGGGGGCTCAGTGGTGCCTGTGGGGAACCTTTCTCTGCCTTGGAAGATGAAGGTGGGCTCTGGCTTCCCTGGAGGATGTAAGAGCTGGGCTGGAGGCCAATGAGGCTTGTGTGTGTTTTGGAGGATGGAGAATTGCAGAGCCTGTGCAATGCATAGGGGTTGGAAAGCTCTGTAAACCTGACGATAGCAAGTTCAGTGTGGGCTACTCCCTGGTATGGGAGAACAGACCTGTCCAAGTTATTCAGAGCTGGGGCTTAAGCAGCAGAAGAGCCCGGGGTGGGCAGTTTGCAGTGTGAGGCTGGGGAAGGCACGTCTGCAGACAGATGCCCTTGGGGGACACGTCCCAGAGGTGTCTCACAATGACTAGTCAGTGCTCTTAGGAGTTGTTGCTGTCTGGTTCAGAGACTCCCTGGACAAAGTAATTAATACTTTCAGAAGTATCATCTTGCTGCATCAGATGTGTCGCTTTTAGGTTGATTTGTGGCTGGGTCTGGCCCTTCCAACAGCAACTGAACATTAACAGCTGAAGGCTTAACAGTAATATGCTTAGTGTAATAAGATCAATTATATTAAATGCCTGATTAAGAGCCCCAGGGACTGGAATCCTTCCTCTGCAGGGGCACCAGTGAGTGCCCTGGCACCAGTGGGTGAGCCTTCCCCTCCTCCAGAAGCTGTGTGTTCTACACCTCACTCTCATGTCCAGCCTGCTTTTAGGTGTAAACAGACATTTTTTTCTGTTCCTACCACTCTTCACTCCTGGTGCAGGTTGCATCAGGGACTCCTCTGACGTGGGTTTCTGCCCTTTGAGCTGGGTGGCCGTCACTGAGTTGCTTCATCCTGGCTGGGAAACAGGATGTACGTGAGGGCACTTCCAATGTGGGGCTTGGGGGCATAGCCCTTGGCACCTGAGCAGCTGTGTTCACATGGGGAGCAGTGCTGCAAAGCACCTGTGCTTGGCAAAATTAGCTTTACACGTAATGGTGCTGCATGCAAAGTGCTTCAGAAAGGGGGAACCATCTCAGAGCAAGTTGGGGAGGAATATGCTTCTACTGCTATCAGCTCAGCCTTCACATTCCCAGACAAAACATGAATTTCAGATGGATGTCATAGTCTACTAAATGTCTTCAACTCTCTACTAAATATACTAGAGATGCACACCAGAAATTTAGAAGAGAATTGAATCTGAATATTAAACCCGCAATTCCCTAGAGGGAAATTTTCTCAACTTGTCTGATTCTCCAAGGAGATGGTATTCCCAAGGAACTAATTTTGTAACTAATGATCAGATAAAATAAGGCTCTGTCAGAGGTTTAGAAGACCTAACTTGGCACCAGTTGAACACATATGGAATTTGTCATCAGTAATAATGAAAAAGATAGTTTGAAACTTTATCGAATGTGCATTTTTTTCATTTAAAGTGCACTTGGAAGTAAAACCACTGCTCTTCTCAATCTGTGAGGTGAGTAGATGATATGTCCTCTGAAACCTGTATCAAAGGGGATACTCTACCTTTCTATAGTGTTTTCCTTTTATTTGAAGTCCTTTTACAGAAACCAGCGGAAGTTGTCATGATGTGAGAGGCAGAAAAGTTGCCAAATGTCTTGGAAACACAGGCAGCTACTTCTGGGAAAGTGGATAGCTAAGGGCTAACAGGAAGGCAACTGCTTGATTCCAAATTTAGATTCAATGTCCCAAATAACATAAATCTGCTGAATTCCATCTCTGTCTATTCAGGCCTCTTAAAAATCTTGTGCTTGGGATGCTGCGTCTAAGGACTTTTGAAGGTAAATTCTGTCCCCGTTTGGCACTAGCAGAATGGCTGAGCAGATCAGGGATTATTTATTCTTTATTATTCACGTATGTTGTAAAATATAGTAATTTTTTTAAGTGTTCTGCCCTGGGCAATGGAGGAACATGCAGAGCACAGCAGCTTTGACCTGGGTTAGGTGAAGGAAAGAAAGGACTGGGGGAGAAAGGGTGCAGCTGGGGAGAGGCTGGTGCTGTTCCTCCCATGGATGGACTTGCCTGAGCGGGGAGGAGGTTCTTTGCTTTCCCCCTCACTCAGCAAGAGCAGTGCTGGCCCAGCAGTGGGGACCATCGTGTGATTGAAACAAGCCATTGCTAGGTGGGTGTTTGTTGGGTGATGGGAGGATCTGGGTGGATGCGTGAGTAAAGGCTAGGAATAAAATTGGAAGAATGGGGAAGAGAAAGATCTGACTAATGGGCCTGTGACTGAGAGGCATATGAAATGTCCTATGCAGTCCAACAGTATATCCTCACCAAAGGTGAGTGATCAGCTGCATCCCACTGCCCAGCTGAAGGACATTGTGCACTGCAGTCCAGTGTCTTGCACAGCATCTTCTCCCAGTTTTCAGGGGAAACCTGAGTGCTGTTTGCCTCCATGGTTCTTCTCTCAGGAGGGACTGGCTGTTATCCACTGACCCAGATGTGGAAGAAAAGCACCTCTTGTGCACTGACCTCCTTTTCTTCCCCCTTTTCCCCCTTTTCCATGCATCAAGAATGCATGGCCTTCATATCTGAGCCATGGCTGCAAGGAGTACAGAAGGAGAAATCAAACCCAAAAAGCAGCTATGGACACCATGTGCCTGACCCTCATTGAGTGTTGGTGAAATTTCTTCATGGAGGGCTGTCAGCCTAAATGGGAGGGTATGAGCCTTCCTGGTTGAGATGGATCAAGAGAGGGAGAAAACTTTTGCTCTGTATTTGGGTCCCTGCCTTCATGCCCTGCTGGGGTGCAGCAATCTGATCTGTATCCTGACCAGGTGACACTCCCAGGAGACATGAGGATCCACATGCTCCCACCCACAAACCTTCCCTTGCCCAGTGGCTGGTGGTGCTCAGAATCACCCCAGGAAGAGTGTGGAGGATGCCTTTATGGCAGTGGGGTTGTGAGTGTCCAAGGGTGACACCAATCCTGGAAGCTCCCTGCAGCATCCAAGCCTGGATGAGCTTCCCCTCAGCAAATGCTCCAGCTGGATGACTCGGCGGTGCAGTCATGCAGTGGCAGCCGTCCAACCCTGCAAACCACACAGCAACAGAAACTTTAAACAGAAGTTGCTGAACAGAGGAGGGGCACTTGAGGAGGGGCTGCAAGAGGTCCAAAGTACTCTGGCTGGGCCATCTCTCCAAGGATAACTGGGACAATACCCTGACCAGTGTGGCCTCGAGCTCCTGGAGTGACTGTTGGCATCCTGGGGTGGGTGAATCCTTCTGTGAAGCAGCGAGGGAGGATTATCTGTGCTGACCTGTAAAGAAAAAATAGCCATGTTTCTTTTACCTTTAACTATTTTTAGGTGGAGGAGTGGCTTGAAAGATCAGTTCTCCTCTCATTTGTGTTGGTTTTCCATCAAGCCCTGTCAAGAGTCTGGCTTGTTCCTTGGAGTTAATGTAATGAGCAGGCCAGGTCTTGCTCTGATCGTCCCTTACTGGATTTGGAGTCAGATTGCCAAGGAAAATCAACCCCTTGGGAAGTCGGGCAGCTTTCATAGCAGTGATGCCTCTTGGCTTTTTGTGTCTTCCCGGGAAGCCTCTCTTGTGGCTCTGTCCTGTGGGAGCTGGTAAGGATTCACGCTGAAACCACTGCTGGGAAAAAGGGCTGCTCCAGCCTCCCCCAAGCTTTGTGAGTGCCTGTGTCTCAGCACTGAACTGTGACTTAAGGGCTTGGCCCCAGCCTTGGGACGCAGGTGGCCCGTTTGCCTTCCTTTGGAAGGGATGAGCTGCTGTCCTGATAGTTCACAGGTCCTGCAAGATGCTTTGAAATCTTGTTCTAAAGGGGATAATGGATCCCTCTCTCCTCAGCGGCTGTGGGTGTGGGAGCGGTGCAGCGAGCCGGCTGGGAGGCTGCAGCAGCTTGGACCCATCGCTTTGTTGCCATTGCTTTGAACCCCCCACCCCGGCTGAATAGATGGAGCGTTTCCCTCTCAAAAAGCACCTACATTTTGGAGTTCGGTAACTGCCAACTTCAAATCCTCCCTCTCTCCCGAGAGGAGGCACATCTCTTGTTGCTTTTTCATCCAAAGTGCAGCAGCCTGTGATAACCTATGCTCCAGCCCCGAGTGCGGAGAGGGAACCAGACAGTTTGTGGAAGGTCCCGGCCTTGTCCTGTGGGATGGCTAGGAGCTGCACCATGGCTCCGTAAAGCCCGCTTTGCTTTTCACGGGAGTGAGCACCAGGCTCTGGTATTTCTTATTGCCCGGCCAGCGGCTGCCTGCGGCGGGGCCTCCGTCCCGTCGCGGCTCCGCGCTGCGGGTGCTGCTCTTGGATCCGGTGGTTTTCAGAGAGCGGCTCCGCATGCGAGGGAGGAGCCTGGTTGGGTGCTGCTCTGCTGGGTTTGGAGTTTCTATTTTTTTTTTTTTTCTCTCATTTCTCCAGTCATTGTGGCGGCTGCCGAAGGCTTTTTGTGAATCCAGCTCCACTAGAGGGCAATGTGATCTGGCGTGGGAAGGAGCGAGGCGGCCGGGGAACGGCGAGGCTGCACCTCTGCATGGGATGGTGGCGGGCACTGGCCCGGCCTGGGGCTGAGCCACGGGCTCGGCTCACCCTGAATGGGACCCCAGTGCTGGGGCGAGAGCATCTCCTGTTGCCTGCTAGCCCAGTGCAGAGACAGGACGGGACTTGACAGTCACTGAATGTCACCGAAAAGAGGGGGCAGAGCCACAAGGACTCCTGAGCACTGCTGAGATGGCAAAGGAAAGGCGTGGGTGGGGGATGGATGACACGCACAAACATGTTCCTGCTGCGAGCAGAGGAGCCTGCCCTGGACACATCTCCTTCCAGGAAGATGTCAAGGATGATTGCTCTGTGCTTTGAGCACAGTCCAGTGTGGTGGGAGGTGAGGCTGTCTGTCACAAGTTGTCTGTTCTCTTGTCCTCCCCTGGGGTGGGGGGGAGGTGGGTGCAGGGAGCACTTTGTTTTCATAGGGTCTGGAAGACTGTATTTTACTCAATATATTGAAGATAATAGGGCATCAGTTTCCTTTCCTGGTCTGGGTAAGGTTTGTTATAATATCGTATCACTCTGTTTTGAGACAGTGTGGCTTCTCCTGGGAGTCCAGAAAGCTGTGGAAACTGAGTTTCTTTTTTTTAAATTTTTTTTTTTTGAGTGTGAAGGTTATCTGTTTATCTGTGCTTCCTTACACATGATCAGGCACAACAAGCAGGAGTGGGCCCAGACTGGTATGGGGGCAGGGGAATGCTCCAGACCAGTGACCAGACTGAGTGGGGAGGAGAGGGTGACTGGGTTCCTTCACTGAAGAAAAGCTCTAGGCTTTGCCAATAGCGAGGCCAGCGTTGGCAAGCGGCTGTGGCAGCTGGCCAGCAGCTGTGTGGTGTAGCTATGAAGTGCCCACACCTTTGGATATGGATTGTTGGCTGCAAGCTATTGTTCCCATGGCCCTTCCTCTGCAGAGGGTCATTCTCTTCCAGGCCAGATACTGTCCCGACTGTTACAGTGGCTGAGCAACACATTCCTTGTCTTTAGGGAAAATGAGAGGAAGAAGATGACCTAAGGGAGTCTAGACCTACTCCAGATGTGAATTTGGGGTTTAAGGCCAAGTCTCCCTATAAGGTTCAGGGGGATGTGCTTTGGCAGCTGAATAATGCTCCAACAGTGACTCTTGGCGTTCTTGCTGCTCTGTCCACTCTGCTTTAGGCTGCCCATGCTGGGCTGGTCATTGTCCCCAGGGAAGGCTGTGGAGCAGCGTGAGCCATGCTGGAGGGGCTGTGGGACCCTACCACAGGGTAGGGTCAGCTCTTGGTAGCCAAAAAGCTCTTGAGCCTAGGGTGGCCCTAGCTCTGCCCTAGGCTGGTTTCTGGAGTAGACACAGCCAAGACTAAGGGCTCCCTGTGGGGGAGGCAACACCACAGCAGCCGCCTGCCCTGCTGGAAATTGCACCCATTAAATTTAACGTGGAACCTGCTGCAAGGTGGCATATCAATAAAAAATGTGAATTGCTGACTTTGACACTCCCTTGCATGAAAACTGACCTTGGGAGATGATAAAATGCAGCTGTACTGAGGAGTGACCTAATGAATTTTGACTTTAGTTATTCTAGGCTTTCTTCAACTTTTGGTAGGTGTTTTCACTGCATTAACACTGTAGTGGCTCTCCTCTCCTCCTGCCCAACACCTTGGGCATGGGCATGTTAGTGACCTCCCTTGACAGAAGGCTGTCAAGAAAGCAAAATTAATTCCAGCTCCACACATTATGTCGTTTTGTTTTTCTTTTGTGGTTTATTTTTCTTTAATTTCATCTGCTCCAAATTTGGTTACACAGAAATTTCCACTTCAACCCAATCTGTGAGCTTTTGACAGACAGGCTTATTTAAGACCTACAGCTGGAAGAAGTAATTAAGGTTCCACTGAAAATGCAACTTCTTGACCTAAGGCAAAAGTACTAAATTTCAACTTAGTTTTACTTTATAATCTCAGGTTCAGCTTCATAGCTGTGTAACATTTTATTGCTGATGGGGGAAACAGGGCTCTTCTATCCTCCTTTTGTTTTTGTAGTGGAAGCTCATAAAGGTATCAAAAACCCCTGAAAACTCATTTCCCTCCCTTCACAAACCAAAGCCTATGACAGGGGGCAGATATTTTTTTTCTATTTAGGGTGCTGCAAACAAGCACTTTTAAATGTTCACTTCCATTGTAGGACTGGTGGTGTGGGGGCCAGGGTTTGTCCTTGTTTCACCAGGACTGGGATGAGTTGCCTCATGATGTGTGGATCTTCTGTTGCTGAGCTGAACTTTGGAGCTTCCAGCCCTTAAACCCTTCTGGGTGATACCTGCCCCAGGTCAGCTCTGGCCCTTGGAGCTTTAAAGCTACCAGCCCCTCACCCAACACTGGGAGTAGGGATGGGAAGGGAAGCTGTGCCTTGCCTGCATCTCCCTGGCAGCAATTTCCATGCCAGAGGTGGGGGAAAGTTTAGGGCTGTCTCAGGGAGAGGGTGTGTAAAACTCACACTACAGCTGCCTGGAAATATGGCCAAATGGGAATATACCCAAACCTCTTAAAAAATCAATAAAGCAAGAAAGTAGTGTGGAATCTTTAGGAAATCAGATGCTCACATTTTTGTCAGAGAAGAGCATTCCACACTGTTTTTTTATTAACTTGCAGGCATTCTTGAACAGCCTTCTCCTGTCATCCCTCCTTCTTCCCCCTCAACTTTTCTAAAGGTTTTCCTGGAAAGAGTGGACAAGGAAACGGCTGATGCTCAATGGAAAATTAAAAGCCAACTCTTTTAGAATGAATTACAGGAACAAACCTTGCTCTATTTTTCTGGGAAAACTTTACTTAGTTAACTCTCTTGGATGAATCACTGCTGCTAGCAGGAAAGCACTGCTGGTCTCATCCCTACTGCATCCTCTTGTGCCCATACCTCATGTCCAGAATATGTGCTGTTAATCCTGTCTGGAGCCTGTTGCTGCCTTAGAATGAACCCTTTTTTGGCTGGGCAGGGTTGCTGCTACTGTTTATTAACAAACACAGTTAAAATAAGCTGCTTCTTTTTGCTTTGTGCCATGATGCAGAGTTGTCTGACCTCAGCATCAGGAGCTGGATGAGAGGAGAGCCACGAGCTTGGTTTGCCAGTGCAGTGAATAGCTGCTCCTGGAGCCTGGATCACTGCTGTCACCACCCCCTTGCTGCAGAGCAGTGGTACAGCAGGAGCTCCTGCTGCACATGCACACGGGCTTAAAACATTCTGACAAGTAAACTGTATGGGTTGGCTTGCTGCAAGATCAGATGGAGTTTGTCAGGGCTGCTCCAGCCTCATGGTTCACTGGAGATTACCCATCTTCCCACAGCTGGCATGGCCCTGGCATGTAGCTTTCAGCCAACTGCAGTGCTCGGGGTAATCCCAGGCCCCTGTGCTTGTACTTGACCAGGACCAGTTTTGGACTGTGGGGGACCTGCTGGTGTTCACACCCAGCAAGGGCGATGCCATGGCTGGAGTGGGCAAGGCCTGTTCCACTCTGCAGCCAGAAAATACTGCAAAGGAACAATATTTTAGGTGGCCAGGGATGCAGATCCCAGGGGACTGCCAATGTGCTTGGTTAACCCAGCCCAGGCAAAGCTTTGCTGAGGCATGGACCACTGACCCTGACCTAGGGAGAAGCTGGTGTGGTCCTCAGCCTTCACAAACCCAGAGGCAGCTGAAGGGGTGCAGCCCAAGCTTGGAGGATCTATCCCTGCCACAGTCAGAAGTTCAGTATTTGTGGAAGAGGAGATGGATTGTGTTTGCTCAGTGTTCCCAGGGGAAGCTGTGTCCTGGGGAGTAGGGAGTGGGAGGCAAGGGAAAAACAGAGAGCAATTTAAAGGAGTCCTTCATTCACTGCCTGTGCTATGAGGTCAGCAAGGAGGCTGTTTGGGAGCTTATGGCACTGCTGCTGCACTGTGGCATTTGCTAACACAGCTTCTAAATCCAAGGGGAAGAGAGAGAGAAAATTCAAAATAAACTGAAAAATTTGTTTTAATTTAAAATAAAATCTGTTAGATGCAAAAAATGGGAATAACTTTATCCCTGTCAAAATACTTTTTGATATGGTTTTGTGTGCAGACTGCCTCATTTTCATCCGTTTTGCAATAAAAAGCACCCGACTTCTCACCGGGGCTGGCTCTGGCAATATCCCTCAGTGACGCATTTGCAGTTGGCAGGGGAAGGAGGGAGAAGGTTCATGCGGGGTCAAACACATCCCAAGCGGGTGTTCCTCCAAGCGGGAAGAGCTGCAGTGCAGAGATGCAGCTGCGGTGGCTCGTTGTCCTTGGAAAGGCCCTGCAGGGCTGGGGAGGGACAATGGTGTTCCTCTGCCAGCTCCCATGTGTGTTCAGCAAAGCCCTTCTCTGGTTTTTGGTCCCACTGGCTCCCTGTGGGCTCCTCATGGTTTGAGGAGGGGCTGTGATGAGCTGGGGCAAATCTTTCTGCCAGGGCTGTTCTCAGCAAAACTGGGCTTTGGGTGATGCTTGGGTAGAGTTGGCCATGCATTTACATGTCTCAACACCCAGTTCCTCAGTTAGCTCCTGTAAGAGTGGTACCTGCTGTCCCCTATAGCCTTTAGGGCAGCCTGGAAAGAGGCAAAGTCTGTGTGTCACAAGCAGTGCTGGCCAAAACCCAGTGCTTGTGTTCCCCTCCTGTGTCCTCAGGTGGAGTATGTGTATGAGCCACTGCTACTGCCAGATAAGTGATGTCTCAATGTTTTCAACATTTAAAAAATCTACTTTTCTTATTCCAAATGATTTCCAAACATGAGCCAATTGTCTGGATGACTCTCCTTGCACCAGAGAGTTCATCTTCCCATATTCAGCACGGGGTCTAGTCCAGGAGTAGGGCTTTGGTTGCTCTGACAAACAGTGATGATCGGGAGGAAGAATAACAGTGACGTTGAAACAAATATACTGAGCTGGACTGGTTTTCTTTGCAAGCATTTTGTTTTCTGACAGCTGCCGAAATCTTTGCCTGGGGATCCTGTGCTTAGAAAATTACCCCTGGGAAAAGCAGTTCAAAGGTCTTTTTGGGAGAGGGAACTTTCTTCCAGTGCAGCTTTGACAAAAGCACACACATGTAGTAGTATGGACCAAAACCACTCTGACCTCTCCCAGAAATGGGCTGGGCTCCTCAGGAGCCACAAGCCCTCCTCTCTCTGCCTTTTGACTAGAGACACCCCAGACACCAAGGGCTTGGCGTGAATCATACAATCATACAATTTGTCAGTGACCTGTGCTATTTGGAGACTTGGGAATGTGCCACCAGGATGCAGAGCAAGGCTCTGTTTAGAAGTCACGCTGCTGCTGTAACATACGTACTCGAGGGCAAGTCTCATGAACAGCAGCTCTGAGACGAAACGCTCCCGTGTGGCTCTGTTCTCCCTCACAGGGAGAGATGCACAGCCCTTCCTGGCAGCCGGCATTGGCTGTGATTTGGGACTGCAGTGGAGGACTTTTCATGCGGAGCTGGGGATGCCGGGGGAGGAAGGCACCCGGCCTGGCTGCGCTCGCAGAGCCAGCGTTGGCGGCCTGACCTGTGGGTAATGATCTGACCTCCTTCTCTTAATTAAGACAGTGAGCCCTGGTTGGGGTGATCATCATGTGGCTCCTCATTGGTGCTGAGCTGCACAGGCAGCAGTGTGGGGATGCAGATTGGGCAGCTTTCTGAGCAAGGGTATTTTAATGGGGCTTGCCCAAGCCCACGCAGACCTCCGGAAGCACTGAGTGGCCTCTTTATCCCAGGAGGGCATTAATGGTAGCCCTAGAAGGGAAAATGCCAGGACAGGGGGGTTAGGAAGTCATGAAAAGGGAGTGAGGGGGAAGGGAGGTAGAGAAGATGTTTACTGAGGGCCTAATTAGCACAAGTGAAAATATGATAATAGGGTGAAGAGAGACTGAGAAGGAAGGGGAGAGCTGTGTTTATTATGTAGAGACCAGCTGGTGGAGAGAAACCAGATGAAAGGGAAGAAACCAGAAACAGGAGAGGAACAGGGATGGGGAAACAGGAGGTGGGAGGCAGAGAAGGAAGGCAGGAGGATTAGTTATTTTGAGGGACTTTTTCAGCAGAAGAAATTTAAGGTTAGGGGAAATAGCATATGTGGAAAGTAGAGAGGTGAATTGAGCTGAGGGAGGAAAACCTGTGCTTTAATATTTCTCCTCTCCAGGAAGAGGATAAAATGGTTTCAGGATAGCTGCGTGCTTGGTTACATTGAGAGGAAAACCTGGATAGTCAGAGCAAGAAAAAGACCAAGGTCCATAATGAACAACAAAAGAACAGAAGGAAGCTGTCAAGTATTTGATTGCTGAGAGAATGCAATTGGATTTTCTTTCCCCACTAAGCAGGGTAAAAGTGGGCTCAGCTCTCCTTCTCTGTCTGAGTAACCCTGAGGTGGCTGTTTTGCTGTTTCTCTGTTGGTTGTGCTGCTATTGGGTTACATCCATGCTGTGCACATGTGAGCAGAGCTTGTCCATGGAGCTGTTTCCCATTTCCAGGCCTCTCCTGGCGGTTTCTCCTGCAGGGCACTCCTGTATGGGCACTGGCTGTGCCTGGGTCTGCAGCCCCAGCACAGGGCTCAGAAAGCCATGTTGTGATGGGGGTGCTCTCCCTCGACAGCTGCACCCCAAGGAAGCTATACCTTAGCTGCAGCCTTTCTTGCTACCATCTCCCAGCTGTGTGCCAGGTAAGAACTCAGTTTTAATTACTGAGCAATAACCTTTTTCACCTTCCCTTTGGAGCCACTGCTGTTGAACTGTGCAGTGCTCAGGATGCTGAGCCCCTGTGTGCATCTGCCATGCCCAGACCACACAGCCAGGAAAGAAACACACACCAGGGAAAAGCCCGAACCACGGAGGCATGGCTGTGGTGGGACCATCTCTGCTGTTGGGCAGAGCTAAGACCAGGGTGCAGGTAGGTTTCTCCTGTTTGTTTCTTTCTTTCTGCAATATCCACCCTCTGTAATTCCAGTAACATGGGTGTAATCATGTGTAGAGGTCTCGGATGCTCTTCTTCCCCGGTTTGTACAGCAGTACTATAGGCAGAGGAACTTGGGTCTGATTCGAGAAACTGCCTGGGCAGTACAGGCTCTGCTCATACCTGATGTCTGGGCACTCAACTGTAAGAATTTTTGGGTATGTGTGTGGTTTTTTGCAACTTCATATTCTTTATGAGAATTTCTGACAGACCTGGTGAAAATGTTTAACAGCTTCCACATCACTTAAAACATCCCCCCGCCTCTCTTTCCCTTACTATAATGGGGAACTATAATTGTAAAATAGAATGAGAACTACCCTTGTAGTCTATCAGAGGTGCTCATGGAAAGGGTCCTTCTGTGAAGTATAAATAGTTTTGCATTTTAATGCACTTCTGGATGGATTTTGGTTCTGTGTGAGGTTTGCACCCAGCAGAGAGGGGGAAAACGTCTGTTAATCAGGAATCATTATCAAAATAATGACACCATAATACACGCCCAAATCCTGCTCTTTGCCACCACTCAAGTAATCATGTGGAACCAAATGCAGAATCCAGAATGTGCCACTCCTGTAGGAATCTCTAAATCGGCTGCGGTGGTGGTGTAAGTCAGGAGTGACTCCAAAAAGTCAAAGCATCACCTTTCTGCTTATGTCCTGCATGGGGAAGGCACAGTATGTGCTGCGAGGTCAGGGATGTGAGCATGGTGTGGTGCTACATACAGCAGCCCCCTGGGCAGGACTCCACAGCCAGGGGGAATCTCTCCTGGGCGGTGTCACGTCCCTCCCCCCCAGTGTGGGGGGATGCCCCCACCTTTGCAGCTGTCCTACCGCACAGGGGGGCTGGTTTCCTGACCATGCTGCTTGTCCTTGATGCAAAATGAACCATTGTGCAAACATAGCTTTGCCTTTGATGGGGGAAGGGAAAATCCAGGACTGGGCAAAACTGAAAGCAAGGTGAGCCCAGGTAAGCAGAGTGAATCCTGTCTGAGGACATGGGTGATGGCAGTGGCCATGGGTGTTATGAGAAAATCCTCCTTCAATGGGCATCTCTGCTGTAATATAATTGTACTTTAGGCGAAAAGCATGTCTAATTTGGCAACAGATAAAGGCTAAGTGAAACTCTTCTTGTTTATTTTTCTTAGCTTTACAGCTCATAACTCGAGTGGCTGGGTTTCCTCCACAAAAAACGCAAAAATTTAATGACATTGAAACAGCTGAAAGGTAAAGCAAAGTAAAGCTGAACAGTTTCCTGTTTTTCTAAAAATTCAGGCTTTCAAACTTTAAACTTTTCTTCTGTTTTTACTCCATTTTTATTAATTTTAATTAAAAACCTGAAAACCATGGTTCAGTACCAAACCAAGCATTTCATTTCACATCAAACTGAAGTGCCAGTAGCAATAATAATCATATAAACAGCCATTTTCATAATACAAAGAAAGGGACATGCTGAGGCTGGAGATCTTGTTTGGAATGGGAGACTCAATGGGTACCCTGGTGACAGCAGCAAGAACACAAGTGCATGCAGTGGTCTGTCCCTTTTACTGACAGAGTCAGATCATACAGTCAAATTGTACAGTCACCAGCCTTACAGACAGAGAGGCCCTTCTGGGATGGAATAAGGAAACTACAGTCCCTCCTTTTTAGCCTTTAACAGCAGTTCAAGCCCCTGGATCACACTTCTCTCCTTCCAGTTATAGAAAGCCAAAGTGGTTTTGCTTGGTGAAAAGAAAAACAAACCCAAAGCCTCAGAAGAAAATATCAAACTCTCTCCCCCTGCTGAATTAGGTATTTTTTATAGGATGACATTTTGAGGGAAGCAAACATCATGAGAGCCAGTGAGCACTGAGAGATCCGTACATGATACGTGATAAACTGAAACCATAGCAGGTTGGGGTGGTTTAACTGTTTTAGCAGGCAGATGCAGGGAGGATGTGGGGATGTACTGACAGTCCTGCTGCCCTTACGGACTGAGCCGTGAGCAGAGCGGAGAGCAGGTGGGGCCCTGACCTCCGCTCCCCACAGGAGTGAGCAGGGAGCAGGACAAATGCTTGCCTTGCCCTGGGCTCTGCCCATTGGCTTCACCCTTGATGGTTTTGTTTCCTGTGCTGTGGTGGACAGGTTCACAGGTGGCGATTCCTGTCAGGCATCAGTTGTGGACCACAAAGTGAGTCAGATCAATAGTCTTACTGTTGTGACGTGCTTTTGGTTAGCACTGTGTCTTGGTGGCCAGATTCTGGTATCGTATCAGCTGCCCTTGGCTGGAGACTGAGCCAGGCTTGGCCCTCTTGGAAGTGACAAGGTTTTCTACAGCATCCCATTATTGGTGACTTCTCCTTTGCATCAGACACAGACAACAGACTTGTTGGTTTTCCTCTGCCAGAGGAGAAGCAGCTGTAGATATCTCCCCTATGCAAATCTGCACAGCCAGGTGAAGAGCACAGCCACCCACAGGTGTCAGGGCTCCTCATAGGTCTCCGAAGATCTCTCCAGTATTCTGGTCATGAATCCTTAAAATAAAACCACACTTGCTTCACTCTTCCCCTCCATCTTCAGAATGAAAAGAATAATATATATACAAATATAAAATATAAAATATGAAGGCAAAACCTTTTATTTTTATTTTTATTGTTACCTTTGCAGGCACACACAGGCAGTATGACAGGACAGAGGCTGCTCCAGGAGGTGCAGATGTTATACTGCTCAACACAGTGAATCTCACCATTTTGGTCAAAAGCATTTTTAAAAGTGAGGAAAACATTAGCATTGGCTTGAAGCACAGAGCATTTACATTTCAGTTTGCCCCTGAGGCCAACTTAGATACCAGCTGCCCCTGCAACAGAAATGTGTCTGGGCTGCCCACCTTTGGCACAGCTGAGAACCCTGGCAGGGCAGGTGTCAGAGGCCACCAGCTCCACCACTGCACTGCCCCGTCCTGCTACCAGAAGGTGCTGGCATGTCCTGATAATCCATCATTGTTTGATGTAATTGAGGAAAAATGCTGTATTTATCTTCTGCTCATCTAAACTCAGTTTGAAGAAAAGGCTCTGCTCTCATAGCTTGAGGAGAACCTGTCCAGAGAGGTTAATGGTAGAGGATGTTTATACAGGAACGGAGCTTCCCAAGGAGGGAGCTGGGTGGAGGCAATGTCTCCTCTAGCTGTTTAATTTCCTGTTTTTAAGTGATTGGTCTCCACCTTTAAGAAGGATGTGTGTTGGGTGAGAGCTTTGCCATTGTGGTGGTGTGAAGTGAATAAAGTGATGCCTCCGGCCCCACTCATGGAAGTCAGAAGCCCAACATCTGACATGGGTTGGGTGGTCCTGTCTTTGTAAAACAGCCTCTGGCTGGAGGCTCCTCTAGTTTAACAATGGGAGGGGTGCACCAGTGATGAGGGAGACTTGTCCTACCTTCCGTGCTGCCCAGTGTGATATGTGCCCCACCAGAGCCATAGGACAGGTGGTGTGGTTACCCCGTGGGCTCCTGAGCCTTCTTCCCCGCTCACACCCACACAGAGGTTGCACCCAGCCCTGTAGCAGCACCCAAAATTCTTAGGGGTCTCCAGTAGTGTAATGTCAACCTTCTAGCCAGGAACTTGGATGGAGAAAGACATGCTGGCCATCTTCTGGAGGTGGGGGCTGGAATGGTGTTGTTTTGCCTCCAAATGCCCAGCCAAATTTATGCATCAGCACAGCTTCTTTCCCTATCCTGAAAGCCTGAGAGAAATTGTTCCATTGCTCTTCTGCAGAAGTCACCTTGGAGGAGTGGGGGCCTAAGCAGTTTTGGGGCACAGTTATCTGTGTAAAGACACCAGCAACAGCTTGTAAGATAGATGTGAGCCAGTAGACTTGAGAGGTCCTTCCTGCTGCCCAAGGTACCAGACTGTGGTTGAAGTATTGATGGACCAGGGTTGTTTGTACCAGTGAGGATTGCATTATAAAGGGGGTAGCAGATGGATATTTAGCATAAAGGATTATCCAGTGCTGCTGATCTGCACTAGGGGCAGCCCTTCAGAGGGCTGGGATGGGGTGCCAGGCAGATCCCAGTTTGTCTCAAGTGAAACCATTATTCTAGTTGGACTCTATTATAAGATGTGGGGTTTCTGTGTTAGTGGGAATGGGATCATAAATGCCTATATAGGAGACACAGCACACAAACAAAAGTAATTTTGCAGTTTTTCACAATTTGACTAATATTTCTGGGTAGATAAAAGGGCTCTTGACGGTGATGCTTATTTAAAATTTCTGCTAGGTAGCTGCATCCTGTCGTGTCCTGCCCTGACCCTCCATCAGTTTCAGCTGTCACCAGCTGTCCCTTGCTCTTGCCTTGTGAGCTATGTGAAACAAAACAAGAATAAGTACAGCGTGAAAGTGTGAACGGCCTGTGCTGCAGACCGCCCTCGGGCTCCCTCCAAGAGCAGAAGCCAGCAGTCAGCGGCTCTGGAGATGTGTCCTGTGCCAGCTCCAGGAGGGACAACCTGCTCCGCACACCCGGAAAAACCTCGCATGGCTGAGGGGACCAGGCTCCCAGTGCTCACTAAAGCACCCAGGGTGGAGTGGGGCAGAGAAAGGCAAATCCTGAAGGTCTCTGTGATTTTCAAATGGATGGACGTGGACTTCAAGGCAAGCAGTGCCTGCTGAGCACCTTGCCTTCCTCTTCCCAGGGGAGCATAGGAATGGGGATGA
Source organism: Gymnorhina tibicen (assembly GCA_013399875.1). NCBI lineage: Eukaryota > Metazoa > Chordata > Aves > Passeriformes > Artamidae > Gymnorhina > Gymnorhina tibicen. Next base: position 1,936,121 of record VXAZ01003161.1, read on the forward strand.
TCTTCCTCAGCTTTCTCATGTGATGCCTCAGAAAGTCTGTGGATGCTGCTGGGTCTCAGACAAGCTGCTTGAAGTCTGGGTCTGGCTGACTGCAAAAAGTGTTACTCAGCTTCTGTTCCCTTGGCTTTGTTTTCCTCTTTGTTTTCCCCTCTTTATTTCTGTTTCATACTGGGTAAAGCGAGCATTTGAATCTCCAGCAAAGGTAGACTTTAGGCAACTCTTAACATACCATGGCTCTCCTGCAGTCAGAAGAGGCCAGCAGAAGGACTGTGCTGAACTGCAGTGACTTGGAGGGCCTTTAATATCCATGTTCACCAGCACTGGATCTGGCAGCTTGCAGGCAGTGAGAGCAGTCACACGTCCTCCTGCCTGCTGCCTCTGACTTACGCTCCCTGTGCTCGTGCTGCCTCCCTCTCTGGCAGAGACACAGGTCTCTGTATATGTATATATGTGTGTATATACATACATACATATATATATATATATATATATATATATATATCATAATGTGTGACAGAAGCAAGATTAGGTTTACCTTTGGGTATCCGTGGTTTTTCTGGCACTGTGATAGTTTGACCTCTCCCAGCTCTGCAAGGAGAGGAAGTTGACTGAGTGTTTATTACATTTGTAGATTACATATGCCCATCTACAGCATATGTTTACAACAAATTTATAGACCTCTATAGAGGGGCTAACAGGCATTATATTTAATTAATGTGGCAGAAATTATATCATTGTAATAACTGCCTGGCCTTTAGAGGTAAAACTTAGTGCCAAGGATTCCCAGATGAATCATCTCTGATAAGAACCAGAAATGACATAGGCCATATATTGTATGGTGAATTTGTTTGGATTGGTACCTTTAGGGTATTCAGCCTTGCCAAGTCTCTGCGGTGCTGACACAGTTTATTACACATTTTCATTTATTAAGAGATTATTTGACTGCAGTTTGTTGTTTTATTGTACAGCAGGTGATAATTTTACACTAAATTAACTGTAACATCTCTGTTAGGAACAGGCCGAAGAGGCTTCTTGCTATGATGCTAAATACTAAGTAATGGCTTTTATTCATCAAGGGAGTAATTTACTGCCATGTGCAGGGCTTGAATAAGACTTTTCCACTAACCTGTTATTAGTCTGTGCATGCTCAGGTTAGGGTTAATGGTCTTGTGCCAACACAGGCTCCCTCTTAAAAACAGATATCTATGCTAAAATCTCACAGCTCGCTACTTTCAGGCTGGACTAAAAAATTGTTTGAGGCTGCTAAATCTACACACAGGCAGAGAAATGGCCGCCGAGGTCTGGAGATGGGTGATGCTTGTTGTGTCAGTCCATGAGCTTGGATTTTAGCATCAGAAGAGGTTACAGATGGGCAGGCAAAGAAGTGAAAGCTCCTTGCACAGCTTTGACTCTTCAGTAAAATAAAAAGATGTTGTTTCCACCCTTGGCTTAAATATTTGTTATTTCAACCAAAGAAATAATTCAACCAGAAAATAATTTTCAAACCCTTTATGAAAACAAAGGAAAAAAATAAGCAACAATAAACATCCCTCTTTTCCCACAGAAATTAATAACTTTTGAAGGAAAAATATTTATTCAAAAGCCCTTTTTTCCATTTAAAATAGATTACAGATGAAAATAATTTGCCTATCCCTTAATGAAGTCCATTATACCAGACTAGTTTCATAGTCTGTCTCACACAGATACCATTGAGTTAAGCTTTGTATTGGGAGATGGGAATTCCACACCAAATTGAATTGGAGACTGAAGCAGGAACAATTATGGCTGCAAATTATTAAAGCTTTGCTATATTGGAAATTCACAGCATGCTTATAGCAGTAACTTACTATTAAGAAGAACCATACTACAAAGCTAAAAAATAGAGGAAAAAGTCAGAACCATATTGCTTTGATCACAATTCCATGTTTAAAGAAACCAATCACTGGCAAAATAATCCCCTTCCCAACTGCGCCGTGGATTAGCTTTGGTTAATGCTAACATTGCCTTTATATGGAGCACATCAAGGGAAAAATTATCAAATAAAATCTAGGGCTGCCTAAGTAATTCACAGTAAATAATGTGCTAGAGGGAAGCCCCTGACACAAACACACACACACACACACACAGACACACTCACACTCATTCTCACTTAGGACTTTTCTGTGAGCCAGTTCTGCCTTTGTGTGCAGGGTGAGTGACAGCTTCCTGAGCGGGCGGCTCTGACTCACACACATCTGTTCTGACTGGACAAGCACATCAAGTGTTACATTTCCAGCTGCTGAGAGGATGATCAGAGCTCCTAAATTAGCTGTCCAGTGTGAAGTTTTTGTATGATTAGTTATTTCAAGTTGTCTTCTGGGGAATATTTTCCAGGGCTTCTTTTAAAATTTGCTGCTCAAAGATTGCTCTGCAGCAAGCTTGTTAGCTGGAGTGCTCATGGAAAGCTGCTCCCAGAGCAATGCGCATCCATATGCTGAAGATACGAAATAATATTCCTAACTACTTTTTTGCAGTATTCCCCAGATATACAAGCACTGAATGGGTATGCCTCTTTTATTTATTTGGGGGTGTTATTGATTTTAGATGAGAAAATGTAAGACTATGTAAACGGATGCTGTCTTGCTGCCTTTTAGGAATGACATTTGATTTCCACCCCCACTCCCCCCCCCCCCCCCCCCCGCCCCCCCCCCCCGACAAGAAANCCCCCCCCCCCCCCCCCCAGTTTTTTGGAATCTCTGTTTTCTGCAAAGGGAAGGTACAGCAAGTTTCAAGCTCATCCTTAATGTGAGATTTTTTCTTTTTTTTGGGAGCAGGAGCAATACCAGCCTATGAAACAAAACTCTCCCAGGCCCCAGGCCTGGGAATTAAGTGTTAGTGACTGGGAGGCTCTGCCCATGCATCCCAGCTTAGGTGTGAACATTTGAGGAAAAAACTTGCACACTTGAGAGTGGAGGAGGTGCATGGCACCCTATGGACACCACAGGCACAGCTGCATACAAGGGACACTTGAGAATGAATCCTTTGCTGGACAGCTACAAAAGCTGCTGCTCCTAAAGCCACCAGCACAAAAAAGATGAGCAAATCTGGAAATGAACTGAGATTTAAACAAATCTTTTGTGCATATTCAACATATTTCTTGTGCGTAGTTGAGTTGAGATGCATTCAATCCTTCCGAGGGAGTTTAATTCACTGCGTTTTAGAGGGATGTGGTCTTGTGCCTGCCCCTGCCTCAGCACTAGCCCAGTGATGTCCATCCCTGTGGTTTTCAGCCAGCCTACAACAGCACAATGTGAGCTTGTGAAGCCCTGAGAGATCCCCGAATGAGGGCTGTTCTGCAAGGACCATGGAGATTACAAATCCTGTTGTGTTCAGGAAGGATTGCAAACACTGAGGTGAACTGGCGTGAGTGACATGAACATCAGCTAGATCATGTCTATTTTTAACATCCAGCAAAATTATTAGAACCAGTCCTGTTACCATCTGCAGGGCTGAACCCCCCCTAAAAGGAGAAAGTATTGGGGGACATCCCATACAAAATGACGCTTGGAGGTTACACCACAGCATATGCTATTACATTACATTTCTACCCATCTTCCATCCCTGTAGCCTGTTCAAAGAACTGTAAGTAAAAGCTGAGCTGCTGCTAACCACTTTACAAATGAAAACCTTGATTTTATTTGATGGTGTAAGACTTGAGAAGAAAATGGGGGAAGAACACAGAACAGAATAAATTTTATTAGTAGAGTAGATGTGGCAGAATAATTACAGTTTCTGGGAGAGTGTGGGGAACAGCGTAAGAAGGCTGGAAAAGAAATAGCAGCTTAAAATTTGATTGTCTGTTTGGGGTGATAGTAAAGTCAAAAGTGCCATTTCCAGTCTAAAATCTCTGTATCCAATACTAAAGAGCATTAGAGCCTGCATAAGGATTTGAATACAAATGTCTTCAACTCCGGCTCACCACAAAATTAAAGGATCTGTTCCAGGAAATACAGTGTCTGCATGAAGAGACCCCCCTAGATCTATGCCTTTGAAGCTTAAGTTTTAATTTGGGATTAAAAAAAAAAAAAGAAAGTTGCACATGGCCCTGAAGGAGTCTGACACACTATCCTAGAACAGACCCTGTGCTGCTGCAGACTCCAGCAGAGCAGGATTGTGGGTCTTGCCACTTGCCTGCCCTGCAGAAGGAACACTGCCCATGGTGATGCTGCTGATGCAAGAGTGATTCAGCTGTGAACATGGAAAGAAATGCTGAATATGGGAGAGAAGCAGGGAATCCAGGGCAGGCAGGATGGCACACAGGCTGGCTGAGTCCTGCTGATGCTGGTTTTAAAGCCAAACACACATGGTTTGAGTTAAGGCTGGCCTCCCTCTGTCCAAATGCATTGCAGATTATGGATGATGTGGGCTTTGCATGGGTAATATTTTCTTTTTCATCTCAGTATAAGGCAGCCCAGGAGACACTATCATGTATGATGTGAGCATTTTTCTTGTGCTCTGTGTTTGATTTAATCAAAAGAGCTTTCTTAGCAGCCTGGATACACTGGGTGAACACTTCTACTATTCTCAGCATTTTGCAACATGATTATTTTGCCTGTCCTCTTTTATGTGCACTCAGAAAGCTTGAGTGCACTCAGAAGCACCAGGCACAGCTCACTGATTTAGGGACATCTGAACTGGGATAAAATAAGACAGTGGGTAGCTTTTACCATTGTGCCTTTACCTCCTGGTGTAGACAGGGCTGGCAGTAGGGTTGCATTCAGCAGGTGCCCATGGGTGGCCCTGTCAAACAAGATGCCTCAGTGTGAAGTGCTGTGTCCCAGAGCAGCGGTGGCAGAGTCCTGGGATGCAGGGCATGCTGTTAGCTGGACTGCTGGGAGCTGAGGCGGGCCCATGGCTCCAGTGGTGTCCCACTGTCATGGTTTGTGGCCTCTGTGGTGTTATCCCTGGGCAGGTGTCACCCAGGACACCTGGAGCACCAGGAGGCTCTGCCTCAGCGAGGATTTGCTGCCCAGCCTCACTGATGCTCTGCCAGCTGCCCAGTTGCTCTGCAAGCAATCCTGAGACTGGGGTTTGTTTTCATTTATTCCATTATGCAAAATATTCAAATTTGAAAAAAACCCCACACCAACACCTGGAAAATCCCCAATACCCAAAGGTATTTCCAGAGAAGGATATTTCCCATTTGCTCCTGCTGGGCAGGGTTGCTGTCACTTCGTCCCATGATACAGTGCTTTCCATTTTGCGGTCTGCTGTTCTTGGCTCAGACCTGGATGCAGGACCCTGTCCAAATTAGGGGCCTCCTAAGCCTGGTTCATGGACCACTTGCAAGCTCCCTCCAAAGTGAGTGTATGCAAAGTCACTGGTTGTATTCCTCATCTTTCTGGAGCTTGTTGTGCAACTAAAGATTGGTTTCTGAGTCATCCCGCTGTGAGTCCCAAGTCCTGCAGGGAGACGTGCCAGTATGAGCCATAGTAGCACAAAGATCTACTAAAGGGGTCAGTGGCTTCATTTTAGCCAGTGGGAGAATTTGTGCACTGCAGCTCAGCTTAGGCTCTGAGGGCAAGGAAACCTTTGGTGAGGGGCAGCTGAGGGCAGACAAGGGTTAATTTTTTCACCTGGAAGAGCTGCATTTTCCTGAAGAGGGAAGAACCTCTGAATCTCTCCCGTGAGCTCTGGAAAACATTTTGAAATTTCTTTTCTTCTTCAAATAAAGAATTCATTAAGTTTTCTGTTCCTCTGAGTCCCCATGCTTCCCATTCCCAGAGGCATAATATTGAGCCTAATCACCAACTAGAACAACTGAGGCCTTTATTTTGGTGTAAAGCTGCGTGAAAAAATAAAGTCCCCTGTGTATGCAGCTGTAACACTTGCATAATTTTAAGAAATATGGAGAAACTCAGAACCGATTTCCAAATCTGTGTTTTCCTTTTTCCTATAATGAGTGTGATGCATAATTGACACAGGCAAGAAAATGTAGGAAGCTGATTATTTTTTTCTTTTTGTTTGTTTTTGTTCAGTTACAGAAGGGCTGGAACTGCAGAAAGCTGAGATAAGAGCCCTACCCCTTCCTTGGTGCGGTGATCACAATATGGAGGATGAAGAGGAACTCAGGGTACAACCATGAGAACTTAGTTGGGTCTTTCCAGCAGTTATCAAAAACAAATATGTCTCATCTGTTTCCTGTCTTGAAAAGGAGGAGCATGAGAGCCATGGAGTGAAACGCTCAGTGGTGTTGGGGGCAATCACAGTCTCAGCCACCGAGATACCTGCCCACACCCACAGCTCTGGCAATAAACTGCTGACTACAATGGATATTATAAAAATTCCTCCCTGGATGCCATAGCCATAGACACGTCGACAGTTTTGCATATGTTGAAAACTCCCTGGCTAATGACATATTTCCTCTTTGGGCTGACTCATGAGCTGCTTCTCCTCGTTGCTATGAAAGTTGGAAGCACTTCAATGCTGCCTGCTGCAAGTACATTTCATGAAAAGAGAGGAAAATCTCAGTATTATTTCTGGATTCACAGATTTGACCCTTTCACTTTCGCAGTCGGTGAGCTCTGCCACTTTGACATTTATTAAATAGCTTGTTAGTGGCAGAAGGAATGACAATAAAATTTGTATGTATAATTTAAAGCAAACAATCTCCGCTCTTAATCCAGCCTTCAAGGCCTGAAGTAAACAACCGCATTTCAAGGGAATGCTATTGAGAAAGGGAAAGGTCTGTTGGGTGCTACTTGCTTTTAAACATTGAGACAAAGTGTTTAACAGCCTAGAAGCTCTAAGCCCCGCGTTGTTACGGGGAGATAACAGCTCCATTAATTAGATGATCAAATATTACTTTATTGGTAAATTCTTACATTGGCCTGGAATGCCTTGTGCCTGCTTATGAGACATGTAACTCTATTCTTTTAAGCATTTATAATATTCCAGTAGATTATTTAATGTAATTGCCATAATTCTCTTAATTTAAGTAATATTTGCATCAATGTTGTCTGTTGATTATGACCTGGCCCAGGCTATTTATCTGTGCTGATTTTCAGCAGCTCTTGGGGAAAGAATAATAGGTCTTCTCATGATGTACAAGTTTGACACTTGTTTGAAATGTCAAATATTGTTACGCTAGCCTCACCAGGAGAGGTGAGACTCGTGGGTCTGTGTACTTGAGCTCATTTTGAGTTAGCACCATGCCAGCACATGAGCAGCTGGAAATGTGAGAGAAAAGAGGCTGGATAAAACCTTAAGGGCTGCTGACACAGCAACCAGGAGCCAACCTGGCTCCACTGCCACTGACTCCTGAGCAGGGGCAGTTTATATGGAGTGGACAACACCTTCCTCTGTGTCTGTTTGCCCTGGTGCATGGGTGGTTAAACCACCTGCAAGGCCAGAGGTTACATCCTCGGGGCTTAAGGGAAACTAAAATCACTGCTAATTCACCTTGAAAAGTGGGCTGTAGGCAGAGTGCTCAGGGGTGCAACAAGACCAAGAGTGGGGAGCCGGGGGCACACACAGTGGCAGAGCTCTGCCAGCAGAAGTCACTCGGCCCTTGAGCCAGCGCCAGGCTGCCTTGCAGGGATGTGGGCTGCACAGACTGGAATCGCTGGTGGATTTAAATCAGTCCTAGCATTTCACAACCTCTCCCTGTAGCTCCCTATGCAGGGCCCCTATACATTTGTATACCATACAGCTCCTTCACAGCCTGCAGTACTTTTAACACGTAATATACACGTTTATCTCAAAGCAGGATAGACACCAACTAACACCGCTCGTTAATGAGGGCACAATCAACTTGCATAACCTTGAACCACTGAATGCACACAGCGATGTATGAATGAGAGGTTAACTGCAGATGACAGCTCATTTCTTTTTGCTCTTCTGCCCAGAACATCCTGCCAATACACACATTATAAATAACATGTTCTTGTGATGGTAATGGGGGGGCATTTCAGAATCAAACATTGCTAATTTTTTTTAGGAGTGATTACATGACATTTGGGGGTTCTGCTCTAATACCATCTGTTACCTTGGCTGCTGGGATCAGCTGTTTCCACTGCAGGATCTCCACTGCTGGTATCCTTGACCACAGCCCCGTTCTGTGTTCTGAATTAGAAAGTTAAATGTGAAACAAATTAACATAAAAACCTACAGAAAAGGGCAAGTTGCATTTTTGATGTGCCTGAGACACCGGTGCCCATGTGACTCACAGTTCACGACTCGCAGAGTGGTGTCATTCGTAATTCGTGTAAGTGCTCACTTGCTCACCCACACACACCCGTGTTATATCCTGCTTTTCCATGCAAAGCACTCAGCCAGCCATACAGCCCAGTTAGCAACACGCTATCTCTGCTCTCACACAGATTATGCCACATCAGTGTTCTTTCTGTGGGGAATATATTTACTTGCTGTAAGGAGCCATCTAGTGAGGGTTTACTGCACATAAAATTAAACTCACTGTTTCTTTACTGTTTCCAGGCAATACCGAAAGAAAACGTGCTAATTTTTTCCGCTCTTCCCCCTCTCCACGTTCTCCGTGCCACACCTAAGGTGCAGCTAAAGCAAACGGCTTGAGCAGGTGAGGCTGTGCGGGACCGAATGCTCACGGCCCCGGCCGTCCCTGTACAAAGGACAGGGCGCACGTGTGCTCAGCCCGGCCCAGCTCTGCTCCCGGGGGACCCGCACGGAGCCGGCACAGTCCCCAAGGACCTGCCCCGCGCGCTGGCAAGAGCGAAAGCGAAGCGTGTGGGTGGAGAGCACAGGGAAGGGCCACGCTAGGCAGAAATGAAAGGCCTTAAACTCGGTCCCGTTCCGGTGTGCGGGGAACTGAAGGCAGAGGCAGCCGGTGAAAGTGCCCTTCGTCACGCAGGCAGCGATGGCATAGCTGGGAGCTTAATTTAATTGGCAGAAGGCTGAGCCAGAGCCTCCGTCAGCACACAGATAAAAGAGAGCAGCGTTTGAATGGCGGGCACTTCTTGCTGGTTTGCTTTTTAGGTTTGTTTTGTTCTTTAAAGAACGATGAGCTCGTGCAGATGGAAATGTGAGAGTAGAGTTGAGAGTGTCTGTGCACTGCAGAAATCTGAAGTTACTGCTCCTGGAGCATCAAAAGCACGGCTACAATGCAAATCCATTTTGTTAGGAAGTGTACAGGCTGCAAAGGGACCAAGCACGCCAAGTTAAATATTAAGCCCTCAGCCAGGGAAATGACAGCAGCTTTCCCACAGGTTAGAAGTAAGATTTTGTGTTACGCTCTGAAACTATACCCAGTGAGTGCAGCTGGGTGCAGGGACAGGGTGGAGGGGTGTGCTGAAACAGTCTCCAGACTGAAACCGAGCAGGCAGTGGGGTCTCCATCAAGGTGTGCCCGGGATGCTCCACAGCAGGCGATGTGCTGGAGTCTCCATCGTGACATCCACCGAGGGGGCTCCTCTGGTCCCTGCAAGCCTCCTGGGGTGGGAGTTTGCAAGCAAGCAAGCAGCTGCACAGCACTTTGAGCAGCCTTATGCTGTGCTGGCACTGGAGTAATCCTCCCCATCTCCTGCCTGCCTGTTTGCAGTGCTGGCTCTTAGCAGGCAGCTTTTCTGCTCTTCGATAGCTCAGCTCTGTGCTCTCCCACACTGTCCTCAGCTCAATTCCCTTAGGCACAACTGGCCAGCCCTCAATGGGAGAGCACCAAGAGACAGCTCCGTAGCACACTGCAGGAAAGAGATGCTGAGATGTTTGACACTGTGATACACAATAAACAGGACAGTCATTTTTCATAGCTACGATGCATATCAGGATAGGGAAAGTAATCCAACTTTTATAAACAAGCCTGTATTCTACAAAACCCAGACACTCTCTCATGCACAAGAAAATGCCCTGAATTATGAATGTCTGCCATTTTCCAATAACTATTCCTTGCTTTTCATTTTTTTTTCTTGAAAATGCAATCAATTACATTTTTTTTTTACAGTGAGAAAATCCCCATTTTTAGTGGGTAGAAATTATTTGACTACATCAATGATTAATAGGTTTAATGTAATAGCTGCAATGGAAATTTAGAAAGCAAACAAGCCAAACAAAGCTGAATGGATTTGTTATAATGATTTCATTAGGGATTTTTAAAAGTTTGCTTTATACTTGCAGTTTGTTGTCAGAAAGAATTGGCTGAATTCAGTCAAAATGGTTTGTTCTTTGTCTGTCTGTGGTCACCATAGCTACCATTTTAATCTGTTAACATATGTGGTATTATTTTGTTCCTTTCTCTTAAACTCTGTTCACAGATGCTGTCAAGATTTCCCTTTGTACACATCTGATCAGTTCACGCCAGGTTTGGCTCCGTGCCTTTCCAGGGGAGAGCCTCTCTGATGAGGACAGGGTGGTTAGGCACTCGGTGCAGCAACGGAGACAGGATTAGAAGCTGGGGTGGGGATGGCTCCTACTCCACTAAGGCATGGGATCTGTGAGAAATACCTTGGGAAGACATTGTCAGATGTGTACCTTTTTTCTGGAGAGGTGGCTATTCCCTGATGTGCTGTGGCAGCTCCTTGGCTGCCATAAATCAGTATAAATGCATTCATTTTAGTGGAGGTGTCGTGTCTGCTGGTAGTCAGGTCCTGTGATGTTGCTCATTACACAGGTTTTGGGTAAGGAGCCAAGAGATGAAGGGAGGCACGGCTACAACATTTTAAATAAATAAGTAATAAGATTGTACAGTCTCTATTCTTTTGCTTTTTCCAGTCTTAGAAAAGGTTCAAGTTGCCACTGAGGATGGAAGCATAGCTGCTCTGTGCTATGGAGGGGATTGGAATATTTAGCGGAGATGAGATTATCCACATTTCGCATTTTAATTGGCATTGAGTGAGGAAAAAAAATCAGTTTTTTCTATTGTTGAATGTGAAGGTGATTGAGATGGCTTCATTTTCTTTCCAGCTGTGAAGCAGGCAGGTAAATATATTGATGTATGTATGCAGGACAGTTTATAGTGAAGCTGTGAGAGAAATCAGATAGTCTAGAAAAGATACAATTTTCTTTCAACAAAGCACTCACAGTAGAGAGTAAAGTTAAGGTGAGTCTGTATATTTATATTTTTAAGAGCATAAAAGCATTTGTTTAAAGCTCTGTGGCTCTGATTTTTCAGAGCCACCGAGCACCCTGCTCTCTGGTTTCTTCTAACTGGAGATGTAGGTTTTCAGACTTTCTGGCAGCCAGGCCGCCTTTACTAATGCCTGCAGAGAGTAGCTGGAGAAAGTGTGAGAAACATTATTGTAATGAAGGGCTAATTCTGCCTCTCCTTCCTGCCTCTCAGTGCGGATGAAAGAGTGCCTGCAATTCGTGTTATGTGCACAGGAAAAGGGAATTCTGATTACTGGCTCTGGCTCCCCAGGGGCAGGGATGCTCTCCTAGCACGACTCACAGTAAGTCACATCTGCATTTCCAGTATAAGGCCCATTTTTAAGGACTCCTGGTTTGGCTATAAAAATTCACTTAGCATGCATGAATAGAAAGCAAATTGACAAGATAGACCATAACTGCTCTGAAAGGGCCATTAGTTCATGTCGTATGAAAAATCCACATTTTAGAAAAGCAAGTATTGTTCACATTTGCACAACAGGCTGTAACTGTTCCTTCTAAGTCATTATAGACTGTATGGAAATAATAATTTTCAAAATCACTATTGATACCACAGGCACAGAAACAGCAGGAGGCAGATGCCTGTGCTTGATATTAATCCAGAGCCTTCCAGTGCCACTGAGCAGGTTGGGATCAGTTTAAACCCTTGATTTACACCGATGTAACTGAGAAGAGGAAGACCACAGAATAAAGATTTGGTCTGACACCTGAGCTTGGTGCAAGATTTCTGGTATCATCAGGGGAATCCCAGAAGGGCGGTGGCTGTGAGAGGGTACCAATGAAAGAACATCCATCTCCTGTGCTCAGTGCTGCTGGGCAAGGGAAATGAGTCTGTATTTGGTGCATTCCATGTTTAATAAGGGGGAAGCTTGGGGCAGATAAGAATGTAGCTTTTTTTTTTTAAATTGTGATTTTAAGAGGTACTAGGTCATGGCTTTTTAAAAAATTGTTTATTTTGGTTCATTATTAGTGCCTCACTTGACACGAAATAGAGGTTTCATTGATTTTTTAAAATTTCTTTTCTGGGTTTTCATGTGTTGCAGGTTTTCTTTAGAAAAATACCAGTAAGGAACTAAAGTGGATTTCTCTCTCCTCCCTCTGAGTTCACTAGCGTTTGAGATTTCCAGATTATATTTGGGCTGAATGAAGAGAAAGTGTACAATCAAAGGCTGGCACTAGAGTCCTGATGAGCTGTACTGCCTTAGGGGTGTGTTCACAGAAGCTGGGCCTGAGCCTTCTACTGGTTTTACAACAAAGGGAATTTCCAGGACTTTTAGCAGAGTGATCCCCACATACGTCAGAAGGATGTGAATAAGATGATTTTCTCCTCTCTCACATGCATGTATGGACACACCAACCTGAACATTTTTACTCTGTTACAACAGTTTGCTTGGACCTACGACTCTGGCTTTTGAAGGGAGTTTCAGATTAATTCTAATAGTTTCCTTTCCCGTGGGAATGCCAGTGCTCAGAGGCCCTGTAGGACAGCCCTGGCTGCATTTCCCTAAGATCCCCCATGTCATGAGAAGAGATTGGGCTGAGAGGTGGAGTAAAGGGGGCTGTGTTGGCAGAAAGTCAATGCGGGGATTTTTTGGTAGGATTTCAGGAGCAAGCAGCTGCCTCTCAGCTGGACTTCTCTTCCCCATTGCTGGGATTACCAGGACAGCAGCAAGACAGCAAGCCACATGGAGGACTCCCAGGGAGGCAGGAGACCACCTGGCTGAGTGGCTTTGCTGTGGTCAGAGCCCCAGGCACCAGCGGGTCTCCGTGGGAGGGTGCAGGGAGGGGGCTGCCTGACATGTTGTGCAGGTGGGACACCTCTCTCTGGGCCATCTTTTCTGCTCCCACCGTGGACTGCAGTGACACTGGCCACTGGAAAGCTGCCACCATGGAGGGGCTGACATAGAGGAGTTTTCCTGCTGGATCCAGATGATGTTTCTCATAGTTATCCTTGACATAGCAGTGTCCTTCAAAGGTAATGCCACAGTACTGCACGAGCTCCTGGGGAAAACTTCTTCCCTCATTCAATAAAAAAAAAAAAAAAAAGGTTGATTTAAACACTGAAATGCAAGGGATTGTATTCCTTGCAAAGCTCTTACAATGGATATCTACTGTTAAACCTCAATCCTTGTCCCACTAGGTCTTGTAACACAGAGCTCTCCAAAGGGATTGTGTGCATTTCTTGTTCAAAATCTCCTGTGAGAAGAATTATGTTATTCGACTCCCAGACACCCTAAAAATGATGGCAGCTGTCCCCTGCAATTCCATCTCCCTTCACAGACTAGCACTGTTCACTGGCTGCCCCAGACACAAGTGAAATGGAAGTTTATAAAAACAGAGTGGTGTATTCCCAGGTTAAGTGCTGTGCTCACTGCAATCATCCCTATGATTAAGTGGCTCCCTAAAAGGAAGTATTTTTTCCCCATATGTTTTTTTAAGGAGTGATGAATCTCTTCACACAGTGTGTTTCCCGTCAGATACGGATATTAACTTAAACACAGAACTGAGTGAAGCAAACCTGTCAGCTATCTGAGGCTTTCTACTCTGATTTTGCTGCATGCCTCTTCCTCATCCTCAGTCAGGCAAAGGTGCCTGTCCCATCTCACTCAAGCTTTGTTTTCTGGGAGAAGGCACCAGCTGTGGAGGCATTAATACCACCAGAGCCTGTCTCACTTCCTCTAACTGCTGTTATTTCCCACTTTCTCCTCCTGAGCTCTTCTCCAGGGCTGATCAGAGGTGCAGGATGGGGGCCAGAGAGGGGCTGCCCACTCTGGGTGCTGCCTCCCAAGGGTGCCCCACTCTGGAGCACTGCTGGCTGGGCAGGGGGGGAGCTGAGGGGGAACAGGGCTCCTCTACAGCCTCAAGTTTAATTAGCTGAGAGGAGCTTCCAGGAGGAAAGGGAGGAAGTGGAGTCCTGTGAGAGCAACATAGGGTGGGTGGGGAAAGCCGTGTGCCCCGGGAGCCAAAACTCTGCTAAGGGGATGGTCACAGTAGCAGGTACAGATGGGTGACTCCTGTTCCCATCAGCTTCACAAGCTGTGAAATAGCTCCGAGCATGGATGCTGAATCAAACCCACGGGGGGCTGTGTCCACGCTTTGCTGGGGACAGACAGAGTGTTCTCTGCAACTCTGCCCACACCAAGACTGTCGTGTGCTCATCCCACTGCTCTCCCTGGCATCGCCAGCCTCTGCCTGCGCAGGATTTCAACCTCATCCTCTCCTTCCTCCCCTGGACCATCTCTTAATGCCTCCCCTCTGGGTCAGCCTGGAGCCCTGCTGCTGTGGCTCCCCTGGTCCTGCCATGCTCACCCTGCAGCCCTTTTCCTGCCTTCCACTGCTGATCCAGCCCCAGCTCTGCACCCTCTCACTCCCAGCACAGTTTCCCCCCTCGATTTTTTCCACTGGCCTCCCACTCACTACAGGATATGAGCCATTCTCTCCAGTGGGAAATAAAAGTTTGGATTAAAATTTGCTATATTATTCCTTTTCTAAAAGCAACTTTTAGGCTGAAAGGCTCCAATGACAAATTTCCAAAGGCCTGCAAGAGATTTAGGGACAGATTTAAAAATTCTTTCAGTTACATTAAAATGAAATTAAATGCCCCTTGGGGTTTTTTTTCAGCCAAAGGAGGTGCTTTCGAAATTTGCACGTTATGCCTGTTTATGTCTTTTAGGCATGTAAATGCAGAGATTTGTGGTTTGAACACCCAACTCCCCTTGAAACCTAAGAGAACCAGGCATCAACTCATGTGCATTCCTTCCAAATTCCAGCCAAAATTGTTGTCGAACTTGGAGCACGAAGTTCTAAAGTAAGAGATTATAAACCCCATTTCCACTCTGCATTAGCAGACAGCTTAGCACCAGGGAAAAAACCAACCCACACTGTTGACTGTATAAACATCTTGATCAAAGGGTAACATTTTCCTGATTAATAGCCTTTCAGTATTAAAAACAATCAGTCTAGAGCATGATTAATTGTTCCTTTTACTACTGGTAACCAACTATGTGTATAGACATACATACATACATACATACATACTTGTGTAAACACACAGGCACATTCTCATTGGGGTAAGCATTTTTCGTGCATCTGTTTTCAAGGAAAATACAGTATGAAGGAGGTGAGAGAGCTGCTTTCTACAGCTCCAGCTAATGGGAAGGGTTTTAGCTCTTGTAACCCCTCGTTGCAAAAACTAGCAGCCCCGAGGATGCACGATGAGCATTGCTGTCCTGGGAAAAGGCTTGAAACACTCACCTGGGCAGGAAGGAGACACTCTTCTTTTCATCCAGGGAATAAAAGCTGCTTAGTTGTTGGGTATCCTGGCTGCATTTCTACTTCATCTGTATTTTACTTGTGGGACTGAGAGGGTTAATGAGAGTTTGAGAAGTTTTCATTTAAAAATTGGCAAGGAGAGGTGCTTTTCCCTTAACAAAGAGAAACAAATTTCAAGAAATTTTTTAAAATGACAGTGCTGCCTGGTCCAACCTGTTAGGCCACAGTATGCGCACAACGGTGACACTGTCTTCATAAGGAAGAGACTTTTTTTCCTGCTCTTTTTGCTCTGATACCTAAACAGGTGAGCAGGTTAACCACTACATTACAGTATTGCCCAGAAGTTGCAGCCAAGCTCAGGAGCTAGGAAAATACCATCCCTGCTTTCCATAACTCAGTCTGCTGCAGATCATACACGAAATTCCTCTTGAGGAGCCTCAGCAGGACATACAGGTATGTGCAGTCGTGTGGGATCATGGCCTGACGTGTCTAAATAAAGTTTTGATCCAGGTAAACAAGACCCTGTACCTGCCAGAGGCTCTCCTAGTGCTCAAAGGGTTTCCTCCCCATCTGTCCCACTTTGCAGAACTTAAAAAAAATGAAGTTTTAACACAGGTTTTCTCCAGAGCAAGCACTGTGAGCCAGGGGAGTAGAATTTGTTGCTCTTTTGGCATTAGTTAAAGGCTGCATAAAATGTATTCACTGTTGCTGCTAAAAAATAAAACACAAATCTGTATTTTGCGTATGGTCTCTGTGTACATGCTCGCCTACACTCTGCAAAGAGTTTTCTTTATGGCCAGAAAACAATTTTTCAAAGTTTCCTTCAAGAACACACGAAAATCTGTTGTGCTGTTTTGGGACACTCTCAAAAATTCAGGCTTTTAGCTGAAGCATAAAGAAACCCAACACCGCTGTTCAGAAAGCAAAAACAAACAGGAAAAATTTTCTCAATGGTTAGAAATAAAAAGCTCCATCAGCATCAGAGATGTTGTATTCAGGGCTCATGAATTTCTGCAGAAAGGCTGGAAAATGAAGAGCAGCCCTGCTGTGGATGAAGAGGATGTTGTTGGCCTGGGACAACAGCTGTGACAGGTGCAAACGGGCTGTGATGGTGACAACACTGAGACTTCCTGCTCTGGGGACACACACACATGCACAGTGCACACACGAAGCCCTTGGCAGCCAAGGGAGAAGGCACGGATCTGCTGGTGTTCCTGGGCACCTGCTTATCTTCTGCTGGGGTCAAGGAGCAGCCTGGTGAGCGGGCAGGAGGGGCAGAGCGTGCCTGGCTGATCTGGGGGATGGCTTTTGCAGGGGTGGCATCCCTCATGGCACTGCCAGGAACTGGGGATGCAGGGAATGTGCTGCTTCCCCAGCCCACTCTGACAGGATGGAGCTGCCCAACCCTGCTCCTGGAGGGGGCTGCGGGGCCAGGGCTTTGGGAAAGGCAAACTGTGGTGAAGTGTGGCAGTAAATGTTGTTTCAACAGTTCAAATGAGGGAAATTGTGTTATAAATAATTTAGATGATTGACTTAAGATTTTAATCCTGGGGCCTAAGTGGGTAATGGCCATGAAGAGAGGAGGAGGGAGGGAGGAAGAGGAAGTGAAGGAAGACCAAAATTAGGCCCAGATTTGCAAAACTGTGCACACGTGTGTGTCTCAGTGTAAGCTGAGTGTAAGCACACGTTTCCAAATGTCATCTGTGGTCTCAGGTTCAAGTTCAAGTTCAGGTATGCTTCAGCCTAAGTCTTGGGTGAGCCTTTTTTTCTTCCTTCAGTACTGGGACCTTCAAAGCTCATTTTAAAATGAAAGATCAGGTGTTCCCTTCCTGCCTTTCCATTCTGGAGCAGAAATCCTCGAGTACAGAGAAGGATAATGAACACTCAGCCATGTTTGCATTCCTGTCTATCATGAAAATGTATTCTCTGCTACAGAACTAATACACTTTGCACTGGGAAATATTTGTGGCTGTCAGCACTGAGGTTTAAGAGCATCACTAATTACTCCCCTGATTTAGAACTGATATTTTCAAAGAGTGTGGGATCAAGAGCCACCATAATAAATTTTAGTTTTGTGAGCTAGAAAAAGTTATTTTTATGTATGTACTTATTTTTATGTAGTGGAAAATAAGCTTATTTTTTCATTGGTAAATAATTGGGGTGAATAAATACTCACAGGTACATGCATGTGTAAATGAAGGAAACCGACTGCATATCAGAATGTACACACAACACACATACCGAGTGAAGATGGGAAAGGAGATATTGTAAAGACCACAGTATGCTGAAACTACCATGCACTTCAAAAAGTTATTTCTTTACCGAATTTTAATGGAGAAAATAGTGCATGAATATTAAGGACCCTTTCCAAACTACTCCCTAGAAGTGAAATAATTTTGATAATTTTAGGCACAACACAGAGAAAGAAGGGTAAGGCCAGGGCTGGAGACGATGGCTCTCCCCCGGCAGCTCTTTCCCCCTCCCCCTGTGCAAATTCTCTTGGATTAAAATGGCAGAGGGGGGCGGGGAGTGGCTGGGGACAGTTTGGCTGATACGAGATAACCGCTGCTAGTCAAATGGCACTTTTAATTGCTCGGGCCAATTAAAAAAAAAACTTGCTACAGAAGTTAATTTGAATGAAAATAGCAGACACACCCCACAAGCTGCTTTCCATGACCGTGCATTGTGCTGCCTCAGCCTGATGTACAGTTCTAGTCGCAAATAACAGCGACCGGTCTGGATATACTTTGGTTGCCCATTTTAGCTACGGCGGGGCTGGACGCCCCGTTTTCCCCACCGAGCAGCGCTCCCCCACGCCGTGCGGGGTTTCCCGACAGGAGCCTCGTGTGCCGAGGGAAGGGAACGCGGTGCCGCTGCCCCTTTTGTTCCCCGGCTCGCTGCCGGGTCACGCCGGGGAAGGCACGGAGCGTGGGACGCGGCCGCCCCGCCGGGAGGGCTCCGTGCCGGCTCCGCCTCCGGGGCCGCGTGGGGAGCCGGGCGCAGCGCCGGGAATGCGGGGCGCGGGATCTGTTGCACGGCCGGGCTCTGAGCGCGGATCCCGGCTCGGCACAAGAGCCCCGGGAGGCCAAGGGGGAACCAGGCAGTTACTTGAGGAGACCTCGGGCGGCTCCCGGGCACGGTGCGAGACCCCCGGCGGGCGGCTCTGCCCCGGGGGCAGCTGGCAGCGCCCTGCTGAGGGGGCTGCACCGCGGGCCCGTCCGTGCGGTGCCCGCTTCCCGGCTGGCTGCTGCCGCTCCCCCGGGTCTCCCTGACCTCGGCGCTGTCCCGCACTCTCGGCACCGCTTCGGTCGGGCCGCCCCCCTGCTCTCCTCAGGCCACTCCTGGCCGCCAGGACCCCCATCCCCTCGCAGGACTCTGGCCACTGCTGCCGGCGAGAGCAGTCCCGAACGGACCAAGCACAGACCCCTGACCCTGCCCGGCTCAGCTTCCTCCAGGCTACTGAGCTTTGTACGGAATCCCATTCAAACCACGCCGTAGCCTTCCGCCAGAGGGGAGGTGGGTGGGGGGGGAAAAGTAGTCCCTCGCCACGCTCCTCACGGGTCCGAGCTCCCGGCGGGGCGGCGGAACCGGGGCCGAGCCGGGGGAGCGGCCGGGGAGGGGCTCCCTGGCGGGGGGTGCGGCCCCGCCTCCCGCCCGCTCCGCTCGGAGCAGAGGAGCGCGGAGCAGAGGTATCGCTGGGCGGAGAGATCGCGGAGCCCGCACACACACGGCCCGCGGTCCGCCTCCACCGCGCCCAGCGAACGGAAGCGCCGGGCCGCCGCGATGGACAGGCGGCGCCGGCCAATGGGCGGGCGGGATGGCCTCCCAAAATGTAGGTTTGGCCAATGGGAAGGGGCAGGAGCGGGGGGAGGCGGGGCTGGCCGCGGGCAGCAGCGCAGGTTGAGCGGAGTCCCAGCGCAGGGCTGGGATGAGCCTCAAAGTTCGGGGCGATCGCGGTGGGGGATGTAGCAGCGCCGCCACCGCCGCGCACCGGCCCGGCCCGC
>VXAZ01003161.1:1955603-2062842 GCA_013399875.1 Gymnorhina tibicen
GGGGGGGGCGGTGTAGGGGCCGCTCGGGCCCACGCGGGTAACGCTTCTCCCTCTGCCTCCCTCAGCTGGCGGCGGAATGAGGGTCGGGCCGCAGTACCAGGCGGTGGTCCCTGATTTCGACCCCGGTAAGTCTTTATTATATCTTAAGGGGGGCAACTCCTCCCCCTCATCCAGTGCTTTGGACCCCTCCCCATGAGCGGGGGTACTCCCCCCTGCCTCCCCCCGGGTTCCGCTCATCGGGCCCAAAAATAATCTCCCCTTAATTCCAGTTTCAAACACCCAGAGCAAGAACAAGGACCCCCCCCTTCCTCCCCCCTTCCCCAGCGCACACGGTTGATAAAAGAAGTCTCGATGCTTTCCAGAGGGCGCTTTGCAGGCAGGGAGGAACAGGGAAGCTGGCAGGGCTGGAGGAGGCAGGAGATGGCAGTTGGGTGGGTTTTTTTTCTTCTTCTTCTTTCTTTCTTTCTTTCTTTCTCTCCTTTTTTTTTTTCTTTTGTTCGGGTTTTTTCGTGTTTGTTTTTCTTTCTTTTTTGCTTGTTCCACCCTCTCATGAACTCGTGTTTCTGTGGTCTCAGTGATAGGGGTGGAACTAGAAGATATCAAGTTATAATTATAATTTTTTCGAAGGTATTTAGAAGTGACTTAGGTCTGTATTTTAATTTTCTCTCTTCCTAAAAAGCTGGTTGCCTCTCTCTTCCAAAAAAAAAAAAATTGTTTTGCGTTCCAGCTATTCTGCTGCGGTTCTTTGTAAGCTAATTTAAAGTGGTATGGAAGCAAATTTTGAGCAAACAAAGGAATTGGGGCTGTGCTGAAAGGCAGGTGCTGGAAGCACGGTAGTAATGATGTATCTCCGTGTATAGAAAGACAGGCTGTTGACCTCTTTAGTTTGAAATCTAAGCTTTTTTTTTTTTTGTATTGTTCCTTTGTAAGTGGAGGTTGTAGCTAGTGAAAACCCTCCTTCTGTCTGGAGATCCTAGCGTTTTGAGTAGTCCCTTTGCCCAGCCCAAACTTAATTGAATCCTCCGCACCTCTCACACTAAAACAAAAAGAATGGTGTGGAAAGCCACAGTGTCTCTTTATCGAATAATCCTGAGTTACTATTGTGTGGACTCAGGAAAAAAGATTTATTGTGGGTCATCCTCAGACTGTGCACTAATGTTGGATGCCTTTTTTATTATTAAATATATATGTCTGTTCCTAACTGTTACAGTCTCAGGTGGGGGGAGGGCAAAGAGGATTTTTTTTTTCTTAAGTTCAGTATTACTTGTATTCATTTACAGAATAATTTTTCCCCACTCGTTTCCCCCTTCGTTTTCTTGACAAAATAAGATCCAAGGGAGGTCCATTTCTTGGTTGACCAAGAGGAAGAAGGGGGTGGACATGGGGGAGGGGGAGGAAGGGGGAGCTGTTAGCTAGGCAGCAGTTGACACTGGTTTTCAATCTGTAGGTCAAACGCAGCATTTCTGTAACACACAACGTGCATCACACTGACTTACCAGCCACGTATCACAACAGTACTTGGGCTTTTCGGCCACCCTGGTGAATTACGCTCTTTTGAGCAATTAATTTCTCTAACATAATAGATGGAGGGGGAAAAATACTGTGAGCCGCTTCCTCACTGTTGTGTACTCAGATGTACATTGTTCCGGTTTAAACTTACAGGCATACAGTGACCTATACAAAGGTTACTGCTTTCTGTGCTGTGTGGAATGGAAGGGAGGGGGAAGTGTGTGATGTGAAGTAACAATTTTTTTTTCTGAGTAATCTGTACCCTAACACGGGATCAGCAGGTGATTGAGTACACAGTGTAACACGGAAAGCTCGTAGTAGGTTCACCCAAAGTAAATGATCAGTCTTCTGATGACCTGAATGGACATCAGATCCTCCTTTACTGGCCTCTGGGGGTTTTTGTTCTGTTTCTGAAAAGTATACCTTTCAGTTAAGAAGTTTGGGGTGAACTTTTGTCTGCTTGTGTATGGAAGAGTTTGTTTCCTCTCTGTGGAATTAGCCAGGAATTATTTTGCAATTCCACGTTGTTGCCTGAATTTTGTCATCTCTTCTTGGTCCTAAAGGCTAAAAGCCATGTTAAGTTCATTTGTTATGTCTCTTTTGTTTCCCTCTTTAAGAAAGAAAACCCTGAATAAGCCTAACATACTGCACTAAGACCTTTTGACTAAAACTGTTAAGTTGTCTTGCTGGTAATGTCAAAAGTTAGATTGAAATAGTGTTATCACAGTGCACAGATGCCGTGTCTGTATCTCACTAAAAATTTTAGTGGTTGGTTGACCAAAGGATCCTAAAGCTTGAAAGTTGTTTGTTGTTGAGCTGGGGAGGCTTTCACCTTCAGGTTAGCTGGATGGGAAAATGCAGAGTGCTCATGCTGCTGACTGTGTCTGAGGGGAAAATAGCACAGACCAGGCCTTGTGTGTATTTCTTTTTTTTAAACTTAATGTTCAGTTTTACCTCGGGTTTGGCTGAAGTATATCTGTAACTGCTTATTCTTACATCAGCATTTTACGTGGGAGTTCCTCTGTCCCCATGCGGAGGGGCAGAGAAAGCATTTCATTTTGTTTCACTTCTCAGCCACATGTGAGCTGCTGCAAAGAGCAGTGAAATTAGGAAAGCTTTGAAAGGTCTGAAATCCTTTTCTGTGCAGCTGCAGGAGGAAAGAGAGGTAGAGCAAGGCAGTGGTGGGATGTTGATCTGGGTATCATGAATTAAATAGTCAGAGAAGAGCAAAAACTATTGCGTGGTGTGGCCTGTAAGTGAAGGGAGTGTTCTCAGTGGTTGCCTAAGTTTAGGAACTGAAGGGTCTTCATCACCTTTTTGTTAGCATGGAGAAGGATAGAAAGTTCTTGTCTATCCCTTGTTTTACCAGAGTGTGAGGAACAGGGTTAAGGGTTGTGCAGCTTTGTTTTTACTTCATCCTTGGAACCAGAAAATGACAAGTTCACACTCTGAATTAAAATACCTTGGTGTAAGTGTATAATATTCCTTGCGGCTAAAACTTGCTGTGGTGGTGGCCAAGGCAGGGCCTGATGTGATTCTTTGACTGTAAAAATGCTCATGGCTGGAATCCCATGTAGGAGGTAGTTCTTACTCACAGCTCCTTTAGTAAATCTCTTTACTGTGGCAAGGCCTATTCCGTGAGCTGGCAGAGCATGTAGATTCTTTGCTAAAGTTAATGTTGCTATCTTTTTTACCTATCCCACTCTCCCCATATTTTGGGAAAGTACATTCTCGCCACATTGATCCCACTTCTTTTATTATCTCAAAAACTTACAGCTTTATTATTATTGTTACAGTACTTAACACCTTTATTAGTATTTGTATAATACGAGTAGCTGTGCAGTAAAGGCAAGGCTTTTGCAGAGGCAATGTGTGTATTAAACAAGCCAGTTCAACTTGGGAGAAGAATAGGCGAAACTTCTTGGGCTGAAAATCCCATGCCAGAGCTCACTAGACTCAGTAAAACTTGCACTTCAGCTATGCTTCAGCGTTTGGCCTTGAGTTCACAGATGTAATGTGAAAAATTGCTATTGTGTCTGCTATTTCTTCTCTTATTAGAGCTCAGAATCAATTATTTGCCAGCCCAAAATTCTGTGTGTTAAACAAAGGCTGTTATTAGTAGGTCAGCATTTCTTGTGAGTTCTGAAACTGAGACACGGAAGGTTTTGGAGAGGCAAACTATTATGGTTCTTTTAATCCATACAAATGAAACCCACATGTCCTGTTAATGGAAAAACTTAGTGGAAGGAAACATTGTATATCCTAAAGCTAAATAAAAATCTTTCATATGGGGAAGCACTGATATTGTACTTGACCGTTTTATTTGTTGCTTATTAATTTATGCTATTGGAACTCTGAAAATAGGAGGAAAGAAACATTCATGAGCACTTTAACACAGCCAGTGAATTTCACTAAAGATTAAAGCTTCCATAATTTTGAGGAGTGTTAAATAACTCCCTGAAGAGAACAGTTACTCCAAAATTATTACTTGTATTGAAGGCAGATGAACTTATTTTTTCCCTTCTTTGTAACATTACAATTTTAGATTTCCTTATTTGTTGCAATGGCAGTAAAAATACAAGCCATGTCTTGCATCTCTGGACATTGGTTGTGTTGGTCATCTTTGGAAAGCAGCTTCTGGGGCTCTTCCCAGTAGAAACAGATGAGGAAAAGCAGGTTTGACTCAACAGCATCTTGTGGAAGTGCAAATATGGGATGTATGTCAGCTGGGAGACTTCAATCCCTTGCTTGCAGTGTTGCTGTCTTCCCAGTTTTTTGGTTTTGTACTGTAACAGTTAAAGTAAGTAAAACTGGTGGAAGGAAATCCACCTGTAGTGCTTTCACCCCTCGGCTCAGAAAAGCCTACTGGAAGGTGCTGACTGCCAGAATGCCGCTAATCCTTGAAGAGCTTGTTCTCTGGTCCACACTGTTAGCTGCACTCTGTGTGCTCCTGCACAAACAGTTGGTATTCCCAGGCCTTCTTTCGTGACCAAGACTGTGTTGTTTCAGCATTGCCAGAAAATGAAGGGGGCGGGAAAAAAGGAAACCAGCAACCCTTTTCACTATAGTGAGAAACCCTGTCAGTGTAGTTGTGTCTAAGAAGAGTTTTAAAAAATCTCCAAGATATAGTCTCTGCTGTTTCTTATCTGGAGTACCTGATCACTGTATGGAAGTGGCGTCATGGCCATGTCCTAGGGGAGGGAGCTAATACATCCATCCGACTCTGGCTGTTAAAATGTGCCTACCCTCTGCCTATTTAGGTTCAAAGGTTGAAAGTATAATATCGGGACAGCTCCTGGGTGCCTGATTCCCCTAGAACTGTCATATTTCTCTGGTGGCTGTAAAGGCCATGTTTTATTAGGTTGTATCATCAGCTACTTCATGGGGTTCTGGGCAGAGGCACCTATTGACCTACACAATCAGGACTGTAACCCTTTAACAAGAGGTTGTTAAAAGCCCCCTTATGACTTACACTTGACATATCCAGCTCCCAGCCTGCTTGTTCTGGTTCCTTCTTTGCAGCTAGTCCTGTGCCTCACAGTCCTAATAGTTTGCAAGTAGTCTGAGTACTCAGTGGGTGTAGAGAAAAGGGTGTTCTGATGAATGGACTCACCAGAAAAGGGATGAGGGGAAAAAAAAGTGCTTTTTAGGGGAGACTTTGGGATCTCTATCTAAGCAAGTGGAAAATTCAAAACCCAACTCCTGAAACTGGAAATGCTGGTATCCTGGAAAGCTATCTCATCTCTTCAAATGACTGTGCCTTAAACTCAACAGCCAGGAACTCCTTAGCGCAACAGTCCCTTTGGAAAAGAAGGAAGAGTTAAAAGGGTGTTTGATCTAATCAGAAATACCAAACCATAATGTACTAATGCCCAGGGTGTTTGGACTGACAGAGGCTGCCTGGTGTCTTGGTAAACCACACATGCCTTGGGTCTTTCACTGTTGTTTGAGGAGATGTACATCATCCCCAACAAGGGTGTGTTTTCAGAATTAGGTGGTGGAAAATTTAGGTACTGCAGGTTTTCCCTTAAACTCTGGTAGGAGAAGAGGAGCTTTTCCTCCTAGTTGTAGTCTGCTCAGTGCCATACTTCCTCACAGGTTATATTTGTCTTGCCCTCCTTCTGAGAGGTCACAGCCTCTGTGAATGTGCTGTAGTGCAGAGCAGATGAGAAGGTCTGGACAGGCGCTCCACCAGAAGCTGTTGCCAAAACCCTCGGGTTTTTGTTTCAACTCTATAGGAGTTTAGGTACAGTTGAAGGGTCAGGCTAGTGTCCAGCAGCCCTGGGGAAGGGGGAAGATGATTCCTGCTGTCTCCTTACTGGGCTGGCAACTCTGCTGGCGTGTGGGCGAGTCTGTCTCACCTTTTCTGTCAGTGGTACGTACTGCTGGTCCAGTCACCAGGGCAGGAAAGGCTGCAGTCCTGCCACTACAGAGTGAAGCTGGACTTGTAGATGCTGACACTTTAGCTTATCCTCTGTTTTTAAAATTCACCCTGGAGAAAAAGATGAGTAGTGCTCAAGTTGGGAACTTTTATCCATACCTCTGGCATCTCAGCAGCAGTACAGCTGTTGTTTTGGTGCCCTATCTTTTTCACCTGTGGGCTACTTGCCTGAAGGGAGACCGTTTTTAAGCCTACATTGCTCAGTAGTCAGCTTTCACCCAGCCTGTTCACTCGTCCTGTGAAGGGGTGCAGAGGCTCTAGTGGTGAGCACGGCTCCCACTCAAAACTGGTTTCAAGGCATGGCTTTGGAGCTTTCTCATTATTCAGACAGCACCGAGAACATCCTTCTCAAACCTTAATGCCGTTGTAAACAAACAAATCTCTGTGTAGCCAAAGCCTGTGGCTTCCTTCCCTGCCTGGCACATGCAGTGTTTGTATGTGGAGGTAATAGCTGTCTCATGTACTGACAAATGTATTAATGGCTGGACTGGAATTAATACTAGGTAGAGTGACTGCTTTGTTCTTCATAGCTGGTTCCTGCTGCTTAATGAGGTGCTCTTAAAACTCTTGTTTTCAGTCCTGGTTAGGTCTGTGACTTGGCCAAGTGAAGGCTTAGAGCTCCCTGTGATTAGTCATTATAATTAGCTCGGAAATCTTTGCCTCTGTGATCGAGGCGCACTGTATAATGCGGCTTATAGTGGGCTCTAGCCCTGTCACATACCTTCAGAGTAGTATGGATGACAGTGCTCTGCTGGACATATGTATGTATTTAACTGTGTTGTCACTTTAATATACAATTCCTCAATACGTGCCAGGCAGGTAAATCTGAAGTAACTGCCTCCTCAGAAACGTGTGGTTAGTGCTAGTCCCCGCTTCCCTCAGACAGGGCAATTTCTGGTTGTGGCCAAGGCTTGACTTACCCATACCAAGTGTAAGGTAAGATTGAGACATGGTGACTAGTAGCTGAGTACAGAAAGCAAATGAAAAAGAAAACTTCGGGGTAGTTAGAGCATGCCTCTTTCCTAGGAAGTCTGTACCTCTTTCTGCACTGGGTGACCTTGTCTTTTAAGGCTTCGACTTGGCAGTATAACAAGACGAGCAATCCCACATTAGGTGTTTAAACTTGAAATAGCAGTTTGAAATTCAGTTCTTGAAAATACAAAGTTGATTTGTAAGCTAAACCTGATCTTTAAAAGCAGTTTTTAAGGAATGCTAGATTAGTTGTCTCTTTCTTTAAAATTTACAAGCTTTTAATTTATCGTTCCATATGAAAGTTTTGATGACTTTGGGCTTTCTGAAAGTGCAAGAGGGTTTGTTCAGCCTTAGTGAAGGCAGTGGAAGTTTCTTCAGCATACTGGAGAATTGGGGTGCTTTTGTGCTCCTTATATTGTTTTGAAATGCAACTGCTTGTGATGAGACTGGCTTTAAGTATTGTAGGTCAAACTCAGTAAATTTGCTGTACTTTTCATGTAAGGTTTTGAGATGAAACAAGCAGTTTGACTTACCTTTCCAAGTATCTTCAAAAATTCAGCTTTATGCAGCAGCTTGCTCTTTGAACTTCATAAAGGAAGTATTGCTAAATGTTGCCTCTCTGGGGAAAGGAGGCTGCAGTAGTGTGATAAAATTGCAAAAATCCCCTCTCGTGAGGCAATTCTAGTCTATTCTTCCCCCTTCAGCCCTGTCCTGCTATTGTGCGGGTATGTCTAGGGGACATATGAGTGGGGTCTCATAGGTACTCTGTGTGTGTAACTAGGTGTGTCTCTGGAAAAATATCCCCTGGCCCTTTTAGGGGCAGGAGTTCAAAGTTGTGAGTTTTTGTCCTTAAAGTTATTTAGTCTTTCTTGCCCCCTCCCCTAACTTTGTGCTCTTCACCTGGATGGGTTTCACAAATATTAACCTGAGAGAGCTTGTTTTTGCAGTGCAGTTGTCTAATTAGGGGAGTCTAACCACGTGGCTGTCTATTGCAGCTTTTCAGTTCTGCTCTCTGTAGGTATCTGGGATAACCTGTCATGATAGCATGTGCATGTACTTTTAGACGACTGGATGTTTTACCAGGTTGGGTTTTACTTCAAAGAGAGACTTTGATTTGAAAGTTTGGTATTGAAAATAATTACTAGTGTATCTGACCTTGAATTGGTGTCCTTCTAGACTTTGTAACCCTAATGTGAAAGCGCAGCATAACAAATGTGTAATCGTAGTTGTGGCTTCTGGGTTCAGAAATCCCTAAGGAATATGTATAAATGAGGCTTGCGTGCTGGGGTACAATGCCTGCTGGTCCCTGGAAAGGGTACAGAGAGATTCTAGTTCTACCAGGGGGGTTGGGGGTAGATAAAGACTAAGAAAAACCTCTCTTGAGTAGGAAATCACTTTCTGGAAGAACTGAATTGACAGGACTGGGAAAATCTGGTCTACGTAACAGCATTGCTTTTGTAGCAATGGTTTACATGCAGCTTGTATTGAAATGCAAGGAGTTTTTTTTCTCTTTCCTCTGACTTCCCACCTTCTTTGGGTGTCCAAACTCATCCCCTGTTCTCATCAGTAACACTGGTTTGAATTTTTGGATGGGGGGATTTTTCACCTCCTCCCCACTCTGTGTTGAGAGCCCATTGCCCCATGTAGCAGGTGCTGTTGGCTGGAGTTGTGCATAGTTCTGCATTTAGGTTGCTGACAGCTGTGTGAGAAGCTAAAAGTGTCGCATCTGTAACCCAAGCTTTTTTGTTCTAAAGAATGTAAAATGATCAGTGATACCAGTGTGCACATCTATTCCTTTGGCTGACGTCTCTCCATCCTTAGGAGGGAGCTGGTGTGGGTGCTTCTGGGAGGAGTAAAGGACTGCGAAGGCAGGCAGGCAGGCATACCAGGTTTAGCATTTGTACTTTCTCGGTATTGTTTTCTGTCTGGGAATCTTAAAGATGTCCCTCCTGGGACCCTTGTGCTGATTTGTGCAGCTGCTACCACACTGTTCATGACAGTAGCCATGGGAACACAAGTAGGATGATACAAGTTTAAAACTCTAACTTGTTGCTAGGCAGACCCAGCTCAATGTGTGGATTAAGTAGTCTTAACAACAACAAAAAAAACCCACTCCAGATATTCTGCTGCTTCTGTGGGGGAAGACAACTGAGCTCACCCCTAACTCTGGGTCTTTCTTTAGGCTGGAAGAATAAACCAGCCCCAGAAGAGTTCCCTGACACCAGCCAACCTTGGGGGAAACCCCTCTTGTACCTCTGAATCATGAGTAGGTGGTGGCTGGGGTGGCAGCAGTTTCAGCAGGTAGGTTTTGACACAACCTTTTCTAAAAAACCAAGTGCTGTGAAGTAAAGCCATGTGCCTCCCGATGCAAAACTGTTGTGCCACTCAGTCTAAAAGTTTTAGCCTGCATTAAAATAGGTACTGCTACTGTACTCTAAACAAAGGTCATGGGCTTAAACTATCACAAGATCACTTCTAAACTCTGGCTGTAAAAACTTAAAATTATGACTAAGGCAAGGTAAGCACCTTCAAAAATTGCACTGCTTTTGCACACTGTTAGCATAGGTACTCTCTGTGCTGGATGAACTGGTGTAGATCTTTTATCTTGTTGATAAGTTGTTTTGTCCCAAGCTTGTGTTTTGTCATTTTATGTTCAAGAAACAAGGGCAGCCTGTTCCCTCATGTTATTTTTGTCGTAGATGTCTGACAAAGGATGTATGACACGATATAGGGGCCCAATGGGAACTGGAGACCCAAACTTTTAAGGGAGTGATGGCCCCTGTATGCTTCTTGAGGGCTGAGCTCCAGCATGTCTTCTTCGTCCCTGCAGCTGTTGGCTTCCTGTATCCCAGCAATAATTAGTTATGCTCTGGCCACTGGTTTAAACGGATCTTTTTTATTTTATAAACATTTGCTGTGCAGTAACTGTCATTCCTGTTGGAATAAGGCCATTTATAGAGATGCTCCCAATTACCACCTGCTCTTTTTCTTTCTTAGCAAAATACACTCTTACCTAATTTAACCTCCCACAGCAATTGCTTTGAAGTTGTTTTCTCTTTGCATCTTGGCTCACTGCTATACCTTTTCCTTCTGACCACCCTAACAAACAGGTTTTTTTTGCAGTTCTCCTTGTTTGTCCTTCCAAAAATTACCTGCTTCTGGGGAGAAAGCCTACTTGCTTAGTTTGCCCCAAACGTTTTTGTAGTCAACTCTTACAAGAAAAGATCTTACCTTTAGTGTATCTCAGCCCTTTTTTTTGTTTCCTGAGTGCTATTTGTGGTTCTTCCAACTTTCATTAGAGTTTTAGTACAATTTATGGATTCTGTCCACCCTCTTACTAATCCAGCCCTGCTGGGATTTCTGTGCTCTTCTCTGTGCTCCCGAGTCCTCTTTCTTGGTACTTTGTTCATCCAGGAGAGACACCTGTGTCCAAGTGTCATTGTAGTTGTGTTGTTCCAAGTTCCCTCTCAGGCTGGAAGAAAGTGGTCATGATAATTACTTTGTTATAATTTTGCTCTATAAGAGGGGAAAATATAGCAGAACTCTGTCCCTTAACCTCTTTTACAACTTGCATGCCTCTCTGGACATGGTATCTGCCTGCTTTTCAAGCATTTGTGTAGCAGTGATGTTTTTGCCTTTTCAGACTCCTTAAGGCTTTTGTTTCATCCCTGAAGAATTTCTGCCTCAGCTTCTCCTGTGGAAGCCACTTATTCTTGTAGGAGCAAATGCTCCCCTCCACTTTAGCTGGTGGAGCATCTGTCTCTTTGGCCAGTTGTGTCACTCTTCTGAACTGTTGCTGCTGTGAGCAAACAGATGTGTGAGAGAGGTGAGAGAGTTGATCTTTCCTTCAGCCAGGGCTGCCCTGGGAACGGGCTGAGTGCTTGTCTGGAACCTTTAGCTGGCCCCTGCCTGCTGGGCACTGAGGCTGAATTGCTGAGAGTAGCTCTGAAGCCTGTCCTATGAATTTGGAGAGAGAGAGGGGAGGTCTCTTTGCCTGTTTCCTGAATAAAGCAAACCTTGAGGTTGCTGGCTGACTCAAATCTGCAAACAGCAAGGATACGCAGGAGCTTTTCTCTTTGCCATAGTCTCAGCCTTGGACTCATTGTTGTGTGTGCTGAGGGGAGGCTCGGAGGGTACAGCTGGATCTCATCTGAAGTTCTCATCACCTCTCTTCTCCTATTAGGCTTTATGCAAATATCGAATAACTTGGGAGAGAGGCTTGCTGGTGGGAACTTGGTGGTGGAAGGATGATTTTTCAGAGCTGTCCTCTGGATTTCAGCCCAAGAGCTGAGTTGCTTGGCAAATCATTTCTTCCTGTGTGTACTGGCTCTGAGAAGTGGGTCTGCTCTCTGGGAAACTGCTGCATTGTGCTCTAGCTCTTTTTATATTTTGGGTGGGTTTTTATTCCTCTTGGTTTGGTTTTTAAGATGATTCTCCCCCAAGATTTGCTTGGGATTGTGAGTGCATGGGATCAGTTTCTTTTCTTGGGCAATTTCAGGTGAAACAGCAAGCTGTCCTCCACACACAGGTCAGGTGCAGTCCTTGTGGTGCAAACAGGGCAGGCACAAATCCAGCCGTTCTGCCAGCAGGCTGAAAATTGGAACGGGTTTAGGAGTGTATTTGTAGATTTGGGTGAAAAATTACTTTTTCTACTGGAGCAGATGCAAAGATGATTGGAGTTGGGAGATCTTGTAGTTTGCTCTGGTGCAGCTAGCAACTGGGGAACATCCATGTGCTGGTGCAGAGTGAGATGGCAATCTGAGACTGACCACTACTGGTTTGAAAGGACAGATGTAGATTGAGAAGACATTTATAAATGCTAAAGCTGTTTAAAGCGTGTGTGCGAGGAGTTATGTTAGGCAGATCCATGTTGTTTATTGTACTCATCTTGCTGAAGTTATTTTGAAGGATGGAGGAGAAATAAAGACAGAACTTCTTGAACCCCTAATAATATTTTTAGAGATCATAAAAGCAAATAAATGAGCTGTTGGAGAGTTAGACTTGGAAGCAATCTTTGTTGGTCAGACACTTGCTGGGAAAGGAGAGTGTTTGATGCCCTCTTACCTGAGTTCTTGTGAAAGAGGCTCTGGGAGCAGACACCAGGCTCCTCTTGGAACCAGCCCTCTCTCTCCAGGCTCAGTTTGGTGGAATGCTGTCCTGTGTGGTTATCGCTCCCTCTGCTGTGGCTGCTGTTTCCCACAGCAATACCTCTGTAGCAGCAGCCACATCCTTTTGTTTCAGCTGGAGAGAAGGAAACCACTGGGTGCAGTAGTGTTGCTTGCGGAATGATTTCAGTGTCTGCTGGGTGAGGGGGTAAGAGGAGATGTGATGGGGTCTCTGAGAGATGGATAGGAGAAATCTTTCCAGTGACTATGTAGTTTGTGTGTTAATACAGGCAGTGGATTTAATTCATTCAGGACTGGGACAAAGCTTGGAGCAGGTGCACACCCAGAGCCTGCTTAAGTTGGATAGATGCCTGCTGAAATGTTTATCAAACATGAGAGTAAAAGGAAAAAGGTTGTATTTAACCTTCTTTTGATGATGCATTTTAAAAATAGCTTCTGTTTCTAAAGTCAGCAGCAGTTACAACCAGGGTTTGAAAAATGGACTTGGCACTTACAAGCCACAGTGGGAAACACCTGTGCCACAGTACACCCTGCCGCAGGAAGGGCTACCAGGGTCGGGTGCTGCTCGCTTACCCTGGTGCTTGTTGGCTCTTGCAGCAGGGTTCTCCTTGTGTGCTAGGGTTGCCTTTGCACTCTTACTGCTGCTCTGTTCTTACTTACTCATCAGTAGACATAATTTGGCTTGATATCTGTATTTCACTGCTGTAAAAGTGATTCTTAGCCTCTGGAGTAGAAAAGAATGAATCTAGTTACTCTTAGCTCAGTTTTACCCCTGTAAAACTATGGCATGTGGTTGAGGCACTGAAGCTGCATCCAAACTAAGGAAGACACTACTGCACTAATGTGCTAATTTTATACTCTTACTTGGCAGGTTGCCTTTGTAATCAAAGGGCTGGAAATTTTTCAGTTTGAACAAAATGTTCTAAGTAGCTGCGCTCTAGGTGGAAGCAGATTTGATATGGGATACTGCCTTCAAAAGAAATCCATCTTTCCATATCCTTCTGGGCATAATCATTCTGGCTAAAATTCGCTTTCGTGACTAAGTGAAGCTGTAGCCAACATCTGAGTAAGGCTTACCTATGGAGTTCCCTTTGCAGAGGTGCGTCTCATCAATCTCTGCATCTCATGGGAATGGAGGGAAGGGGATGTTTTCAGGAAGTACCTGGAAGCTTTAGGAATGACAGTTGTAATGAATTTCAGCAGAACTATTCTATTGCATGTCATTTTCTCCCAGTTAGATTAATAACTATTGTGTGGGCTTGGTGGAGAACTTGGTCAAAATACAAAAGCATTTTTAAACAAGTTTGACAGAGAATATCCTGGTGAGTTGTACAGTACCTGACACATGGAGATTATGCAGCAGGGAGTAAATATCTGATTCTCATCAATAGTGTAAAAGTAATTAAAAGCATCTTTTGATGCCCTTGGGTTTTTTGCCCTTTGTTTTAGGGAATCGGTGACCACTGACTAGAGAACGTATATATCCAGATTTACGTTTTCCAACAAAAATGTCCACAGGAACAGAACGATCACAGAACAGTCATCTATTTCTAAAGTGATTTGAAATGAAATGCTAACTCAAAGGCCATGTTTATGTTACTGGATAGCTTAAAACAAATGGCAGAATTGCTTTCAGGCTGCATGAAATGTGTTTTTCTGTTCCCTTTGATTTTTTTTTTTTTTAAGTAACTTCCAGTGTTCATGAATCTAATACAGAAATTTCAGTACACTATTTTCTAATGAGCCTAAAATTTCTCCTCCTGCAATACTGTAACGAGAGCTGACTGTTAAACTTCATTGCTTTGAGATGAAACAAGACTCTGTGTGCCATATGTTAAAAGGACAAGCTGACTCGACAACAACAAGGTGTTTATCTTCCGCATTTTGGCAAGATGTTGTAGTCCTGGAGGGCAACTGTAGGGGGAGAGAAATCGGTGAAGATTCAAGAATGATATGAGAAGGACTTGTGAGGTCAGCAGAGCTGGAAGCTTCAGTGTCTAAGATGGGAGGTGGATAATAGAAAGAAAGAAGAAAACCAAGATCAGCTGGAAAGTGGCAGTGGGCAAAATATTAATTTAAAAAAATCTCATGTTTTTAGTGTCCTGAAGATACTTGGCTATTCTTTCTGTTGTTTTGTGATTTGATAGATTAAACATACAGTTTTCAGTTCAGGTGAGTGCAAATCTGCTCTTCGTAAACTTTGGAGAATATGGTCTTGAAATGAATTCCTGACATTGGAAGACAGCCAGGGCTAGGCTAGTGGGGTGGTGCTAGAAGGGAAGCTACATTCATGATGGTATTGAACTATCCAAAGGCTGCTGTGTCTGATGGCCTGACACCTCCACATTGAGCTGAGCTACTACTTCTGCCTACAGCAGCTCTTCTTGTCTGTGTTAGGGACTTACGTACGTGGCTGGGTACTGCTCTGGCATCCTGGGCAGATAGGCAGCTTGCCTGGTGATGGGAGAGCCACAGCAGGCCTGTCCTTCCTTTCTGCCTGGTCATGGGAGAGCCAGAGCAAGCCTGTCTTTCCTTTCTCTCCTCCCAGCCAAGGAGACCTGTGGCTTTCTCTGCTCACATGCCCTGTGCCAGACCTGCAGCTGCTCAGGCCATTCAGCTGAAGGTCTTTGCTGTGGCTTCTGTTTTACGCTTTCCAGAAGGAGTGTGCTTAGAAGTTGAGGACTTACATAGTGGGGTACATGTTGTGTTTGGCAGCTGCTGTTGTTGCTGTCCCTTGTGGTTTCCTGTGACCATCAGCAAAGTGTGATGTCCTCCACAGCACTGTTTACGTGGCCCTGCTGTGATGGGCTTGGTCACCATGGAGCTGATGACTTGCTTGCCATAACCTGTGATAGAGGTGTGTGGGGGATTGCAAGTGTGTGTTTCTGCTGTATATTTTACTCTCCTGTTGGTTGTCCTGCCTGTCCTTTGAAGCCAGGCAGCATCCCTTTGTACTGCTGTCAGGGCACAGGGACCTCGTGTATGATTACCTGGATTGTGGCAGGCTGCTGGAAGTGTGAGTGAGCCAAATGAACTGCTGGCTCTGGGGAATGTGCCCGAGCCAGATGCAGGAAGAGCCAAACACTGTAAGTCACCATGCAGGCCAGCTCTTGGCACAACATTCAGCTGAGTAAAGCTGCAGGACATGTGCTTTGCAGGGTCTAGAGTCTGAATTCAGCTCTGGGTGGATCTTCCAAAGTCTTGTACTTCTGTTCAGGCTTGACTTGTACAGTAGAGGTCCTGTTCCTCCACCTCTGTGTTTTACTCCATATAAGTTCTTGGCTAAATACTTGTTTGGGTTAAGGAGCCCTTACGCCTTTCTCTCTTTCCACCTCTAACCTCCTTTCTTTACAGACGCCTTGGTTCATTCCTGAGCAGCACAAAGCACTGTGTCTTTTTTTTGGAGGTGGAAATATTGTTACTACGCTGATTTCTGGACCTCTAAGAGGCTGGGACAGACCTTGTCTAACTCAGATCATGTGAGTCATGTCAGTTCCTGTTCCTTGTGCTATTTGACAGACCTACCCCTTCTGGAAAACAAGCAGTCAGTCACTTGTGCACTGTTCCCATGGCACATGTTTGGAGCAGGACCCTCCTTTGCCACTGGGGTGTCCTTGATGCAGCAGGTGGTTACTCTGGTGCTGAGTTTTGTCAGGTGTGCCCAGAAACCCCGTTTAATAAGAACAGGTACTTTGTGCTGGTGCCGTTGTTATACAGGCATGAGATCCCTGTTGTACTTGGATCACGGTACAGTTACGCCCTGTTGTTTCACAGATGCATTCATGTCACACAGCTGTAGGATGACAAAGCTCTTCTTGTCACAACAGATGTTTAAGTGGCTATTTAACTTGCATTGTAGTGAGCTACCTCCATGCAAGTACAACTGAGTGGAGCAGGAGTATGGGCTAGCACTGAGGGAAGTGGTGGGAATACTGCCTCCAAATGGCCATAAATAAATAGTCTTTGCTCGTGGCCAGGCACATCTAAAGTGTTAGTGAAGCGAGTGAAGGAATGAAGTAATGATCATGGACAGACCCTGGAATGAACTGGACAGGGGAAGCTGTCAGCACACCAAAAATGGCCCTTCTGTGTAGATGTCTGACTAATTGGCGGCGATGGGGGAAAACGCACGTAGGATGCTGGGATTTGACACAAGCCTATGAAGGGCTCTTGGGCATATCTGACCACTGCCAGTAGGTTGACTGATCGGTGAAGCTGACTGATAGGTTCCTTTCAGGGTTTAGATGTGTAGGAACAAGAGGTGGGCAGTGGCAAGGGAAGAAAAGTAACCTGTTCCCTTCTTTCAGTCATTTGGATTGTCAGAGTATGAGCTTGTGCCGGGATTGGGGAAAATGAATGCTCTTGCCTGTAGCATTTATGGCTCTTGGTACTTACTTCTGTCTACATAGAGGAGCTTGGGACATTTGTGTGCCATAGGGAAAGTAGAAACCGTTCCCGTTCAGGACAGAACTTTCAGAGTACAGTTAATCTGGGCAGTAAGATGAGTAATTAGCACCTCTACTCTGCATGTGTGTTCTCCACAGCTAAGCATTCATCAAGTTCTTAAGTTTTGTATTCTCTTAGCCCCCAGCTGGGTCACTTCTTTGTACAATGGAGGCTGGACTTGAATGAATGAGAAATCAGCTGGGAGGTGACCCAGCATGGTACACAGGTAATGTGATGATATTTCTTCCCCTTTTTCCTTTTGCCCAGTGGCTTCAAACCTTGTTCTGGAAAAATATCCTCCAGCTGATTTTTCAAACGGGGCAACAGACAAGCCTTCTCTTAATAAGAGAAGGTAAACTTTGTTTAGGGTGCTCTGCCCTGCAGCGAAGAACCCTGACATCTGAAGGTAAGAGGTGGTGGCAGGGAGAGCGCTCCAAAAAGAGCTTGATTTCGTTAAGCAAAGTCACCTAAAATCCTGACACGTGAGAATCATTGCCACTTGGTGGAAATGATGACAGGTGTTTCACCATAGGAAACTCATTGCTTGAATTCCAGTGTGACCTTGGGCAGAAAGCTGAATGAACCTTTTAGCTTTCTCTGTTTTGTGTTAAAGCTACCTGTGTTGAATGGAGTGGACAAACATGTGTGAATGTAGAAACATCAGAGAAGAAAAAGCAGCCTGAGAAGAGTTTGTGCTTTGAGGCAGGGCTGGAATTCCCCCTGTCTGATTTGGTGACAAGTAAGATGGGAAGAGGAGATGTCAGTGTTTGTGGTCTGTTGTATTAACAGAATTGATGCATCTGAAGTCTGATCTGACCACAACAGACTAATTCACGTTCTGGATGTAGAACAGGAAGAAATGTTCCTTTGTAATCTGTCTTCCAAAAGTCAGAAGTGTTTCTGGCTGCAGGCTAACTAAGGTGCATTAACTATTCCACTGTGAATTCCTTGTGGAGACAGTGTGCTTCGTCTGGCTTTATTGCAAAGCAAAGCAGGTGCAGCCAGTGCTTGGCTTGCCTGGCTACCTTGGGGAGGAGCCTGCATTTGCACACTGGGTGAGAGGGAGAGATGTCTCTTAACAGGGAAGGCAGAGGCTAAGTTTACACATTTCCCCTTCAGGCTGCTGGGAAGGAAGAGAAATATATAATAAATAAATGTGTGTTGGGTTTAAACTCTGTTGTGCCAGACCTCTTCTGCGCCTTATGAGCAGCCTTGATGTGTCTCAAAGTTTAACTCCTTCCCTCTGCCTGTAATAGAATGATGAGGGACCAAATCTCCTGGACTGTCCAGTGCTGCTTGTGTATGGGCACCTTCTTCTGGTTTACCTTAACTTTGTAGTTCATGGTGCTGCCTCTCTTGCTTGCTCATGAAAGAAAAACTGCTTCAGGGACCACTGAAGTTGGGGAGTTCTCCAGTCTGACTGCTTTGGTGTTGTCCCTCTTTCTTAATGTCACTTCTGTGGGTGAAGCCTGGCATCATAGAGCAGCCATAGCCCTGGAGCCAAGGGTTTCACTGATTCAGGAGAAACCCTCTTACCCCTTACACAAAGGTTTTGGAGGGTGGTTCTTGACAATTTCTGCTCCATGCTTTTTGTTTGTGAAATAGTCACAGAAAAGGGCTTCTGAAAATCTGGAGATCTGTGCCCTGAAAATCTGTGAGGGGAATACAAGGTACCCGAGAAGGCAGGGAAGCTCTTCAGGTGAGTGTTCTGGGAGGCTGGATTCAAGCAAGTGCCTGAAGCCCAGAATTGCCAGCACTCAAAGGCCTCATCTGCTGCAAAAACTGGAGAAGGGAATGTCAGGTGATGCTAATAGAAGCATGTTCAGTTCTTCCAGATTTCTCTCTAGCTGCTTGCCTGAATAAACACCCTCTGCATCAGTCACACCATTCATTGTCTTATGCCTCTGAGCTATGCTAATTTTCCCCATGATGGTGTAAAACAGGAAATGAATTCAGAATCTTTATTGAATGACAGCTACAGAACTGTCCCCTGTGAAGTGATGAGAGGACAGCTGGTCTACAGAGACACCACAGCATTTGTCACTCGGCCGTGTGCAAGGTAGCCAGAGGGTGACAAGTGCCTGCCATGTTTATCAGAAGTCCTTGATAGTGGAGCTCAGGTTTGTTCCAGCCCACTCTGTGCAAGGTGTGTCTGTACAACTTATTTGTTATTTGGAAACTTTAACAGAACTTGTGTTCAGTTGGCTCTTGGAAGGGAGAGATTAAAAGCAGGTCCTAAATGTGTCTGCTGTGGTCTGTGAAAACCGCGGTCTATTGGATAGTGAAATTATCTTCCTGGGTTCCGTTATAATGGAGCCTTAGGGCATCCTGAGGGGAATAAGCTCTTGTTACTCTGATGTAGAAGCATAATTTAAGGAGGCCCCTCTCAGGGTTCAAGGCCTCTCGGTGACCTACTTTACCATGAAGAGATGCTATCGTGACATGGACAAGCAGGAGCTGCTCCAAGGCTATGACCAATTACACTAGGCTGTAGTTTGACGTGTGTTCTGGCAGAGGGGCACACAGGTGAGCCAAGAAGAGGGCAAGAGGTCAGAGTAGCTAGAACAGCTTCTGCTAGATCTTGCAGCCAAACGGACATTGTCCTAATCAGCACCTTGTGGGAATAGCTTGCAGATAGAAGAATGAAACAAACACTGGCTCATCAACCTGCTTGCTAGTATGCACCAAAGGGTTCTGGTATTTCTGTAAGGTTTATTACCAGCAGGGCATTTTGTATATCAGACAAATTGGTCTGTAGCTGTTCCTTGGTTATCATAAGATTTTTTGCAGGGTGTGTTTATCACGCTAACATAAATCATCCATCCATCTAGTGACAAAAATCCCTGCTACTTATTCCTGGAAACTGGCTTTCAAATTGTCAGAGTGTGAAGACTCTGGTGGGCTAAGCAGCAAGTCTGAAGTGCGTTGTGCTGGCTTGGTCCCTGCTTGGCACAGTATGTGCAAAGGATCCCGGATGGAGCTTCCGGCTGCAGGAGCAGTTGCTGAAAGTCTGGCTGCCTGCTGCTTGTGTCTTCTCAGCTCTGTGAAATTTTATGCTTTTAAGTGAATGATCTTTCTCAGTAATTGGTCCAGGGCCTTGGAAGAGAGAGGTGTGCAGCACCATGTTCTGCTGTAGAGATGCTTGCAGGGGAGCAGAGAGCAATGTTGCTGGTATTTTGAGAACAGTCCTTGACGCCCATCATTCTTAAGTACACTGTGACTGACTCTGTCACCAGGCAAAGCTCTTTCCTCATGGCTTTTTCAATTAGAGCTTTAAAAATTTTTGGAGTTACTGGCTGCGTGCAGGCTTGTGATGGTGGGATTCACTGTTAGTTTATCTTTGAGACAGAGGTGTGGGTCATCTGCTGGCAAGCAGAAATCCCCCATGTAGGTGCTGTGTGACCAGCAAAGCCCACCCTTCTACAGCAGAACTTGCAGGGAGGTGATTCAGTATAACTGTACAAAGCACAGCTCTGCCAGTATAGCAGGGTACATACTGGGAATGCTCTGGGGATGCTTTTGTACTTAACTGCTATGGAGTGAATCCATGAACTTCAGAGTGTAAATGCCGTGACCCAGAGCCCAGCTAGGTCAGTGGAACAAGTCCCTGTGGGTTAGAGGACTGTAGGCTGAGCCTTGTATTGCCATTTATCCTCTTTTCCAATTTATGATGTGGAAGAATTGTGGGGTTTTTTTCCTGTCCTATGACTTTTATTTTTATGTAGCTAGTTTTAATCCACAGTATTGTCTTATCCTTCACAATTGTAAGTTGGCAAGAGACTTGGTTAAAGCTTAGCAATCCGTTAAAACGTTTTTAGTAGTCTAGGAGCTCTTATGATAAGAACAAGAAGATTTGTAGAACCTCAGCGTCTTGTCTTCCTTTGTTTGGTTTTTTGCTTTAATAGCTGTCTCCAGTGATCTTTTTCAGGCAGTTCACCTGGTGTGGAGGTAAGACTTACTGTTCTGAACTTTTCAGAATCACTTCTGTCCACCTGCTTCCCAAAGATACTCTGCAGTTGGTACAAAAGAATAGCAGTGCCTGGTTGGAATAAACGGATGTGGCGCATACAGAAGGGTGGACTGGGGAAGAAGGGGAGGAGAATTGTATCTGAAACTCCAAAGGCAGAGATTGTCTTCTTTGTTATGACTGGTACCTAGCTTTTCTTTCTAGTTCATTACTTTATTACTTCTTTTCCCTGTGCACTAGTTTTTGAAATACTGCTAGAAAAGGAGAGGCATAGATGCAGTTTCCTGTGTTCTGAAGTCTTAACAGAGATAGATCATTAGCTTCTCTGTAACTAACTTATTGTCCTTAACTACTGCTCTTTGTTCCTGGGTTTTCCAGAAGATCTTGCTGACTTGCATCAAAACAGGAAGTCTGCAATATTGTAAATAACTGGGTGGTTCAGTCTGATTTTTTTCCATCCAACACTTTACCAGACAGAGTTAAAATTCCTTTTTATTCGCATCAGTCATCCTGAGCTAGGGCTAGACTTTCTCTTGGCATGTAATAATCTATCAAGTTTCATTATGGAGAAATGTAGGATTTGAGGGAGAGTGGGATTGGTCCTGCCTTGTCCTTCTGTTGTATTTTGGCAATATTCCCTCTAAAGATACCATATGTAAAGACATTGCAGAATGTCAGAGCATCCTTGGACTCAGCCTGAAGGTTGCTGTCTGTCTTAACCTGACAGTAGGAAAGGAAGGTTTAGTTCAGCAGCCTCTGAGGAGCACACCAGATGGACACAGGATTTTGGTTTCCTGGTGAAGTTTTGCTGCTGAATTGATACAATCATACCAGTATAACTATGGAGCAACCTCCCTGCAGTGCAAGAGTGGGCATAATGTGATGCAACTCCTTTTTCACCAGTAACTGCTCAGTTTAACTTGCTCTCGTCTCATGTATCTGTACTGATATTTGAGTTACGTCATAACTGTCCTTGCTTGGCTTAGCAGCTACAGGTAAGTTAACTGTACTCTGCAGTGAGATTCCTGGGTGTAAGAAAGAACTTCATGAACTCCTGTTGGTAACTCAGGTATATGGGTATCATTGTCCTGCTATATTCTCTTGGTAGTTTAAGGAAAGCTTAAGCTGTATAGCACATCTCTGGCTACCCATCTGCACATGGTTCTGCCTCTTTGTCTATACTAGAAAGCTTTTCCTGTGTGAGCCGAACTAGGCTGTGAATTTAATCTGCTGTAGTTAAAGCATTATAACTCCTACAGAGGAAGTCCAGTCACTTTTGAATAGCTTGCTTTCCCCCTTCCTTCCTTTTCCTTTTCTATGGGGTCTCCTATTTAGAAAGGAGTTTTGTGAAACTTTAAGCAATATTTGGG
Source organism: Gymnorhina tibicen (assembly GCA_013399875.1). Lineage (NCBI taxonomy): Eukaryota > Metazoa > Chordata > Aves > Passeriformes > Artamidae > Gymnorhina > Gymnorhina tibicen. The sequence goes on from VXAZ01003161.1 coordinate 1,977,435, forward strand.
AAGCTGCAGACTTTCCTAGGTAGGCAAGGCTTCTCATTTCCTGCTAGACTCCATTTTGAGGCTGTGAGCCCAAGGACACCTTTCTTTTGTCCGGCTGGAGTGAATGGTTTCTGGTTTTGCTTTGCCCCCTCTGGCCAGGAGCCATTTTATGATCTTTTGTCTGAAGCAAAAGTGACAAAGCTACCAAGAGACTGCCCAGTTAACTGGCCTGATGCTGGTGTCTGCTCTCGTTAGCACTGGAACCAGATATGCAACTGCTGGTGGTGTCTGCACTGGCAAAGTTAGACATAATTGGGGGTGTGACAGTAAAGCATGGTAGCTCTCCTGCAGGACTCCACTTTTCTTGGGGGTTTTGTTTGTTTGTTTGTTTGTTTTTGCCTTTCACCTCAGAAAAGACTTTTGTAGTTCAGTCTACTGTGGAAGTTGCTCTTCAGCTGGCACAGTGATCTGCCTATGTTGTAAGCTGTTAATAGTGGGTGATTAATTTTTTGGGTGTGATGGATGCTATGGCCACCAGGAGGTAACTTGAATTGACTTTCTGTGGTCTTCTCACTTCGAACTGCATCATGACAAATTCCCCCAAGATCAGTCCTTCCTTGGCTCGTGGAAGTGCAGCAACTCTTTTTGCTCCGGAGTGTAGAACGCTGTCCTGATCATGGCCCTTAGACTTTCTAGCCCTCTCTGTGTACGTCTGCAAAGTGCTGAGTATCACCCGTGTTGAAGGCAGGAGCAAATTGAGGTGCTGAGGTAAAATGACTTACTTCTGCTCCGGGAAACAAAACACGGTTTTCCAATAGCATCCTTGTTCCATGCTCAGTCACTTTCTATGGTAGTCAGAAATAAATCCATTTTTATACAGCTTTTCCTTCAGAACTGCACTGCATAAGCATTCTAGCAGGCGATCTAAGCTTTTGTTGTAGTGCTGCTTGGGAGGAGAAAACATGGGGCTTCTGGCTGCAAAGCAACTTAGCAGGGTAAGGTCTTCATGAATCAGTAATGAAATGCAGAGAGTCCCATTCTAAGGATCAGATCTTTTAGGTCTATGAGAAGAAAATAATACCCTTGGGTTCATTCTTTGTTTTAATAAATGAATAAAATGGTTTTGTGGGTGTCTTTTGAACTCTGTGCTCAAAAGTCAGAAGGTCAGACTAACACATATCCTCATAACTAGAAGTAAATGACACCTTGGACTGATTCATGGATGATAGCATTGTGTTTCATGAAGGCTGGATAGTTCTCTAGGCAAGATTCAGTACATGAAACAACTCTTAATCTCTATGGAGAATTCATGGATGCGATGTACTTGATGTGAGGACTTGACAGGGAAAAAGAGTAATTTATAACCTCTCAGAGTCCACTTTCCTCTCACCATGTCCATTGTGGAAAAATCAGAAGAGATACTCTTGGGATATATTTAGGATTAAAAGTGAAAAGCTTTAAATGGAAGTGGCTGCTGCAATTAAGTTATTCAGAATGTTTTCTGTCACTAATGTATTTGAATGTACGCTTCATTTAAAAAAAGAAAATTGGTACAAATGAATTTTAATTAGTGATAACATGGGATCAGATTTACTTTTTGTCCGTGATGTTTTCATGTCACAGTGAAGGATGCTTCCATGCAGATTGGGATGTTGTACTTGTTTCTTTATGTTTGCATTATGACACTAGGTCTTTATTTATGTACCATTTCAGAGCCCCCAGGATATTTAACCTTCTGTTTGAGTTAACAATATTGATACTTCCTATTTCTGACACTTTTCGTCCCTCCTTTGTCTCATTTTAGAGATACACCAACTGGCAACAAATACATTTATTACTGCAGTCTGCTGTGATGTTCTGGTCTCACCTTTGAACAGTGACAAATGTACCCTGTATTAAAGAGCTTTATTTGAAAGCATACCTGGTGGAAATTTATGAGCTAACTCAAATCAGCATGATTCTTTCTCATTCCTAAATGAGAAAATGAAGTTTCAAGTTCCTACAGCTGACTTCTTTGAAAACTTCTGGGAAAGGTGGAAAGAAAAAGTAGTTTTCACTCCAGATGTTTCCAAACTTTCAGAAACATTACAGCTCTGGATGATGCATGAGGGGAACAAGACTGATCGTCTTTACGTTATGGTGTAAGGAGACAGTACATGTACGAACCATTCCTTCTACCCTCTATGTGTGTACATTGTTCTACCAGAATTTAGGTGGCTAGGGAAGTTCCCCTTCCAGTACACAAGTGTTACTTTTAGTGGCAGTGCTGAGAATGATACTGAAATCACCCAAACAAAAGAAATGGGAGGAACAAGGGAATCTTACAATGTTTTTTAACAATGGCAGAAGTGGTAGGAATGTGTGATAGTTTCAAGAGTTTTATACAGGAGAGCCAAAAAGTCTGGAAGGAGATTGTTAGGACAGCTAAATGGCAAACCCAGGATAATTGCTGCTTCTATTTAAAAAAAAAAGGTATTTCTTCCCCTTGTGGCAAGGTTTCTAGTGGCCAAAATTGATGGTTCTGTAGGAACAGCAGAGGAATTGCTTCTGAAAGCAAAAAAACCTGTTTTCCTAGTGGTATTGGTAGCACATCCTTGGCTGATACAATTGAATGGAGTCCTCTGTTCAGGAAGGTGCCAGCATCACAGGGCAAAGTTGGACATGACCGATCATAAACTTGATGAGGGAGCAACAACTGACCACCCAACACGTGTGCACACAGCTTGTGGAGGGATCTACTCAGCAGTATTCTTCCAGGAGATGGCTGTAAGAGACAAGTGCTTACATTTTGTTTCTACACACCATGCCTGGTGTGTTTCCTGTCCCTTTAGTCTCTCCCCTGGTCCTACAGGGGAAATGTCTCCTTGCAGGGGGGGTGAGCAGCAGAGCAAAGGCATGGTGCCCTTGCCTTACACAGTGTGAGCTGCAGGGCACTGACTGAGCCTGCTGCCACGTGACATTCAGTTTTAGGGATTGAGAATCAACATAGAAGCTCGTTGTGAGAGCTTTAACTTTTCAGTAGCATCAACCCAGCAAAGTGGGGCTTGGTGAAAAAATGTGTAGTTCCTCTGTTCCTGTAGACGCTGGGACTTCAGCAGGGCTCTGCTCTTGGTTAGGCTGCGAGGGAGGGGAGGCTGCATCACGGTGTCAGACGGAAACAAGTTTTCAGCCTTACCGACTCTGCACAAAAAGAACTGTCCAAGGGCAGTAAGCCAGGGATGTGGAAACTGGTGCTCTGGTGTCATCTTTCCTAGAAATTGCTGCAGAGTTCTTTACTGGCGATAGCACTGATATTTAAACAAACTATGTAAAAAGGAGTGTAGTTTTCTTGGTGTACTGCTATAGCAAAGGGAGCAATGATTCTCAAACAGATAGAGTCCGGGAATCTTACTAGGCATTGCTTAATTATCACTCCTTTTTCTTGTGCAGGAATAACTTAAAACCTGCTCTTCCAGGATCTGTGCTAGTCTCATGTGACTCTTCTGCATACTGACGGGGCAGTTGCATAAGGAGCTGCTGAGGTTGTCAGGGGACGTGCCAGGGTTCTGGGACTTGTTGAACTGTTCTTGGACTGATCGTGTCTTTTGGTGAACCTGTTCGTACATGTTGTTGAACTGTTGTGTCCGGGGACGAGAGAGTGGGTTGGGGGGGAAGAAGGAGAAGCAGAGGCTTTTGGAGGGGACTCAGTTTGCAGATTTAGACCAAACTCAGCAGCAACAGACATCTAAACTCTCCTGCATGTAAGCTGATGCCTCTGGTTCAGGACAGCATCAGATGCAATGGGATTGTCCTGTTCTGCAAGTCTGGAACAGCTGGCAGTGGACCTGGAACACCACTATAAGAAAGTGTTTTTTAATGGAGTTTTGTAAGCAGCTTTCTTCTGTCTTTCTCTGTGGGGGCAGGGAAACAAGCAAGGCCAAGCTGTCAGCAGCTCGGCAGTCTGAGGTACTGTGCTGAAGGTGGCTACAGGTCTGTTGCTGTTGGGACTGTTTTTCTGGAGACCATGTGATCAAGCATGTACCTTACCAGCCTGGACACAATGCTGGTACCTGTGATAATCATGACCTTGAGCAAAAGAATATCCTGAATCTCTTGGGACTTGTCAGGAGTGTTTCTGTCTCCCTGCCTTGTACCAACGACCTTGGAAGCATTGCTGGTGTTCAGGCCTTGCTGGAGCAGAAACGCTGATGTTTGAGTCTTATGCTGGATATACCAGAAAAAATACCTGAGTGCAAAGATCTAGCATTCAGCTACTGAGAAAAATTGGACCATATTCCTGCTGAATGATGGTGAAGACGGGATATGTCTCGAGCTTCAAGGAATCCCATTTCCCTGCTGCTTCTGTGTCTTGCATAGCAGCCCATGTTGTGTCTTCTGCAGGAAGCTCCCACAGCTGTTGTGGGATAGTGGAGAGCTGTCTGTGGAGGTTTGGGAGAGTAAGCATGTTGGTGTTGCAGCTGGATGCCCTCATGCAGGAGTGGAGGTGTAGGAAGTGTTAACAAGAGCATGTTTGGAGTCTTGCATTTGGGCCCAGTACAGCCAGCCAGTGCCTGCTGCGGGCATCACTTGGGTGGGATCTTAGGAACAAGTGGAGTACGATATGATGTTGCTCTGCTCAGTAAATGCATGCTGCAGAAATTTGGCATAGGAAAAGAGCTTTAGTTGTTTGGTGAAGCTGGTTTACTTGAGTATTTTTGAGTGAAGCTTGGTATCTTTTACAGGCTCTTCCTCCTTTGCTGTTGTGTATTAAGGCTAGGTATTAGTAATTATACCAAGAATCACTGCCAGCATCATGAATATCTGACAACAAATAGCTTTGTTGAGCATGTCTTAAGGGAGCTGAGGCTCTCAGCAGGGTCCCTGGCCATGCTAACAAGCATTGGCTTAATGTGTGCAAAGCTCTTGCCGAGGGGCTGCGTGCTTGCAAGGGGGGAGGCGAGACTGAAGGATTTTCTGAGGCAGAAGGAAGAGTAGAAGAGAGAAGTACGTGGAACCAATGTACCCTGAATTATTTTGACACTTGTTCTTGCCTTTCAACATAGATATAACTGGACTTGTAGCAATTTGTATTTGAGTGGTGGCACAGAGCAGAAGACTGAATACTTTCAAATGCACAGGGTTGCAGCAATACCTACAGCTCCTGGTCGCAGATCAGAGCTCAGGTGCACTAAGAATAGAGGTTGCTACACCCTGTTTCATGGTACTTGTTTTGTAGTCTATTCTTTAAAATATTTTAATGAAATAGCAGCCTGTGAAAATCCAGATGTCAGGGAAAATGTTCATCTTTCAGTAAAGGCAATAAATGGTGCTGGGAAAGTTACACAGAAAATGCAGGCCAGGACAGAAGTGAAGAGGACTCAGCTTTTCTGCTGAGGAAGATACAAGTGTCTCAAAATGCTTGGCAGAGCCCCTCGCTACAGGTAAATGATATGTATTCACTGGCCTGTCTTGTCTTGTAGTTTTGACAGTCTGCTTTCTTCTCTGGTGCCAGTATGTCTCAGCTTTTCTGTGCTCCAGCCTGGATATGCACCTGTACAGGTGTTGTGTTCTCCAAGATGCTCTGCATAGACTTTTTTCCCCTCTTTGAAGGCCCAGCAACCTTAGCATGGTTTAGCTTCTTGGTCTCTAGTAACTCTAAATACTGTCCCTCCCCTGAGGCTCTCTGTCCTCTTTATGTCCCTGCGTGTTTTGTTTCCTTTGCTGCCTTGTTCTTGTTGCTGCGCTTTTTTTTTTTTTAACTTCTGCATTCATGTGTACAAGCCCCATTAAGCACTTCCGTACAAGCTGGGGGGAGCTGAGGTTGGGATTTGAAGCAAACTGGTGGCAGAACAGGAAACTGCTTTGGGTCACTGATGCTCAGAAGGTGATAATATGGAGACTGTTCTGGAGTGGCCAGGGTGGTAGCACTGGATGTAGGAGGACAGGGACAATTGATTAATGCCTCTTTAGGTATCTGGAGCTCAATACGGTGCCATGTGGAGAGTTGCTGGTTGCTTCTGTGGAGTTATCCAGGAGTCACTGGGTGAAGCAAATGAACTTGGAAGCCACACTTTGAATTTGTTGAGAGCAGTGTGGAGCAGCATAACTGATGTGCAGGGAGGCAGGTCTGTATTCCTATCAAACAGCTGCTAGGGGATGGCCACTACTTATTTTTTTTTCCATCCTCTAATTTTTCGAAAGGGAAAAAAAGACCTCTGGCCTCTTAATACACTCAGGGACGCTCTGGTTGCTTTCACGATTATGACGGTTTTTGGAAGAAAAGGAGAGCGGGGATACTTTGTCCTGAGCATAAATTATGCCTAAAAGATATTTCCCCCGCCCCCCAAATTGGAGAAAACAGAAGAATTTTCAGCCTCAATAAAGAGGCATTTATGTCTGAATAGGATCTCACTCCTCAGATTGGAAAGACTAATGGCCCCGAACACGGTAAAATTAAGTTAATTTTGTAGCTCTGTGTGTGTGGAGGGCCGTGCCGCAGCGTGCGCCGTGCGAGGGACGTGCTCCGGCGCAGGTAAGTGCTGTGCAAACCCTTCCTCTGCCTCCTTCCGCTCCCGGGGCAGTGCCAAGCCGGGTTCCTCCCTCAGCTCTCCACCAAACCACACTCTGCTCCTTCCAGCAGCCTCTTGGCTCCTCGGTTTATCTGCACTGCCAGCCTGGCATTCGGCTGGCTTCTCCTTATCTGCTTAGCCTCACTGTCCCCTTTGTGCTTGCTTCCTCCTGGCGATGGCTGGGGAAAAAGGCTGGCTGTCCCCTTCCCCCGTCTCCTGGCTGCCGAGGCTTTCCCAGCCTTTCCCCCCGTCTCCTGCTGCTTCTCGGCTTTGTGTGAGCTCTGCTCCCGATGCTCACCACGTGGTGGTTGCGTTTGAGAGCCTGTAGGGCCCTGCGCCGGCAAACTTCTGTCCTCTTTGTTAAACAGGGTGGAGAAGGAGATCGTGCCGGTTTGCTTTTCCCTGAAGCGTCTGAGCAGAAAGCCACGAGCTTTTCTGCAGGCTGCCCCGAGTGCTGTGGGCCTCTTCTCCGTGTTCACCTCCGGGCTTGTGTCCCGATTGATTTCTTTGTAAATATGCTGTGGTATGCAAATGCTGGCGCTGCAGAAGGAGCGTTCGTAATCCTAAAGCAGAGGCAGCTCAGGAAAATCCCACGTCTTTGCAGAGCTCTGCCCCTGTTTTCTTCCTCTGGGCTGGAAGTGTACTTGCTGCTACTTACTGCCGAGAGCCTGTGTCTCCAGGGCTTGGTTCGCTGTTACTTGGCACCTTTTAGGATCAGTTACGTTCAGTGTGAAGTGGGAATCTGCAGAATGAGTGCAAGGCAGTGCTTGGTGTGCAGCAGTGATGAATTGTTTAGCCTCTGCTGTTATCATACTGCGTTCTTGCTCTGATTATTAATGTAGATGCAGGACAAACTAGTTCTGAGATTCTTTGAAGGCAGGAGAAGGAGAGAAACCAGATAAATTGTTTTGGATAGTCTTTTAGTAAAAGTTGAATGTTTAAACCAGAATGCTAAGATTTGCCATAATTGTTAGCTACATTTTAAATATAGTCCTTACTGTGCCTCTGAGTTTGGCAGAAATGGGGAAAAAACAAACTAACTTGTGAAATCTGTTGGAAAATTGTGATCCAGGAGCTGCCTGCATTTCAAGGGCATGTTAAATCTGACTTTGTGTTTTTTGGGTATGAATATTATCCTTACAGCACCCTGTGGAGCTGGGCCCCGTGCAGACAGAAGGAGAGGGACTGTCTGTACCTTGGGGAGCTTGTGGGCTAATGAATGCACCAGTCATCTCCAAGGAGAGCTGGAAGCAGACTGAGTTTGCAAGATCTGATTTGAAATACCACAGACGTGTTATTTGTGGGTCCCTATTTGAATTCAGTATTACTGAGAGTGGGGTGGTGAGGGAGGATGACCCACAGTTAGGGCTCTTACATGGGATCAGGGAAACCTCACTCAGCCTCTGTGAGCCTGGCAGTCAGCGCTTTGCGTGTGTGTGTGTGTGTGTGTGTGTGTGTGTGTGTGTGTGTGTGTTGATAAAAGCTCTCATCTGCTGGTAGGGGTGCTGTGAGGATAAGGACCTGGAAGACTGTCATGGATGGGGGTGAGAGGAGGATATGCAACTGTCACAGACGTTTAGAAGCCGGATTTGTGTGGGTTAAACTGGGCATGCTCGCAGCCTGTTGATTGCAGTTGCACACCACATCGTGCATGACTCAGTGCTGGGTGGGATTTGATATATAAGCTTCATGTTCGCTCGCGTTGGCCTGAGGACAGGTATCTGTTTCTGGAGGCGGCTGTGTCGGGAGAGGAGGCTACGTCCCCTTTTCGGAGGCTGCGATCTCCGCAGCTCTGCCAGCCAGGCCACCTCTATAAAACCAGCTTTGGGTAGAAATGTGTTAGTTTAGGTGACTTCACCACAGGGGTGAGGTCTCTCCTGGTCATGTTGGCAGGACCTGATTCTACTGCTCTTCGAGGGCATCTCTGTTAGGGAGGTGCTGTGGTGCTGCCTTCCTTGGATGTCCAGCCTATTCAAAGCACTCAGCTGAGTTTGGACGATGTGTCTGCCACTGTTGTATGATGGGCTTTTCTGCTTGTGACCTTGAAAAGTGTTGGTGTTTGACCCAGGTTTTAAAGAGTAATAATCTGAAAAACCTTTACTGTCTTTGAGAGCTGACTGTGCTTGATTGATTCATTTGACTGTGTAAAATTATTTGGTACTGCAAGAGTAGAGTAACATGGAATTTCTCTCAGTTGTCCTTTTGGGTGGACTCTTGTCCATGAGGACATGAGTATGTCCTGTCTGCATGCCCTTCACAGTACTGTCTTGCTAAGCAGTAACAAGTTTGCCTAGCAGCCTTAATTCGTAAGCCATTGAGCATAGCTGGTCGTTACTTTTATAAAATTTATTCTGATCTCCTGAGATGTGGGGTGAGGAGGAGAGGTGCTCACATCCCATGCTCTTTGGAGACGGGGTTCTAGTTAGTTAGATCTCTTCCTGACTGTCGTCTTGGCAAGGTTTTTTGAAGTGTAGTGGAAAAAATAAACCAGTTACTCTGTTCAGCAAGAATCTACATTTTATGTCACTGATGCTTTCTAGGCACTTGTTAATTCCACTAATTGGTTTAAAGCCATCTCAAAAGAAGGCTGTCATGTGAACTTTTGATGGGTCGGAAGGGAAGAGGTATTGCTAAAAATACCAAAAAGTAATTTCTGCTTAGTGAACACTTGAGACTGACTTTTAAAATTTCTTCTTGCATTGGGCAATAGAAACAGGCCAGCTGGTCCTTAATGTGTGGGAAAGATGAGTAAAATGCTGCTTGTTTGGGTTGCCAGGGAATGGAAAAGGGTGGCTTGAGCTGAGGAGTGGGGCCTACTTGGATGAGTGGTCTAGGCAGCATTGCTGTTTAACAGGAAAGGGAATAGGGGGAGATGCAAGGTCTGAGAAACCCTTCTGTTGGCTTCTTGTTCGTTGTGTCACTTATCACAGGGTAAGAGCCTTGGGAAGCCAGGGGTGTCCTGCAGCTGGGGGTTGGAGAGGAGTCACTCTGCACTTGTCACTCTCCAAATAAAGCAACACTTGTGTATTCCCCATTTCAAATTATGTACCTTGTTATTTTTGTTTCTCACCTTATTTTTACTACTACAAGCTGGATTGTCCTTTTGTCAGTAGAAGAGACAGTATGTGAATGGGAGGAGGGGGCAGCACGGGGAGGGAGTGTGGGCATCTGCTGAATGGAGGGAAGGGGCAACGTGTTCAGTCTTGTGACAGGTGGCACTTGTTATGTGCTAACTAAGAGTGAGGGGGAGGGTAGCGTGGAACAACCCTTAACTGTGTGTGTACAGTAGTGGTCTCTAAACTGCCCTTAACTGTTTGTACAGCAGTGGTCTTTAAATTTGGTATTGCCTTTCCAGATAAAGATCTTGTTAGACTGTTTTTTCCATAAACTCAATGGTAATAATGGAAAGGCAAGTGTATCGTTAAAAGCTGTTATGAAAGCATCTGAGAACAAAACAGCACCTTATTATGGCATGTTTTATAAATCCTGTGTTGTACCCTCTCTTCGAACACTGCGTACAGTTCTGGTTGTGCCCCATTCCCATCCCTCCCTCATGCGTACATGCTCCTCAGAGCTGTAAGATAACTAAAGTACAGGAATTATTCTTGTTTCCAATCTCCATGTGAGGGAGAAGCAGAAAAGCCTGGACTGTCTAGCTTGGAAAGCAGATGACTGAGAATAGTGTAGTAGAAGATCTGTAAAACGGCAAGAGACATGGAGGAGGTGAACAGGGTGCAGTTATTCTCTGCTTCTCATAAGGCAGGAAATCGGGCCACCAAATGAAATGACTGGGTAGCAGCTTCAGAGTAGAGAAGGGAGTGTGTGCATGGGCTTTCTTTGTTCTCCTTCAGACAACAAACATATAATTAAATTGAAGCACTCTGCCACAGGATGTTGTAGATGCCAAAATTACAAATGGGTTCAAAAAGGATTAGTCTACTTGATGGATTTTTTTTTTTTTTTTAATTCCCTCCTCCCATGAAGGGCCATTAAATCCAGTGATGCAGATACAGTACCAGGCTCAGGAAGTCTCTCTGCTGGTCCTGGTCTTGTTATTCCTAAGTGCTGCCTGTGAATAATGGGCAGGACTGGCCCGAGCAGCTGCTCTTGTTCTTAAGGGAACACAACAGAGGACCCCGTTCAGTGGGTGGGAAGAACTGAGGGCTGGCTTAGTAAAGAAACAGTAGGCTGGATGAATGTAGAGCTGTGCATGTAGGAGTTGCTGATCGTCAAAGATCAGGGGAGGCAGCAGAATTAAGATCTATGATGGAAAGAGAGGATGTGTTTGCCTTATCTTTGCTTCCTCATCAGTAGGTTGTTTGGCTTCAAATAGATTTAGCAGTGTCTAGATATTTGTCAGCAGCACGAGACCTAGCACTTGAGGAAAGTGCTGTGTTATTGTTGTTCCTTTTCCGTATATTACATTCTATATGTGGATCCTAACTTGAGTGCATGTAGGTATGCCTGTGCAACTTTTTGGTCACCTGAATGAAAGTGGAAGGGAAATAGTGTGAAAGGGAAAAAAGGAAGGAAGGAAAGAAGTGTTGTTTTGTTGGGTGGGTGTTCAGGGAGAACAGAAACCAGCAGTAGATTGTTTATTGTATCTTGGTTTTCAGATCTGATTCTGTGCATACATTTACCTATTTTTAACAAACTTTAAAATAGTTCACTGTGTGGCTCTGTGGAGGTGCTTTTTTTTTTTTTTTTTTTTTTTTTTTTTTTTTTTTGGGTAGGGTTGTGAGTGTGCAGGGATTCCCAAGGTTACTGGCAGGATATGGGTCTATGTGGCAGCCGTGGGTTGTGGGGTGATTGCTATAGGGTGTATGCAGCCTGTGAGGCCCCATGTGTGGTGCTTGCTTTTGTTGCTACTGACTGGTGGGGTGGAATGGCTCCAGTCCCATCCCAGTCCTGATGGAGCTTTGGAGCTGCTCTGGCACTGAACTTCAGTCTGGGGAGACGGGGGCTGCTCCCTGGGATGTGGAGCAGGGAGAAGTGTGCTCGGGAGGGCAGGTGAGCCTCATGGGTTCAACGTGATGCGTGTGCTGCAGGCTTTGGCTTTGTTCTTGTTGCTGCTTTCTGGGTGTGCGTTCAGGATTGCTGTGATATAGTTACCAGCTGTCCTCCTTAAAAAGAAAGTGGATGGTGTTTTAAAAAGGCTTGCAAGAGATCTCTGATAAAATCTTGATCAAATGTGCATTTTTTCCTCTTAATTTTATACTTAACTCTCCCTTTAAACAAACTCCAGCCCTTTCACATTTCAGTACAAAACCCCAGCTTTTGTCTAGACAAAAGCCCGTTGTGATTAGCAGAGGTGTGCTTCTCAATGCTGAGCGAGTGCAGGGGTATATTCATGTTCCTGGTGGGGTAATGTGCTTCCTGCTTGTGTATGGATTGCAGGGCTTGTGTGTGCAGAACTCGCTGAAGAGCTCGGGTTGGAATTGTATGGGTGTAGAAAATTTGACACACTTAAAGTGTATATTGAAAGGCTGTTTGCTTGTATAGTTATTCAGACCTCGTCTACGGCTGCACATTGGTGCCACCTGCTTGCAGGAGAGAATGAGTGGACTCCTATTATTCAAGAAAAAAAAATACAAGGAGAGGCCTCAACATCTGTTCTGGCTTTATTGTTCAGTCTGGCCTGGGCTGTGGGCAGAATGTAGGCCACAGCTTTTGCGTTACTGCTAGCTCTTAAACTGGAAAGACATCTTGGATCAGATGTATTCTTAAAAGGTTTAAAAATAAAAATACAAAGATGTGAAGTTCAAACTTAGGATGTGTTGTACTTGATTACTTTAAAGGAAAGGAAACTATTGCTATCTGTGCTTTTTTGCGTTTTCTCTTTCAGTTCTTCTAATGGTAATAATTTTTATCACTGCAAAATGACCTTTGTAATCATTGCTGGATGATTAATCTTTAACTGGGTAATTTTTAAAGCAATATTTTGCACACAGTTGTAATGTGTGATACCATGGGGTTTTGTAGCACAGCACCAGCTATTTTGAGGCAGTAGGGCCCTTCACCTCACATTTCCAGTGCTGCTGCTCTGTACAGAAACCCAAATAGTCACTTTTGTTTCCCTAGGCAGATACTAAAATGCCCTCAGAACTTTATTTGCATATAGATTATAGTGCCAGCTGGGTGTAGTCACGTATAGGAAGAGCTAACTGCTGTTTCATTTATAACTTTTTAATTAAAAAATGTTTCTCGGTTTTCAGGATTCCAGTTCTGTTTCATTTAATGTTGCTATAGTGTGTACAGTGATGCTATTTCTATGAGGTACGAGCTGCTATGACTAGGCAGTCCTTGGAAAACACGAATGAAAGGGGATCACAAGCATTAGCTGCTGACTCAGGGAGAAGTCACATGCAGAAGGAAGTGGAGATGAGCAGCAAAGTTCTTCAAATGTCTTTGAGTTGCTGCTTGGGACACCAGTGCTAGTAGTGCGGAAGGAAGGTAGAGAAAGCTTTTCTTCTGACCGAATTTTGTTTGAATTCTCGTGTCACATAGGTGTTGTGCTATTGTATCACAGCTGTGCATTTACAATTACACCGTGAGCCTGAGTAATACCAATGAACCCATAAGAGAGAGGTTTTTTGTACGATGGGAGCCTGTGCCTCCCTTGTCTTATTTTGTTTAACAGCCATCATGGGTACTGTAAACAGGGGATTTTACACTACGCATTAAGTTCTGTATTGATAAAGAAAATGCAGGGTTGGGAATGGAAGCACTTGTTTAATCTCACTTCACTAGAAGTAAATACATTAGACTTGATCCAAAACTGCTTTAAGAGGCATTCAGCAGTTAAATTATTATATGGCAGCTTCAGCTCTTCCAAACATTAAAAGCATCTGTTCACCTTTGGATGTTATACAATGCATGTTTTATATATAATGCTCAGGGTTGCATATTAAAGGAAGAGACGTTTCTTACACTTCCTTTTAAAATCTGCAACGTGTGATTTTAAAGTGAGTTAGTACCAGTTGAGGGGCATTAGTAAGTGCTGTTAGTAAAGCAGTAGCTTTTCTAGGTGGGAATCTTGCCATCCTTACCTTGGGTATTTCAGTTCTTGTATAAACTTTATTAACTTCATGAAAGAGATTGTTCAGATCTGGAGGTATTTTCTTACCTGTTGTTTTGCAAAAGGTCAGTACCTGAAGAATTCCCTGTAGTTCTATGGCAAGCGCTTTTACACTTTGATTTTAAGGCTCATGTTTGCTTTCCAGAGAAGGTACAGAAGTATGTATTTGTAACAAGCATCTGATCCTGGACCTACTTTCCTGAGTTACTTTTTGCAGATTCTAAATAGCGGAAGGAGCTGACTAGAGCAGGGTCCCACTCTTCATGGTGTGTGTTGCAGTGCTCTCACATAGTCATGTGTTAAGTGTGCTTTGCTTTGAAATCCAGAGGGTTTCAGTAGCTCTGAAATGCCTTGTGCAAACAGCAACACGAAAAATATCAGAGACTACTGAAAGGGTTATGGAGAAGGAAAAATGCTGGAGGCATCCTGCCCAAGCCTCACTTTGACTTGGGCAGGATGGAAATGGAAGCGAAATGTGTCCTGACATCTGCAGGAGGTGAGGATCATTTCTCCAAAGGGTCAGTACAGGTGTCAGAAGGAAATGTAAGGTGCTTGAATGGCTCACAGCTGTGGCTGGATCATGCAGCATCCTTGGGTGAGAGCTGTGAGACGGAGCAGGTCCCTCAAGTGCAGGAACTCAAGTGGGAGCTGGCACTGCTGCCTTGCACAGAAGCAAAATAACAGATGACAGAGTGATTGGTGGCTCTTTGAGAGGCCTCTGCTCCCACTGAGTTTATTCCGGCATGTTCCTTCTCTAACTTGGAGAAGAAAAATAAAACATGATGTGTCAGGCTGGAATTGCACAGTGCTGGGCTCCTGCTTGCAGGCAGGGTTTTGCCTTCCTGCGCTCTCCTCCTGTATGGTGTCCATTCCACTCATGGTCCTTGAAACAGTTTAAACTGGTGCTGTGGTTGAGGGACATGTTCTGGCTGTCCTTTCTTCCTTGTTCTTCTTCCTTGTCTCTAAGGATATGTGGTAGAAAATTAGGAACTGGTATTGAGTTAAAGCTAACAGCTTTTTTATTCAATTACTTTTATGTTTTTTTAAAGCTCAGGTGGATCTCCTGCTTTGCTTTGTGAAGTAATGGTGGAAGGGAAAACAAATTCCCACGTTCTCTTTTGCAGTGGTGCTGTTGGACCATCGTATTTCCTTCTGTACTGATGCCAGTTATTCATGGCTAACTTGAAACTGGGGAGGGGTCAGAAGGACAGGGAAGGTATTCTCTGACCTGTAGGGGGAACTTGATGTGTGTACACTGGTACAGTGATCTTTGGTGGTTCCTGTTTGGAGACATCCCCGTTTCCCTTTTCCTGTCAGGTGTCCTGACTTGACAGCTCGTGGGGAGAGCCTTAGCTGCTGTGGATTGGGGTTTCACATCTTGCAGTGTGCTGCTCTTGCATGTGCCAGGCCTGTGCATTAGCTCAGGGAGCCCCTAGGGATGGAGAGCCTCGGTTGTGTTGTTTCTCTCCTGTGCAAATCAAGGTATTTCTGCACACTGGTTCTGAGGTGTGTCCTCACAGCTCCAGGGGGGGAAAAAAACCCAAAAGGCCCTGCAGCTTTGTAGAATAATACTGATACATAAGTTTTCTGCCCTGCTTCACCTCCTCCCTTGGACAGTAGAACTTCCTGGGCTTATGCAGTAAACCACATCTGTAAAATGGGACAAACTTTTAAAAATAACATTTTCCTCACAAAGTGAATTTTAAGCTGGATTGGGTCTCTCCTGTGTTTTAGCATATAGTCTGTAGAGTAGGGGTATGTTTCAGGGGTAAGAAAAGAGAGAGGGATGGGAACTGCTGTGGAAAAAGCAACATGATACTGTGCCTGGTTGGGGCTGCACTTCCCTGCCTGGGTAAAGGCAATGGAAGTTTGCATTCCCTGTGAATAGTGGAACAAAATTTAGGGGGTGCTGTTTGTAGTAGAAGATCTTACTCTTGGAGGAAGCAGCCATGATTCCTGACTGACTTTGGACAAATGGGAATGCTGACAGTGGGAAAGTGATTACAGTGTGTTTGCTCCCACAACAACTGTGATATGGAACTAATGGCTGTTGCAGAGACTTCACAAATATATGGCGGGTAGCTAAATGAAAGTGCATGATTACCTGAAATGTCAGATCTTCTTGTCTGCCAGTATACAACTTCTCTAAACACAGGTTGCACTGGTTTAACAAGCAAACTGCATTGATCCTAAATTGATCTGTTGTCCTAAAAAAAGAGTAACCCTTGCCCTTCTTATGTGGTGGCTGTTTTTACATGAAATATACAACAGATTAAATTGAATTACCTTTATAGCTTTGTCACTGAAGTGCAGAGTGTTAGAATTCATCTTGGTATTCCTTGTCCAGAAGCATGGGACAACAGTGTTGTTGAGCACTGCAGCTGTGCTTGGAATGGTGCTGTAAAGGGATGTAACAGCCACTCTGCTCTGAGGCCCCTCTTCTGCTCTCATGGCTGTTGCTCTGAAGCCATCATTTCATTTCAATGTGCTTCCAAATTCTGAGCAAGCTCTTAAGCTTTTCCTTGGTGTACATAATGCAGTAAGAGTACTTATGCGGTGTATATTTATGGTGGGGTCAGCACCATACTTGCAAGAGTGCCTGTCATGTCTGCCTTACATATGAGGGACAGTAAATGTGGGGGCTGTGAGCTTGAGAAGGGGTGTTGGGGAGGATGTGGTGCTGGAAGGTGAAGGACCTGGCAAGCATCTCAGAATATAGGGAGGGAGTCTCAGCCTTTATGGACATTTGGGGAACACCCCGGTCCCATCCTTCTATGTGTCTTGGCCTTTAGGTGCTTCTGCACTTCGCAGAAAAGCATGAGTTTCAACATAACCCTACGGTGTGCCTTGGACTGGCCTCTACAGCTGTCAAGGAATGAGGCTTGAGGGTGGATAGGTGTGGGCTTGGGTGGAGAGGTGGAGCAGGGGGATAAGTTGCAGGAATACTGGAGGTGCTGCTTCACACCCATTCATGAGCCCAGTGTAACTTGGTTGGTTGTTGCTACAGAGGAAAACACTGGGCTGTGGGAGCTGGGCAGAAGGGGGTCCTGAGGGTGGCATGAAGCCCAGCATGTGCAGGCTCCTCTGTGTATGAGGCCCAGGGAGGAGATGTATGGCTGGAAGGAGGTAGCTCCTAACCCAAGGCATTTCCTTTGCAGAGGGAGTTCCTGGGTGCCTGTTGTGGAGCTGCGATGGAGCATGGGGAACACATTTCATCAGCCCTGCTTTTGGGTGCCATGAGGTCCCACAGTACCTCCCTGCATTGGTTGTCACCTCCTAGGGCTGGCTCAGGTCACAGCCTGGAAGGCTGTGGGACTCCCTCTGCAATGCCCCAAAGCCTAACTTGGGGTTTTAACTGTGGGAGGTGAAACTTCACCCATCTCACTGTGGGTGAGCTGAGCTAGCGGTGCTCTGCTCCTGTCAGGGGCAGCCGGTCTGGGACACGTGCCTGATGTGTCCCAGAGCAGAGGAAGTTCAGACTGCTAAACCGGGAGAAAACTTTTTCATTTTCCTGATTTGGGTGGGGTTTTCCAGTTCAGCGAGTGAGACTGTGTTAAAGGCAGGCTGACATTGCCTGGTGTTACACCTCATTGGCAGTGTTTGGGCATCAGGCTCCTCAGTTGCAGTGGGTACTGGGAGTGTGTTGGGATTTGGGTGGAAGTGTTTAAATTCCTGGAGACCTGACTGATGGTTTCTGTCTTTGAGTATTTTTATGGGATGAGAATGTGCTTCTCAGTGTAGATTAAAGCGAGGAGAGAGATTTTTTTACTTTTTTTGTGCTTTGAACCCCATGCTAGACTTTAGTAGAACAGGCCATCCTGGATAAGGAGAGTGAACAGAAAAATTTGATAAAGGGGAGGCTTAGGGTTGACTTTTTCTTTGCATTCCAGCCTAGACTTGAAATGATGAAGAAGTTAAAATTTAATGCCAAATGTTTCAGGACTTGTAATTTTAATTTCAGACACTCCTTGTGTTCTGTGTACAGACCTGGTCTTTACCTCCCATCTCTTGCCAACAGAGGCTGTAGTCTCTTCTCACTTTTTTTTTTTTGCCTAGTGTAGAAAGTAATGAATGTGCACAGTGTGCAAAATATCTTGTATGCGCAGTTGCTAACCTTACTAAAAAAACTCAAAAAACCTTCCCAAAAATGGAGTGAAAGATAATGTTGTCTATCATGAAGAGAGCTGCTAGTTCAGTGTAAATATGTTGCCAACAGGTGGTTATTTTTAATACATGCTATTTGTGCTTTAAATTTAATGTTAAAATATTTTTGTCATCTAAGCCCTGACTGTTCTTAGCTGAGCAGATTTCAGGTTGAAAACAGTGGTGAAGCTGAGTGTTCATAGGACTGTAGTGTAATTTTGTGTTACTAGATCTTTTCTGACCCGTTTTAATGCATCGTGAAGTGGTGGTTATATGTCTAATTGCACAGCACAGAGAAAATAGCATTGTGTTGAAATATTGCATAAAACTTGAGCGTTATGTGACATTTTGTAGTGGAAATAGTATTGTAGGTACTCATTCATAACAAGATTTGCAAGTTTCTCTCTGCCAGGGCGGGTGGTTGGGCCGGCTGTGTGTGTGCTGACAAAGGAGGGAGTTTCTTTTTTTTTCTTCTCTTCTCATCCTCTTCCTCCTCCTCTTCTTTTGACTGCTTGTGACCAAACATCAGCTGAATTGGCAAGAGCTTGCTCTTGAAACATACCTCAGTTTGAAGTTGCTTTTTCTAACTATGTGTAGCTGTGGATCTTCACTTGAGACTTGCAGAGCTCTCCTGCCAGCCAGGTGTTAAGCTGGTTAAAACCAGACTTCTTGTCTGAGCGTGGGTGTGTGTTTCAGTGTGGGTGGGAATGCATTTGGATTTCTCTGGAGCAGTTGAGACTAGGACCTGATTGTGACCTGGGGGACCCAGTGTCACCTGGGTGGGCATTCCTGATTGTATGGGGGATGGAGGCACAGAAGGGCTGCTGGGATGGTGCAGGAGGTGCTCAGAAGTGTAATGTTGGAGATTTTATGCATATGCCTACCCTGAAGTGTTAATCTGTCTGCACACTACAGTCTCATGATGTCCAGGGCTTGGAGCCTGCTGCCTGAGCCTAGCTCCTCCCTTTTTCATTTAATGATGACTGGAAGAAAAATAATCAAGTGTGCTGGAAGAGAAACATTAATTAACTTTTAATTTAGATCTAACGTATGCTGCTTAGTGTACTGCATGAGAGTGTGTGGTATCTGTCATGTTACATAGAGGGTGATGCATTGAAGAAACAAGGAAAAGCCTCAGGTCTGAATGGGAAGATGGGGTTTTAACTCTGTGGATGGGTTTTATATCTTGATTAAAAGCTGCAGATGTGTGCTAAGTCGCTTTTGTATCCATTTTGCATCTGAAATTACTTTCTCTGTAACTTGGTTTGTATCTGTTTTCTCTTAAGCCAAACTTGCAAGGCGAAGTCAGGAGAGAGAGAATCTCGGCATGCTGGTCTGGTCACCTAACCAGAATCTGTCTGAAGCAAAATGTAAGTCTGTTCAACTACTTTTATTCCCTTCTTTCCTTCCATGTATCACTTCAAGAATGCAAAATTGCCACTTTTGGTAGAGAGGTTATGTCTGTGACCTTTCCATTATGAATTGAAATTAATTTGAAAAAAGAAAAGCTTACAAAGCAATCCACCAGATGATCTTTGTTCTCCACTGGGCAGCTGCTCAGTGTCAAATCCATGCGGGCAGGGAGAGCAAGAGGAATGTGACAAACATTATTCCTAGATGCGAATTCCTTAAGATACTCATCCGCAGGCCTACACAATCTGCTTCTTTTGCTGTTGGTGCTGAAGAAGACAACAGAAATAACTGGGGAGAGCAAAATTAAAAGTATTGGGGGAGTGGGGGGGCCCACGAAATATTTGGTAATTAGCAGTACCTTTTCCTCCACAAAGACAAATCCACATCTGGAGCCCATGGAGGTTTTAAATGCCAGAACAATTGCAGTGCCTTGGAATTCCACGTGAGGGCAATTAACAGCGCTCTGTGTGTGTCTGGGAACAAGTCTCAGTGCTGCTGCCAGATGGCAGAACTAGTGTTTGAAAGGCTTGTCTAGCTACAGTTTTCCTCATGAATAAGTAGGACTCCTTGATTAAAGGGCTGCTGTTTGAATGCAGTAACTAAACCTAAGTGCTTTTGGGGGAGGGAGCTGAAAAGAGCTAATTTTGACTTTGTGCTTATACCTTGGTTTTTTTTATCCTTTCTGATTCTGGGACCAAGAATGAGAATCATGCATTCCTGTTGCTCTGCAGTTTTTGTGGTGGCACTATTAAGTGAATCCCCTAGACCCAAGGGCTAGGATGCATCATAAGGCACATGTGGAGATGTAGTGGCATTTGCAAATTAAGGCAGCAGAGATTGTGCACAGACTGGCTCTGTCATGAAAGGCCTGTGCTCTGCCCTGGGGCATTTGTTCCACTGAGCAAGTTGCCCCTTAAATTACAGGATGATGGTACTGTGATCTGCAGATAAAAAGGGCTTTGCAAGGATCATGTTTGCCTTCTCTGCTAGTCTGCTCCCTGCTGGCTAGTGGATGCTGAAATAAGTAAGACGAGGAGAGGAATGTATTTGACAGTTATCTACAGTTAGAAACCTCTTAAAAGGTGTAACAGCAAGAAATAGTTGCCGCCACCAAAAGGAATGACTGTTCATGGGTTGTCTGTGACACAGGATTCCTGTAGCTGCCTCTCAAGTCTGAACCTCTTTTGAATCTCAGCTCAGCTTTGGAACCTTTAACTCCTGCCTGATAGGGAACAGATTTCTTGAAGAGGAAAGAGAATTGAGGAGGGAAAAGGAGGGAAGATATGTGGAACTGAGTAAAATAATCCATAACTGAGTATTCTGTGGTAATTGGCACAAAAATATAGAGCATAGAGAGGATATCGTATCGGCTAAGAAGATGTCATGAGCTAAGAGGTAATTTAAAAAGTAGTATGACATTGATAAATAAAAACTAGGTGGCAGTTGTCTGTTAGTACAGTAAAAAAGTTGGGGAAAACAACATGAATACAGGAGGCAGGCAAGAAGGAATTTCTCAAAATACTGAAAATTTTAGTAACAGTATAGAGTCATCAGTGAGTTCACCTTCCAAAAGAGATACAGCAAAAAAATGAAGAAATGTCATACGGAGTTCGGGGAAGTGAAGTATGAGGCTGTTGCACCATACATGGCTCAAAAAATACCTCCCAGGTGCCTAATTGATTCAGAGGGATGGAGTTAGGAAATTAGGCATCTAGTAGTAGTAAAAATCCAAAGGAGCATTTTGAGAGTTGGCTGAGGGGACCTTGGGGTGGCAGATGGGGAGAGGGCAGCTGTGCAGGGAATGAGAGAACAGGGTGGGGGGCTGGTTGGTCATAGCTTTGTTTTGTGTCAATCTGAGCTGATCCTTTTGAAAGGAAACACATATTCCTGTCTCTATTTGGTGTTTCTTAAAAATGAACTGTGAAAAGCATATCCTGGTGAAGGTAGGTGCTTTTGTTTTTTTGAGACTAAAAATGGATTGATTGGTAGAAATAAGTTTATTGCTCTGATGTATTCAAGAGAGCTGTTAGGCACTGATTGCATGAGTGCATGATTCAGTCCCCCTTCCTTGCAAAAGATGGGAACTTCCTCCAAAACACCAGTGCTCTGCAATGGCTGTAGAACACTTACTAAATGTATCACAAGCAGAGTTCCCTAATCTGCTTTATGGCTTATGATGAAAGAACATCAGGGGACAGGAGGTCTCTCGAGCGACTCTCAAGTTCACTGACAAGTCTTGGCATCGTTGAATAGTGAATCCTAATTAAATGATGTCCATGGGGATGTGTGAGAGGACTGATGATGATCAACATTTCCATCAGTGATGTGGGAATTGATACGGAATTGTGGATGAGCCGTAGACTGACAAGATAGTAAATAAAATTAATGCTACTGACAGCCTTGTAGAGTGCTTTGGGTCTTTTCCTAACTTGGATTGCTGCCAGTGCAATGGGCTCTTAATGACCCAGCTGTGGGGTTATGAATCTCAGTACTGAAATCTCTGGCCTTCTGCATCAGCCTGATGTTTGGAAAGAAATGGTTTAGAGAGCAGTCTTGTAGAAACAGTGGGCAGGTAGTTCAGCAAAGCTTCCCAGTGTCCTGCTTGACCCAGAAGATGATGTGGGTGTAAAGAGTGAGGTAGTCACTGGAACAGTTTGCTGCCTTTCCACCCAGCAGCATTCAAGGGAATGAACCTTGACTTCAGTGGTTAAAAACTGAGAAAAGGATGGAGACGGGAGCTGCTGAAACAATTTGGAAACAGAAGATGAAGCAAACTCCATCTGTTTAGCTTACTGAAGAGAGACTGAAAGGGGACTATTGTCAATTATTCTCTCAAAGAGAAATTTTGACATAATAAGAGACACACATAATACAAATAGATGGCTGCAAAATAAGCCCACACAGACTGAAATGAAATGTCCAAGTGCGTGGAGGTTTTTTTTGGTGATTGATTACTGAAAGTTATCCAGGGAAGTGATGGATTCTCGTATTTCTTTATACCTTTTTAAACCATGGGTTTTTGTGATGTGTATTATCCTTTGTGGGGGGGATCATTCATTGGCAGTGTGAAATTGCAAGTGGAAGGAGCTGTGGTCTCCAGGAGGTTGGTGTAGCCCCTTGGGCTGTATGTCTGTGAGTCCCAGCTAGCACATCCATTTTAATACTGCTGTTCAAGCTGAAGTGTGGGTGAACAAATCCTTCCAATCAGCAGCACATTGGTACCTGTGATTAATTTCGTTTGTACTCCAAAACCTTTAATCCATCCTATGCCTCTTCTCTGTTCCTGTGGCTGGGGCTCAGCATGAAGATGGAAGTAGTGCAGCATGTTAGCTCTTCCTCAGAGTGAACTGTAGCTCTTGTGAGCAGGAGAGTTCTGTGCAATCAGTGGAACTCCTGCAACCCACCCTTGTTAAAGGCGAATCTGTGCTAAAAACCTCTGAGCAGATCTGTGACAATGCTCAGTGCACCTGGTGGGTTTGGCAGAGGGATGGCCAAATTGTTGGAGGTTGTGGGAGGGTCTCCTGTAAGCTGCTGAAATGAATCCCAGAAAGACCAACGTGTCAGCCAAGACCTGGTGTATACCTGCATACCTGATGCTCCAGGCTCACACAATTAGTTGAAAGCTTGTTTGGGTCTCATGCACCCTGTGTGTTGAAGAAATGTTTTAATCACACTGGAGAAACCTTTTACCTGTCATGAAGTGATGGATGTAATAGAGAAGATGAAAACAAAAGTATGTGTTGGCACATTGCTGATTTTTTTTATCCTGTGCCTTGTTAACTATTAATCCTGGGTACAAGCCACTTACTGCCTTGCCTATATTAATACCAAAGTTGAATGTTGCCAGCATGGTCCATATCTACTGCCAGATTTCTGCCTTTGAGGGGTCACTTGCATAGCAGTGCCATCATAGCAGTCACAAAGTTAGCCCAAAACTGGGAGATTGTCTTGTCTCTTTTGAAGAAGAAAGAAAGAAATGTCACTGTGCAGTAACTGAACATTTGGACTTAAAATAACTGTGCTCCCCTTCTAGTTCTGCTCTAAATACCCTGTGCTGTGGCTGGGGTCACACCTCTCACAAAGAACTTGCTCTCGAAGTGAGATTCCCAAGAGGCTCTGTGGACTTGGTGCCATGGAGGGCAGCTGTTCTGGCTGTGCTGGGACTCTGTCACAGAGGGTGGGGAGCAACACCAGAGGAAGAATGATGCCTTGAGCAAGGTGACATTGAGGAGCAGGAACAGCTAGGTGGAAGACAGGCATCTGCTCTGTTGGAGTGGCACATGGTGAAGGAGGAGGGGAAGTAGTGAAAAATGCATTGTAATGATGCTGTGGAAACCCTGCACAGGATCGAGCTGGGCCAGCATGAAGCTATTAATAAAACAGCAGCGTCTCTCTCTGTGCCAAGTGCGCCAGTGAGTGGAACCAAAAAAATGACTTTGGGTTGGTTTAGAAGTGAGCAAGTGTTGGCATGCAGCAGCTGCCCAGGAGCGAGGCATGGACACTGGATGTGATTATTGCTTTTATGCATCTGCAGTTCAAAGGTGAACTACAAGAAGGAAAGATGTATTGTTTTGCTAGTATTAAGCTCTGCTTAGAAAGTAATTTTTGTTCTTTCTTCCTGACAGAATATGTGTGCTGCTAGATGGGGGTTTTGTTTTCTTACTGATATCTTGGTGTGGATATCTCCAGTGGATTTACAGTTTATGGGGTGTCACTGAGCAGGCAGACACTGTTCCTAATACCTGTGGCACACTGGATCATGGATGGGAGCTGCATCTTCTGGTCTTACAGTGCTGCTTCTGTTTGACGTGATGGTTGACTGGCATTGCCAACTTCGACATTCACCGGTCCCTTCCTGTGTTATCCTGTGGCATCTCCTCTTCTGAGGCTGCAGCTGGCTCCCTGCATTACATTATGCCTACCTTGGTGCACATGGAGGGAATTCAGACATCCTCCTTCCCTCTGTGGAGGAGAAATAGCAAGACCCAGGAGACATGGGGACAGAGAAATGCCAGAATTAGGTGAAACAGCTGAGTACTCCAACACCCTCCTAATGTGCTTGGCCAAACCTTGTGGCTGGAGGGAAAGGGAGCAGTCCCTAAATGTGCTGCAAAACGTGATGCTGGGAAGGCAGTAACGTGCCAGCTGAGGCGATGATGGAGGAAGAAGTGCTGGTTGCTATGGTTACTAAAGATATTAACCCTGTGGTGTTTGGATGGGCAAGGTTTAGTTAACTGTGCCACAGGCTGGGTAACCGGGAGCATGTGGTGCTCCACCCTAAGAAGTTATGAGTTGGCATTCAGGATTTCAAAAGCCCGTGTCCCAACCACATTTTAAAGTATGCCCTGGTCCTTAGCGTGTCAGCAGCCTTCTTAGGGTGCAAGTGAGTTTTGATACCTCTTCTCTGTTGTGATGGTGCCTGCCAAAATTTCTGAGGGCAGGTTGCAGGTTTGAGTGGCCAGCATCTGTCTCCAGCTTTAGTTCAAGGGTTAATCTTTGCATAAAATGGACTCTGGATTACTCTTTAGTTTTTCTTCTAAGGGGAATGTTGAGCAAGCTTGGAAATGTATTTTGTCTCTTTTCTAATTTAAAATGACTATCAGAATAAAGGAAATGAAAATGTCTTCTAGGTTACTGCATGTGTCTGCTCATGATTTGTGTGGCCGGTCTCTGTTTTCAGTGTGTAGCTGAGCCATAGCTGCTTTAAGAAGAGCTTCTGTTTGGACATAGCCTTTCCCCCTTGGCTTACTTGTTTTGTCCTGTGAATTCTGTGGACATACTACTCCATCACTATAGTCATTAGCTCTCATTTTCCATGGGGTGTAGAGTGCCCTAGCACTAAATAAATGTGAGCAGAAAACCACAAATGGGAGAGTGTAGACTGGGGAAAGTGTTGATCTTAAAATATCACTTTTAGAAAAGCAAGCCCCTCTTTAAGAGGATGCATTTAAAATGGAAGGGAATACTGCTTCAGAGATACTTGAGAGTCACGTCCTCCCCAGCACACGGGCACCCTTCCTCAGGCAGCAGCAGTGAGGCAGAGGAGGTAGTCTGGTATGTACTCAGCATCAGAAAAACTTTTTTTTCCCTTCTCTCCATCATGCCCTAAACAGGATCCTTGAAACAGTTGAAATTGTGGTTTTATTTTGAGTCCACTCTCCCATCCATCCTCTATCATGACCTGTTTTGTGACTCCACAAAAGGTTGTGTTGATGCTCGGTAAGAGCGCAGCCACCTTGGCCAGGGATGGGAGAGTAGCAGCTGCTTAGGCTTTGCTACCAGAGAGAAAAAAGTATTGTTGAAGTCTTAGCTGAGCTTACACTTGGGAATTTTTGGTGACTGTGTAAGTGCTGTGGGAGGTTGTGAAGGAAGGAACATATGTATTGTGCTTCTCCTGTTCGGGATTTTTCTGCTTGTTTGTGTCCAAGGTTTTACTTGTTCAGGTGTTGGTTTCCTTTTTTTTTTTTGGTAGTAGTAAAAGTATGAGTTCTAAAAAAAGAGCTGCTAGGTCTCTAAGGGTTGGACTTCAGGAGCTGTGATTGTCTCCTGAAGGTAGGTGCTGACCTTTTGTTGCTCAAGTGGAGATAGCACAAACCTAAGTTTGGAATTTTTTGCTGTTTGTGTATGCTTCTTACCTGGAAATACCAGTTTGTTGTCTGTCCCAGTGACAGCAAAAAGTATTAATGTAAAAGCAGAATTGGGTTTATGTTTATCCCTAATCCAAATTTCATATTATGCAGTGAACGTGGCAGCTGTGAAGCTTGGATGTAAATACAGTAGCTGGAGAATGCAACTCCATGAATTCAGAAATGAAAGAATTATTGTTTAATTTAAGATTCTGCTTGAATTTAGCTGTAGAAATAATAGTCATGGCCACTTTTCCCAGCAGCCGCAGTCACTGCACTTCAGAAAATGCTCAAAAGACGAAGGTGAAGGAATGCAATTTTTCATTTTAACTAAGGCAAGTTTCGATGCTTATAGTACCAATACTGTGAATAGCAAAGAGAAGATACACCCGTAGCCTTTGAATGCTGGTTATCCCTGAAATGGCTGAGTTGCCTCAAACTTAGCTGCAGTTTCCCCTTTGTTTGTCAGCTGCTGTGCTAGTTGCTGTTGCAATGCTGTGTGGAAATCTCAGAGCAGTTCTTTCATCATTATTGCTGCAGGTTGATATTTCTGGATCCTGAATGCATATTTAAATGAAGATGAATTTTTAACCCTTTCACAGTAGTAGAGTCAAGAAAGCAATTTAGTTTGAGAGAACTAGGGTGTGTATTTGGATGGATTTTAACGAAGGTACACTGTATTGTGTTGTTGTGTTTTGTTTTGTTGTTTCGTTTAGTTTTTTTTTTTTCCAAAGCCTACAAACGAAAAAAAAAGCCTGAAGAAGAGAATGTGTTGGAGAGTATCCAGGAAAAGGATGTCTTATCTAAGGTAGCTGTGTTATCCTGGAGGAGTTTTTGCTGCTGTGCTGGGAGGGGAGAGGTAGTCACCAGTTTCTTCATGTGCCGTGTTCTCTCCTGCCACCTGTTTGTTCCTCCTTTTCACTGCAGTGTGATCCAGGCCTTCTCTGAACGTGTCAAGATGACCCACTTTGAAAATGCCGACTGCCACTACTGTGGGATTGAACCGGTGCTGGCGCTCAGAAGAAGCTTTTTTCCTAAGAGAAGTTTAGAGACAGGATGACGTGGATGTAATGGAGTGATGATAGCTGTGTTAAGAGTTACTCTGGCAGTGAGCCTTGATCTGAAATACGTTTGGGAGCAGCCTTAGCCAGCCTGATCGGCGCTGCACGAGTTGTAAGACCAGTATGACGAGAACTAGGAGGCTGCAGCTGCTTCATGCTGCTTGGCCCAGCCCTGGGATGGGCTGAATGTTCTCCAGTCTTGCTGGGAATGGTAGGCTTGGGGCATTTCAGCGGACTAGGTTGTTTTTTCTGGTCTTTTGTCTCTTAGGGTAGCTGTGATTAAAAAATAAGAAGGGTCAGGGAACAGAGGGTAACTTTCTGTGTTCTTTTTTTAAAATTTTTTTCATTAGAGCAAAGTTAGTCAGCAAGTACATATTTATAGGTATGTGATGGAAGCTGTGCACAGGCAGGGAGAAGCTCTTGTGGGAGATGTCTCCACTGAGGAATCCTTGAGGAGGTCATAGCCATAACAGCTTGCTATGATGAGTTCATATGCTGCCAAGTGTGACCTTTACAGACGTGCTAGTGCAGGAGGCAAAGCAGCTAGGCTTTCTCCAGGACATGTGCCAGAGCTTCCCTCATCATTATGTGTTTGCTGTGGCATTATTTGTTCTAATTAGGAACCACCCCTACTACTTAATTTTCCTGTACTCTTACTTTTGCACTCTGTATTAAGTTACTTACCTGTTAATGTGCTTCTTGTGCAGATTCATATTATGGTAGGGTTGTAGTGAATTTTCTAGCCCTGCAAGGATTAGTGGTAATACATAATAACTTTTCAGTAAGGACTGAGTTTCTAACTCCTGGCTAAAATCCATGACAACCCACCACTGATATTCCAGGGTCTGTTTAGTAACATTGGTTTATCATAGGCTTTTCCACAGAGTCTCTTAGGGTCAGCCTTGAAGGCTGAGGGCCTGTATATAATCCATGTTTCAGCATGTCCTATATGAATCTGTAACTTGATTTTTTTCTAAATTGACTTAATTTGACAGGTATTTTAATACCTTAATACTGTCAACACTAATACTTTGGTTTAGAGGCTGCTAAGGCTGTAAGGATGATGTTATCCAAGACCTGGCTGTGGAACCTTGCTGTCTTTCTGCATGGACTTCTTGGAGAAGTCAGACACATCTTTGTACCTCTTCTTCTAAGCCTATAGGAAGTAAATAAGTGCAAGAATGGATGCACTGAGTGTTAGTGTCTCTCAAAGGCTGACCTGTCTGTAGTGGGGTGATCCGCATCTGCTGAGGGCAGCAACTGTGTGACTCAGACTTGTCTCCTTCCTCTTGCTGACTGCTGGCTTGCCCAGTGTTTCCTTTCTGCCCAAGTGACATCCCTCAAGGAGGTAGCCAGGGGACAAATTGATAATTTCTTTTGCTTTTGTGTCCAATATAAAGAGAGTCAGCGTGGCTTCTCCTTTCTTGTCACAGGCCTTATTATCAGTAACAATAATAATGAACTGTAATTTAACCTGGTGGTTATTCTGCTCCCGCATACCCCTTGTGTGTGTGCTCTCATGCTGCACAAAGACCCTGTGTTGTGGGGAAGTGGAGCTACGCATGCTGTTTAGGAAGACTGGCTCTGATACAGGGCTTTCATTAGTCTGCATTCCTACAACAGCGGAGAATATAATAGTTCTGGTTTTTAGGAGCTTTCAAAAACTCTTTGAGGTTGGAAAATGGACCTTGTGGAAGGTTTCACCCTCTTTAGAGTGTTTTCAGTCTGGATATTTCCTGGTGGCTTCTGAAGCTGGTTGGCAGCAGGTTACTTGATTAAACTTTATGGTATTCTCGCTGACTGTTCTGCAGACCAAGAATTTCAATATATAAAGCATGATGTGGATGAAGAGCTGAGAATGGTCCTAGGCAGGGTACTGAAGCCTTGTATTGGACTGCTAGTAATCCGACTCTGCAGTCCCCATACTGATTCTGTCATTAGTGTGTGTCAAATTGTATTTTTTTGTTGTTTTTTTTCAAATTAGCAGGTATGGCTTTTGGAAAGCATTCACAGGATCAGGCATTCTCAAGGACTGAGAATGATAATTTCCATATGAAAATCTGTGCAAAGGTGGTTTCTTCTAACATAAGTTAGCATCCTCTGCACTGAACAATATGATGAAATTTTTTTTTCTTTTAAATAATCTACATCTTGTCACAACTGTATCGCTAATGTTGCTATTTGAGTTGCTTGGGTGTGTTGCTGCCTGTAGTTGAAGTGCAGAATCCAAGGCTGTAACCTTCCCAGTAGAGTGAACTCAAGCCATAGTTTGACAGCAGAATAAATCTGGCTTTAGGGCTTCTCGGACTGAATTGAGAGCACTGTATTGCATAATGCAAAGAGCTGTTCTGCCGTAAACTCACTTTGTTGTTTAGGTGTTTGCTGTGTGCATTTATCCTGTCTGTAACTTCTCATTCGGTCTTGGAAGGTCATACATGGGAATGAGTGTTTTCTCCCTGCTGGAAGCTAATGTGTGCTGGGTTTTTTCTCACATGGGCTTTCAATCCAATATCAATTGCTCTGATAATTACATTTGATACAGTCTAGTGTCTGTGTCTGATTTAGGATCAGGCTTGCAGTGCTAAATGATAGCCATGCTCAGATTCCATATGGTCACAGTTTAGGTCCCTGGGTGATCCCATTTGGCTCTCCCTGTTCTGTGCTAGGTCCCAAAGACAGTATTTCCTATTTGTTACTGCCCTGTCAGATCTCTCTTATCCTTTTCTGTAGTACATCCAGCAGCATCTGGGTTTGTGGTGCCCAGGGCTCTGTAGATATTTAAACCTGTGCCATCCCTCCAGTGAAGTGGTGTTCAGTGCTGACAGAGCAAATTTCAGATTGAAGTTTGAATGTGATGGATGTATAAGAAGCAGTCTTTCTTCCCAGAGGATCCTCCATGGATGTCCTTACCATGGGCATCCACATGGCCTTTCTGAAGAACAGCAGCATCAGAGAGCATCAGCTGTCTGGCTTTCCTTACGGTAATCCTCATTAACACACTGCCCCATGTATATACACAGTGTGTGGAGACTTTTCATGGTGTGATGGTGTCAGCTGAGGGTGCAACTTCAGGGATGAACATATGTTGGTAAAGGCTTTAAAAGTTACAAGTGTACTAGCAAAAGGCCTTTCCTGGTAAAGAGTTTAATATAGTTTTGGCAAGCCACAAAAACTATGCTAAATTGTCAGTATATCAGTGGCTGTAGTACAGCCTTCTAGCTGGTACAGCACAATCTAAAGGCAGATGAGTGGGGTCTTTAACCATCACCGAGGTTTCAGTTTTGAACTTGTCCTTAGATGCAGGCTGTGCGAAGAGCAGTATTAAAAATAATAAAAAAGGAGGTAGGAAATACGGTGTTTCTTTTTAGTTTATTAGTGTGCACTGCTTGGGGACTGATTGCTTCTGTGTGACAAAGGAAGCTTTTGGTAGGTATTAGGGCTTTTAAAGAGATAAATCTCCCAGCAGTGGGGCCACTCCCATTTTATTCCTTGATTTATTCTCTCTGAGGCTGCAGTTTCCATGCTCCAGGTGTGGTTCTGTGAACAACTTTTTCCTCACCAGTGCAAGTTTACGTAGACCTGTTCCTACCCGCCTGCTCATCCCTGCCACTGTGCTGTTCTGGGGCAAGGCATGAGTCGCACTTTCTGCTTGAGCCAGTCTCACTCCTCGCTGAAACTAGGAGGGCTCATCTCTTCTCAGGCTTGTGTAACCTCCCAACAAAGGGATTTTTATATGGTACACAACCGTATAAAAAGTACAAAACTGTTTATGAATAGCTTTCCGCTTTGGTGGTGGTCAGCTGTTCAGTGCCTTGAGTGGCTCCGGAGCTGGTACAGGACAAGGGGATAGTCTGTGTGGGTAGGGCTGGTGACAGGAAGGTCTAGGACTGCCCCTCCTAGGAGGTCAGAGCGTCTCCATACTTTCAGCCACCACTCAGTGCTTGTATGCCTTTAACTGCTGCTTGGCTGAGGAAACTGGTGTGCTGGGAGAGAGTTTTTGGGTGGAAGTTTGCCAGTCTGGTTCTCTGGGATTCCAGGCAAGTGCTTGTGCTCACAAGTGGAAAGAGGTGGATTTGAAGATAGGGGTGCTTCATCTGGTCCTGCTGCCGTAGGAGACTTTTAATGCAGGGGCTCCCTGTAGTCCTTGGTATGTGGACAAAAGATGATATACAAGTAAAATCTGAGCAACAGGGGAGGTAGGAGGAGGGTGGGAGGTTGATAGATACTGTGGAGTCCCATGACTCAAGTTACCGTGCCCTGCTGCAGCATATTTTCTTTTGCTCCTATTCAAGTAAGCTTCTCCAGGTAAGATAAGTTGTCCTTTGCCTTGCAATTGCATCCTGACTTTATCCTCCCCTGCTGCAGACGCAATGGAGTTGAAGCCTAAATCCTCTTGTGCCTTCAGTTGCGTGGTTTTTAAGTAGCCTTTGTGACTGTGTAGCTAGCACTCTGTTCCTCGAAAGGGTGTTAAAGGAGGCTGTGTGCCTGCCCAGGTGGGGCAGCACAGGACTGTGCTTTGTCTCCCGCTCTTCTCCTGCCTGTTACACACATCACGTCTTACCAAAAAGAGGAAATAGCTTTTCCCAGGCATAAGAACCTTTTGAATAGAAACATAGAATAATTAAGGTTAGAAAGACCTCTAAGATAGGTGGGATTTATTTTCTTTTAAGTGATTTTGTTCAGGATATTTGCCTGCTTCCCCCGCTTCCAGTTGCAGCTAACTTTAGGGAGACAATTGAGCAGACTCGTGTGCTTTTGGCAGCTTCCTCTCCCGAGCTGGGACCACGAGGTGGCAGGAGTGTTCCACCGGTGCCGCCAGGGCAGTGGGACGGCAATGCAGGTGCTCATTTTTATAGGCGAGGCGAAAACCGTGCTCGGTTGTTTGCGTACCGTCATAATTGTGTTTTGAAATTTGGAAAAGTTTCACGTGTATATGTCTACATGTTCTTATTTTCTTTATACAGTATTGATTTATTTTGGATCTTCACTGTTTTATATTTTTTTTCTTTTTTCTTTTTTTTTTCCCTATTCTCAGGGGAGATGGAGGGGACGGAAAGATGTATAGCAACATCCAGAATTCCTTGCAGGTTCCAGCATTGATCAAACCCTGTGAAGCACATTACTGAGGCTGCAAAGGATGCTGCTTTTGTCCTCGTTTCACCCTGTTCTGTCAGGGTATTGCATCACGTAATATGCAAAGTCTTCAGAGCTCCTGCAGTACCCTAGTAATAGGGGTGAACTGAGGTTGCAGCAACAGCTCTACCTCTGCATTCCTGTTGCTTTCTATAGGCTTTAGCACAGTTGCTCATGCTGCAAACCTGCCTTGGGGTCACTGAGTTTGCTGAACAGTGGGATCCTTGTGGGATGATTGAGAAGCACTTTGGGTGCGGGGGAGAAATTCTCCAGAAGGACCCACTCAGAGAGATCATAATGTGATCAAATGGTGATGAGTAGAGTCATTATTTTCAGGCATTTCTCTTTTCAGAGTTCTCCCACCCTCCTGAAATGAATGCTCATGTTTTACATCTCGATTCACTGTTCAAGGATGCGGGACTGAAAATCAGCAATGCAGTTGTTTGCTCTTGTTCCTCCTTCCCTGTGTCATCCAAGAGGGTCCCCTTTCTTTTGCCTGTAGTGAGGAATTTTTGCAGGGAGGTGGTTAGCAAAAGGCAAGTCTTTATGAGAAAGATGGCTAGGAACAAGAACACAAAATTCAGGGGGTTAAGGGCACCATTTTGGTCAAACTCCCCTCTCTAGAGGGCGGGGGTGTGGAAGCATTTTTCTGTGCTTCCTTTGCCACTCCCTTCCATTTCCTTTATCTCTTTGGCTGTATTAATGCTACACCCAGGGTCCTTCAGTCATCTCTTATTTGGGAGATGTGTTTTAGCATCTGAGCACTCTGTGCCCCTCTTCGCTGGTGAGTGTATATGTGAGGCTCTGTTGCCTTCGAATCCCTGCCCTTTGTGCTACTCCTGCCTTCCTGAGCATGACTGGCTGTAGAAAGGGGCTCTTTGGGCCAGTGCTCACTCCATTTTGGGTGTGGGGTGGACAGGGCGATCCTGTTCACCCCCACGAAGCTAAAAAGCATGCAAGAGAAGAAATGTAGCCAAGTAGGTGAAGAAATACCAGTTTATGGTTCTCTTCTCTGTCCCTCCCCCCATCTGGTTTCTAGTAGCAACAAGAGCCTTCACAGGAGCAATGCATCCTGTGTCACACAACTGTCTCTATTCAAGTATCATTGTTTTTTTGGCCTGGTCTGTGTTGAAATATCTTTCTGGTGTAGGGAAATGAATTGGATGGGAGGGGAGGATACTCTTATCTACCCTGTTTGGGGAAAAGTTATGCTGGTAGAAAGAGTGCTTGGTGCTGTATTTTATGCTGGGGGAAATGGGCTGGGATTGCTCTGCTGCTCTTGCTTGTTCCCTTCTGGAAAGCAGCTCAGAGCTGTGCTGGCAAGCTGTCTCTTCTGGTGTAAGCAGGGCTCTGCCTCAGGCTCCTCTGGCTCTGAACTGTGATGTCTAAACAGATTGCTGGGTTACACGCCGAGCGTGACTGAATGCCACTGAAATGCAGTGAGCAGAATTTCACGTGCCTGCTGCCCTGTGCTTGCTAGAGGTGCAGAGGGAAGGCAGAGATGGAAGAGGACACTTCTTTATCTGGTGTGGCATGCAAAGCATTAAGCTTGTGTCAATTCCAGGCTCTACTGGTATGGGAGACTAAAGGGATCCTGTGACTCAGCTGGTGCCATGCTCTTCCTTGCTTACTTCATATGGAGGGGGATGGTAAAGAGCAATCGGAAGGATTGCTCAAGGGACTGTCATACCTCTCGGATGGTGCAAGCATCAAAGTGAGTGAGCTCACAATTAGCCAAGAAATGATGAGCAAAAGGGGCTAGATTGGCAGTAAGCAGGCAGGAAACAAGCCAAGAGGAGAGTACGGTGGTGTACTCCTTGTCCATCCTTGACTCACAAATGCTGTTTTAGTGTGTAGGTGTAGTATTGCTGTGTGCTCATGGTCAGTTTACTGCCTTATTGCCTTTTTCTTATTTTTCTTTTCTCTTCCTCCACTGTAACAATGAGGTATAATACTGAGGTGTTACAGAACCTACCGTGACAGGAAAAGCATCTGGCTTACTTTCATGGTGTCTAGTCACTCATAATCTACTGTTTGGCTCAGTGGTGTATTGACTTGTTTGAAGAGAAATCCTATTGATACGTGGCGACCTTGCTAATATTCTTGCTTAGTTAGGAGAGAAAATTTTTTTTTTTGGGGAGCAAGTATGTTTTCATTACTTAACAGCATCAGGCATAAGAAAGATAATATGCTGGAAAGGAGAACAACCTCATCTCATCTCTGTATATATTAAAGGATAAGGTGCTGAAGTCAAATGAGAAACTGTGTATCTTTCCACAGTGAAAGCAAGGTAGTTAATGCAGTAGTACTTAGCATTCAGGAGCTTAATTCAGCCTTGGACTTGAGAGAATTCAGCCTTTCCCTCCTCCTTCCTTCACGTCCTCCTTAGGCAAAATATGCAATGCTGCATGTGCAATACCTTTTTTTTTAAGGAAGCAGAGAACTGAACTACAGGGAAATGCTGCATGTAGGGTTTCCTGGCAGCCTTTGTTTTTGATGTGGTTTTATAACCATCTATAACTCTGGAAGCACCTGAAGTTGCTCTTCTGCCCACATCTTACTGACGTTTCCTGCCCTGTTTGGCATGTGGAGGGAAAGGATGGTATGTATATGAGGCAGTTCCCTTCTCTGTCCCTGTTTATCCTGTGTGTATCTTCTGGATCATGTTCTCTGCTTGGGATGTGGTTTTGCAAGTTGTTTTTTTTTTTTCTGTGGCAGAGCTGATTTTTGAGGTTCGTACTAGGCATTGGTAACCCTCAGGATGTTCTATTAGGCAATGCAGCAAATTCAGCCTAGGAAGTTGGTAATTGTCCCAAGCACCTGCACTGCCTTTGCAACTACTTTATTACATTTCCCTTGTGCAAGAAAAGGTTGTTTGCAAGAAGAGATGGTTTTCATCTCAGTTCAGTACGGTTCTTAGAAACAATTTGTTGACTTGGAGAGATGGATGTATTTGTGGTGCAGCAGTGCAAATTAATGGTTGTGGCTAGGCCTTTTTCCAGTGGGCTAATAAAATTTTTACTGAATGGATCTAGAACATGGAGCAATGAACAGGTTTGTAAGCCTGTTGGGAGTCACCATTGTGTGCAGGTGGGAGCTTGGAAGGACAAGAACCTCGTGGAATGTCCTTGCTAATGTGGAACTGTGCCTGTGTTTGGCTCCTGCCAAAACATGTGGCTGTATTAATATTCTCATGGACTTTTGCATGGCACTTAACAAGGCCCTCTTTTCCAACACCTCTTTGTGAAAATTAACACAAACTTTTTGTGCTTTTCCTTTCCAAATGAAGGTCTGGCATTGCTATTACATGTCATATTGGCTAGTCTAAAGATGGGATGTCTAGTTTAAGTACCTAGATCTAAATTCATATTATTAATGACAAGTTGAAAGTAAGAGGCTGGTGCTCTTCTGCTGTGTGTTTTCTGATTTATCCTTTCTGTTTTCCCAGTACAGTTTGAGTTCATAGCTTAGTTTGCGAAGCTGAAGGAGTAATTGAGGACTGTCCCAGCTTGAAGGAAAAGCTTTAAAGAATGCCATACTATTCCATCAGAGTGTTTATAAAGGCAGAAAATATGGGAGAAGCACATTTGAGAGCTGAAGTTAATCGTGAGGCCCAGACTGTGGGAAATGTGGCTTCCTTAGCTGCAGCGTGCACAGAACCATTTCCTTCCGGAGGTGCTGCGCATGCTCTCCATGAGTCTGGTGCTCAGCACTGGAATTTGCTTTCAGCTCTCTGTATCTGTTGGAGAGGAAGGGGGAATGATTTTTGAATTCATTGCTATGTGACTCATTGTGAAGTCCAAATTCTGTAGAAGGATGAGATCTTTGGCTGTGTATATCCATTTTAGGTCAGGGTACTAACATGTTGTTGGGGATCATACAGACAACCAGTGCTTCTAGCATCTTCCACTCCACTAGGTGAAGTAGGAGTTTCACCTTTTAGGTTATTTTTTTGTTGTTGTTTTCAAGGGTATTATTATCATTACAGTGTTATTAATAATGACCAGTCACAAGGGCACAGACTTCAGAACACCACCACTGGTACTGACTTTGATCCATTCCTCTCAAATGGGTGCTGTTGGACATGTGAGCTTGGTCACTCTGAGTGAAAGATATTTGGGTTTAGTCCCATCTGTACAAAATATAACTGCTCAGGGCATGTTCACATTATAAAGATTAAAAGATCATGGTGCATAATAATACAGGAGAGGGTGGGGTTTGAACCAAGATAAAAACTGCTGAGACCTAAGAATTGAAAAATTTACCAAGATATCTGCAGTGGTCGTGCAGCACTAGGATTCTGGCAGTATTGGAAGATATGGATTGTGTCTGGGGATGTTTTTCCTTAAGAAAACAACTACTTTGAAGGTATTAAAAAAAATCACCACCAACCAACCAATAAAAAAACCACAACAAAATGAACACACACCCCAAAAAGCAGCTGACACAGTCGTGTCTACAGTTTTGATGAACAAGTTCTGAAATACTATAGGCTGTGTTTCAGAAGTACTGGAACTGAATTGGATATCATGCATCATTCAGGCTGTTAAGGAAAATATGTAGTTTGTCTGGTGTCTTGTTTTTCTTTTGTTTCCTTCTTTTCCTGAATTGTTGGAAACAGTAGCTGTTCATGAATTCTCTGTGGAGGGCTGAAGTCAGAGCTACAGATCTGGGTTTTTGACCGGGAAAGGGAAGGGAATATGAGATGAGATCATTATATGAAGTGCACTTTAACTTTTTCTTTGTTTTTCAGTGGATGAATATATTGCCATTGCTAAAGAGAAGCATGGATACAATATGGAGCAGGTAACAACCCTTTGAATACTTAATTTTAAAATATTTTTCAGCATATATTCAAACATTACTTCAAGTGACTGCCTAGAACTGCTTCTTTCTTTCTGTAACTGTTTTCTCCTCTACCACTTATCCCAAAACTGACTGTTCCTAATGGTAGCCTGTGCTCTGTGGATATGGAGTTCACCCCTAGTTTTACATCAAGAGTCAAAAGAAGAAAAACAAAACCATTATAATTTCTAATGGAGTCTGGCCACGAGTATTATGCTTCCTCTGGCGACTGCTTCTTGAGCACTTTCAGAACCCCTAAACAACGTTAAAAAGATTGGCTTATCTTTGGACAGCTGCCTGATTGCATTGCAGTTTCCAGCTGACTGCTCCATCTCTGCTTCATGGATGTCTTGGCAGTTATTAATGAGCTATTGAACCATCATGTGCTTTTCTGAGGCAAACCGATACCCACAGTTATTTACCTTAAAACTGTGCTGCAAATCATTTTGCATTTCATAGATGAGCACCTTGGCTGTCAGTGCAGTAACAGGGGATGACTTTGCCAGCTGCCACTGACCTTAGCCAGTACCTCTAACCTAGGGATGGAAATCCTGGTCTGAAGAACAGACCTCTCCTTTATTCCTTGTGGTCTAGGATTGTGTACTAATCTTTCCTGTATTAACTGACAATGATTTCAAAACTTGCTGGGGAGATGAGTAGATCTGTACCTGGGGAACTTTTCTGAATTCTGTGGAGTTTCCTCATGCACTAATGCTTGCCTGGAAAGGGAGGGCAGGGAATCTCATGACTTACTGTTTTGGCAAATCACATACCGTCTCTACAAAAACTTGGAAGTTCATTAAATTGTTCAGACAGAGGCTGTGAGCATAGAAACAAATTATTGGGATGGGCAAGAGCTTCTATGTAAATGATTCTGCTGTCATCCTTGAGTCAGACTTTGAGTGGTTGATACTCACGCTCAAAAGGACTTCTTGCTGAACAAGAACACTGAAGTTGAGATAGCCAGCAAAATTTCCAGCAAAACCAGGAATGATCTGACTTGATAATTGTAGTTTCTAAGAGCAGAAAACAGCAGGAAAAAGAACATGAAGGCATCAAAAGGCTGTGAACTTAAAATGAAAATAAAGATGATAACTCTCTTCAGCTGATATTGGTATACTCTAGTATTGGATATCGTGGGTAACATTTGCCAAGAGAGATGGTCTTGCAATAGTAGAAAAGGGTTTCATTATTTTAGTGGAGAAGTGTTGTTTGGAAAGTATAGACTGATACAGAAGACTGATCAAAATGAAGCTTGTCATCTTTAAAAAAACCCACTGAATTCTTGTGGTTTGAAAAACTTAAAATTAGCTAACAGAGATTTGCATTCATTTTAATGTTGAAAATAGAGACCTCCCACTCATTCCTTGAAGTCTTTTTCTCCATTTTTCTCTCGCCTTCTGCGTACAGAAGTTGCATGACTTGCCACATCAGAGTGTAAAGTGGCTGAGCAGCTTGTAAAAGTCTCCCTGCTCCTAAAAACTTGCTCATTCCTTCTGCAGCACTCTCACATAATACTCTGGAGTTAAACAAGTTTCCCAGGTCCTTTAGGATTTCCTAGAGAGCTGTGCTAGGCATTTTCAGGAAATAACTGGAGAGGATCTACCTTGTATTGCTCTGGAAGGCACGCATTCATTTTGTATTACAGGGACAAGTGTCAAGGCTTTCAAATCAGGCTGATTTGTTGTGTCACCACGGGAAACTCTGTCTTCAGCAGGTATCATCAGAGTTGTTTTTGGCTGGGTAACTGGACAAGCTGATACAGACTCCCTGGAAGCCAGTAAAAGCTCACTTTAGCAATTGGCCACCATCTCTGGGCTTTGCTGGCCAAGGCATCCCTCTCCCACACGTGCGTTCCCCTGACAGCCAGTCACTTTGCTCCTCTGGTGCTCAGGTGGCTTGGCTAACAGTCATCATACAGAGATTGCCTTTTTCCACCTGTGCCCACTGCCCAAACCCTCTCTTTGCAGGTTGAGACGTGCGAGTCTGCTGCAGGGAGTGGGAGCTGCTGGCAGGGTGCTGGGGCATGTGCGGGCTGGTGCTCCTCTACCCAGCTGTGTTCCTGTCCAGCTGCCCGGCCCGTGCCAGCCCGGCTCCTGTCCCTGTCCTTTCGCTCCCCTTGCCCGTGGCTGAGTGCCCTGTTGTTGGCTCTGCTGCTGGTGGATGATGGCTGGAGGCTCAGGGCTGTGCTGGTGGGAGTCCCTGCAGCCTGGCCAGCTCCAGGGCAGCAAAGGGCAGGCTGCCCACAGGCCAGTGAGCTCCGGCAGGGCAGGCACTTCAGCTGGTGGTGCAAACAGCTGTGGGTGGTTGTGCTGAGCTGTAGCAGTCACAGACTTTTGGAAGCACCACAGTAAGTCTGGCTGTGACCTGGGCTTTCCTATCAGCCTTTGTCAGACACCCTGGGACAAAGGAGCCTGGGAAAGCCCTGTGCTCACCTGTGTATGAGTGAGAGTTCTTCCAGGGCAGCATGGGATGGAAGAGAAATACTGATCTCCTGTTAAACAAGCCTGTAAGGAAAACCTTTTGGTTTATCTCTTGCTTTATGTAAGCAGCTCTCCCCTCAGTCCTCACTAACACCTCAGTGCTATTTAATGCTACCCTGTCCTCCCAAAATGTCTCGATCCTTGTTTATCCCTTGCTTCCTCACAGGGATATCAGGTAGAGCCCATATCTGAAGCTGAAGGAGGATGTCAGGGGAGAGAAAACTCAGTCCTTCATGACTGCAGAATAGTTTCTTTGACCCTATCCTTGCCAGAATAACTGTGTGGCTCCTGTGATGTCTTGAGTGCCCGTGCTGCAACCAAGACTACTACTTGTTCTGTGTGGTGGCAAAAGGGAGGAGAAGGTATCCTGGCAGCTCTGAGAGTCCAGTAGGGTCTGGGCGAGATCTTGGATAACACTAACATTTATATGCATGCTCTCTGCAGAATCTCAGGGGCGTGAGATCCCATAAAGCAACTGCTTTTTTTGTATAGCGAAGCATAATGGGGAAACCCCGATTTTGGAGGGATTTTGTAACACTGGGCAGCCAGAGCGAAACTACTAGATGAGGGTAACTATGGCTGTGAAACCTCAGCTGAGTTTGCATATGATGAGCAGGTTACTCTTAGGTTTTACTCAGCATGTTAGGGATTGTTTTCGCTTCACAGCAATTGTGAAAGGCTGGTTTTTAGCTCTGCAGAGTCAGGCCTTCCCAAAATGACTTGCAGTGGTTGCTGGCATGCCAGAGGTGGTGATGTGTCATAACACGCAGGGGCTGTGGACCCCTGGGAGAGGGGGGCTGCGCACAAGTGTCTCGGAGACAGCAGGAGGAGAATGGTTTGCAGGTGGTGAAACACAGCACAGGCACTTTGGAACTGAGAACCAGAGACTGCACAGCAAAATGAGGCCCCTCTCAAGGGAATAAAAGAGCAGCCCCCAGAATGAGTGAAATTTGTTCCTCCTATGGGCCAGGAACTTTTTAGCAGCAAGTCAAGGTGGTGCATGTTCTCTGCCTTTCCTTCTTCCAGTTCTTCTTTCATTCTCTTCCCCTTTTCCCCTTCCCCTGCAGAAAGAACCCCCCTAAACAACTATAAAAACTCCCAGTCAACTAAACCATCCTTCTGATTGCCAGGAAATGGAGTCCAGCACTGGAAAGAAGCTGCCTTTCGTCGAGGTTTTTTTAGGTAGACTTCCCAAGCCTTTGCTCAGCTTATCTGTGCATACCATGATCAGTAAAGCTGGAGTAATTTCTTAAGTTTTTTCTTCCACCTTTCTGTTGCTAATCTTTTGTTACATGACTACTTGTGTGGTTTTGATAAACTTTGGGCTGGTCTTCACAGCCTAGCTGGATGGCAGATTCCAGGTTTCTTGCACTCAGAAAAGCATCTGATGTAGCTGAGAATTAAAATTGTCTAATGTGTTGCCTGAGAAAAATGTAGCTTTCCCTTTCCACTTTCCAGTAATGTTTCTTTTGATTACAGTTTTCACCTTGGTGTCTGTATTATTTCTAGGCTCTTGGGATGCTGTTTTGGCACAAGCACAACATCGAGAAGTCTTTGGCAGATCTGCCAAACTTTACTCCGTTCCCAGATGAGTGGACAGTGGAAGACAAGGTCTTGTTTGAACAGGCCTTCAGTTTCCATGGGAAAACCTTTCACAGGATCCAGCAGATGGTAAGTGGGGTTCCAGGAAAAGCAGAACAGACCGTCATCTTCAGTGATGTTTGTGCTGAATGTGTGTCTAATGCTCTTGGGAGAGAACAGGCCAAAGGGGATGTTAGAGGAAAAATGCTACCATGAATAGAAAGAAAATAATATTATTCCCAGAGTCTCTGTAGAAGTGCTTTCCTGAAGTGCTTTACTGGTTCAGGATAAATTTTGACTGTGGTTTTTTTTGGTTGGAAATTACAGTTTTCAGTCCCCTGTGTGCTATGATAGTGTTTGTCTCAGCTGGAGTTCAGGCATGGTCTGTACACACATGCCCACACATACGCAGTTAAGATCATCTCTGTGCAGAGTTGATTGCCTTTCTTACAGTCTGATTTTTAGGAATTAATTTTATTTAATGATGAAGTCTGTGCTTAATGTGATTTGGGACTGTCAGTGGATGCTGTGATGTAGGTTTATACATCATTGCAAGCATTCAGTCCTTTGCTTTTGGTTGGTCATGCTACTGTTTTAAACATATGATTGAAAACTTCAAGGGTAGGTTTCTGCCTAAAAGGAAAGTGCTGGAGAGTGTGCAATTTTCTTTTGGAGGAGAGAGAGGATGGGATGTAGAAAATTTTTATTAATTGTATCTTGAGAGTGTCTTTAAGTGGTTCATCACCTAGGTGGGAACTAGACTTTGTTCTTTGCTCTCCTTCAGTAAAGTAGCCTCTTTGAGTGTT
Source organism: Gymnorhina tibicen (assembly GCA_013399875.1). Classification (NCBI taxonomy): domain Eukaryota; kingdom Metazoa; phylum Chordata; class Aves; order Passeriformes; family Artamidae; genus Gymnorhina; species Gymnorhina tibicen. The sequence continues at coordinate 2,019,131 of VXAZ01003161.1, forward strand.
CCAGCAGGACTCAGTTCCACTGGCTGTAACCCTTTGAAGTGAGCCTAGGCTGTTGCCATCTGTTCAGCCTCTTTAAAGCACATGTGACACGGGTCTGTGTTGGTGATCCCGTTGAAAAGCAAAAGGTGACTTGCCTTCCAAGGATGAAGGCCCCTTTTCAAAAGGGTGGCAGAAAGAGGCTTGTTTTCGTCATGTCCTTCTTGATGTTCCTTGTCCTTCACTGATGTTCATTTCCACATGTTCTTGGAGTCCTAGGGTCTCCCACTCTCTTGGATCAGGTGATGGGAACTCTTCAAGAGTGAAGCTTCTTTATGCCTCTGTTCTTATATAGGGGGGAAAATAGGGCAGGGGAATGTCCTGGGGAAAAAAGAGAACATAAAGCCTGTCCTGTTGGTTGGTTAACTGCCAAAGCAAGAAATTCTCAATTTAGTTTATGTGCAGAAGCATGGCTCTCTGTCCCTGAGTGAAGTGCATTCCCATACAGGGATGCCAGGCTCATGCACTGTTCCCTAGGTAATGATATTTTGTTACTGTTGCTCCCAGGAAAGCGATTCTGCATGAAAGGAATTAAATGGCACGAAGCTTTGTGTTTAGCAGGGGACAGGAATCAATGGCTCGGGAGCATGTTAGTTGTTAGTCTATAGATGCTGCCCCATTAGCACCTGTGCACTGAACTGAGGGGAGAAATCTCCGAAGCCAGAGAATGAAAGGCAAGTTACATTATTTACTGGAGCTGGTTCTGATATTTTGGCACTCGTAGCACAAGTTTATAGCCAAGTGGATGTTTGTCATGAACAGCCTTGTCCCTGAGTTTGTTCTATGGAACTCTTTTTAATTTCAGAACACCAGCCTGTTTCGTGGCTGTTGGCAACACAATATTGACTTAGCACCTGTGCTTTGCCAGCACCGATGGATTTCTGCCTGTGTGCAGCTGTGGGCCAGAGTGGGAGTGCTGGTGTGATCTGTTATTAGAACCTAAAGTCAGTCTGCAGTTTGAGAACCAGGCTTGTCTCAAGTGAAGACTTAAACTGCAGTGTCTGAGTGAAAGAGATCTGGCTCTTGCTCACAGTTTTGTTTTCCTCCCCACCCACTCTGCCCTCCATACTGAATCAGACACTTAAATAAACATACATCAGAAAAGGCTGGACTTGCACTTTTTAAAAGTCCTGTGTAAGAGCATCCATGTAGAGTACCTCAAAAGTAGAGAATTAGTCTTAATGTAGTTTTATGCTTTTTGGAGGCGGATTTTTCTTTCATAGCTCCAGGGTAATGGCATTAGTGTAAGAGGACAAAAAAAAAAATTGTTTTCCTGTACCCTCAGTTCACCATACAGTAACGTTTCACCTTTTGAAAACATCCTTTGTTGAGACCTTTGAATAGACTTTGTTGTGTGAATGGTGTGAATAAACCTATTTAACCAAACATCAAAGATATGCTTGGGATGTTTGCAGTTCAGCAGTTTCTGTGATTGTGTACATGTGTCTGTGTTGGCTTTTAGGTCTGTTTTGGCTTTTAAACTGTTATCTCAGTTTCAAGGCCTCATTTCAGATTTGCTCTTGCTGTGTTCCCCTGTTCTGGAGGGAACCAGCTATTTGACTGGTGAGTGGAAGCTTGCTGAGATGCTCTTTAGAGATCTTGCTGTCCTAAATAGTAGGCACTAACCTGAAACACTCCCCCATAGATCATTTTTGGAAAGGTTGCAGAGCTGCCTTGCTTGAGCCTTTTGAGAGAATCCATTGTAAAGAAGTCAGATGTTCCTTGGAAAAACCAGACCAATTTTATGTGAACTTCTGGGGATACTTTACATATAAACGTATAAAAGGATACATGTTTAATTTACAGCTTCCTGACAAATCAATAGCCAGCCTGGTGAAATTTTACTACTCCTGGAAGAAGACAAGGACTAAAACTAGTGTGATGGACCGTCATGCTCGTAAACAAAAAAGGGAACGTGAGGAAAGGTAGGTTTGCAAGCAGAAGGGCTGTATATTGCTGCACACTGATTTCTTTAGTCTATCCCAGAAATTCCTGTTAGCTTGTAAGAAACTAGATGTAGGATTTTCCCCAAAACGTTTCCTGGTACTGCACCTTTCCCCACCCCTCTTCCCTGCTGTGCAAGTTTTGCTTTGCTTAAAGCCAAAAGGCAGTTGGCAGTTAGCTGTGCTCCCTTTTTTGACACTGCAATTCCTGATTGCCCTCTAGTGCACTGGTTACAGTCCCACCATTCTAGAACTTTTTCTCTGATACCACTTGAGGGTTGGGAAATTGAAATTAAAGCTGTTTACAATCTGATTGGCACTGTTGTCAGCAGAGCTAGAAAAGCTGATAGCAGGACAGTAAAAGGAATTAATGAAAGAGCTGAAATCTGCCTATACTTCCTCCATGTAATACTCAACAGAGTGAGAATGTGCACCTGATACAGGAAACAGGCTCCAGTGCAGGACCCCTCTCAGCCTGTCTATACACACACAGACCCTTCCTCTCCTGCCTCTTAGAAAACTGTGACCAACATAAGGCTGCCAGGCCAAGCTCTGTTCTCTGAGAAAGATGAAGTTAAGGCTCTGTTTTTGAGTGACTGAGAAGAGGGTAGCACAGGGGAACTTAGGATGAGCTCTCTGGCTGAGCTGTTCCAGGGAGTGCTGGGTGCTTTGGGAATTGGGTGAGGCTGGTGGTGTTCAGGAGGTCATTAGCTACTGAGCTTTAGCAAATGAGCTTGACTCATGCTTCTTCTGCAAGCTCACCCTCCTGGATACCTGTGCAAGCCCTTGAAGGTAGGTCAGCCAGTGGCCTTGTGCGTATTGCTGTAAGTATCTGCACAGTTACTGCCACTTGGTGACTTCACCTAGTTCTGGAGCGGAATGAGCCTCAGAAATGCAGAGGTTTCAGGTGACTTTGGGGAAAACAATCCCTCTGAACAACAGCAACTCCGTCTGCTTGATGCAGGTGCCTTCTCAACCTGCTCTAAAATGCAGTTAATGTCTTTGCAGACCAAACTTGAGGTGTGCCTGCCTTTGGAAGGCTTCTGACATAATTGGGCAAAATTCTGCAAAAGCCTTTCCCCTCAGAGGAGTTGTTGCATTTCCCAGTTGGCTGTTTGCTGGCTCCACTGCATATGAGCAAGTCTTGTTTGGGAAGGGGGAAGAAATGTGTTTCTAGGGTTGAGCTGTGCACCAATGACTCACTCAACCTCTCCCGTCTCTCCATTAGGTCAGCAATACTTGCTTAACAGGCAGGGCCAGGGAGAATACTGCCAGCCAACTTGTCCAGTTTTTGGTTGGCTTTCTTTGACCTGAGTCTCTTTTCCCATTCTGTTCTTTTCTCTTCTCTGCAGAGACTTGTCTGTTTTTCTGCTCCCCATCCCGGTTGTGTTGGGGTCTTTTTGTTTTAGTTTTTCAGTTTTCCTACTAATTTATTGGGGGGAGGGGAAATCTTTTATATGCAGTATGTGTTTGTCTTGTACTATGTAGTTTAGAGTCTTTAAATACTACCTCTGTATTTTTGTTCTGTGCTCGTAAATGAAATTACTGCAATTGAGAAATACACCTCTCAGTACCTGTGCCTGTTTGCTAGGAAAAGTAGCACCTCAGACCATCTGGTGAATGGGAAAGAACTGTACGGGCTGCCAAAGAACTGTACGGGCTGCCATGTGTTGTAATTTTGTAACCTTTGAGGAAGGCAGCTGGATTGGAAATGCTTAACTTGATTTACATCTGCAGCAAGCTAAGCACCAGGCTGTCAGCTTGATGTTTGATTTCTGTTCTTCTCCTCCATTATGTAAAATAGTCAAACCCTTACACCCCAAGGGATTTGTCAGTGCTGCCATGCAGGGTGTGGAATTCATGCTGGGTGAGTTTAGGGCCCCTGGATTTTCAGGTTGTACTGTGCCACTCGGTGTTGGCAGAACTTCAGAAGTGTTCTTTGGTTGTAGCGATCAGTGTCTACAATGGCAGAAATGAAGGGGTGGGCTTTAATCTAGCTCATGTCTAGGGAACTTGCTAGAATACAAGAGCAAACTGTCAGCACAGCAAAGACTGTTGTGAAAAGGTTGAAATCTGAACCTAGGTGAGAACACAAGGAAGTTCTTTTGGAGATGGGGTTAAGAGAAGAGGCAGTCTGAGGTATCTCACTCAGGTACCTCTATATCCCTTTTGTGGCTAGGTAGGGAAATTCCCCAACCCCTCAGATTGTCACTAATACAACTCCCAGTGCATTCAGGTTTTCAGCAGCTGTTCTAAGTTGTATGTGAGGGGCTTCGTGTGTGCAGCTCTGGGAGGGGATGCTTGGGAGTTGATTCCCTGGAATCGTCATTACCCAAACTAAGTCTTGTGAATCAGCTGGTGAACCAGGTGGCTTGGGAGAGCAGAACAGGCTTGTACAAGTGACTACTCTTGTGGAGAAGGATGGCAGCCCGTTCCCACTTAGGACGTGGCTGCAGCAGGGTGATGGCCATGTGAGTGCCACAGCCAAGCTCACCAGCACATGCTGTGCCTGCTATTCCCTGCTCCCTGTGAACACAGCCCTGAGTGCCACAGCCAAGCTCACCAGCACATGCTGTGCCTGCTATTCCCTGCTCCCTGTGAACACAGCCCTGCACTGGAGCTGTGACATGCCTGCACCAGCTGATGCTCCTCAACCTAGGCTATGAAGTTTGACATGACAAAATAGGTTTATTTTTTTGATTTAAAAAAAAAAAAGCTTTTATGACATCAGCTTATTTCTTCTGTTTCTGGGCATCATCTCAAATGGTGCAATTAACTTTGGTTGTGTACAGTACAGAAATGCTAAATGGTGAAAATGCATTTGATTTAATGTCTGATTAAAATTCCACTGAAACCAGACTGGACAGGTGTGCCAAGGTCACTTTGAATATGGCCCCAATTTCATGCCTGTTATTACTCTGTAACTGATAACATCTTTTTCTTTTCCAGGAGAGAATGAAATGTGAGACTGTCACTGAAAAAAAAAAAAGAAAAACCTAACGTTTTTTGTGCTTGTTCTTGAAGGGAGTTCATCTTGTGCATGTCTGTTTTGCTAAATATTAAGGAGTTGTATGAAATCTGTTTTTCAGCTACTTACTGTCTTTCTTTCTTTCTATCTCAGTTTACCTAAAGTAAAAATGCTTAGTGTCCCATGTTCTTTAAAAGATAACTTGTTGAATTAATTTCATGTCTCTTGCCTTCATCTGTGTAGATTTTTTTTACCTAAGTACGCTGCTGAGAAGTGTTCCTGTATGTACTATCTTCAGAATTAAGAATTCATTGACTTAAACCAAAACCAAATAAAAACAACAGCAAAAAAACCCACCAACCTCCCCAAAAACCCCACATCCTGGGAATAAAACTAAGGAAAGCTGTTGGGCTTGCTATGGCATTCATGCATTTGTTTTAGCATGCTATTTATAGAAAAAGAGAGCCTCACAAACTAATACAGTACTGTTTGCTTTTGTCTTCCAGTGAGGATGAAATGGAGGAAGCAAATGGAAATAACCCTATTGACATTGAAGTGGAACAAAACAAGGAGAGCAAAAAGGAGGTATAATTCTTTTTCTTACTCCTGTACAAATGAAAATGTTTACTTACTAGCTACTTCATGTAGAAGCTGGCAGTATCTAATTTTCTTTTTGTGCTTTGTATAGTTGTCATACAAGAAAAGAAGAATTGTCTTCAGAATTATTTTTAGATCAAGACAAGTATCGATAAATAAGTTGTTATGGATAGAGCTGGGAAAATTTAAGACTTAACATCCCATGATAATGTACTATGTGATTGTTTCCAGTCTCTTCTATCCTCTCTTTGGCTGTGGTAGCTTAAACCACCCTCAGTGGTTTACATCAACCTAACTGCATGCAGATGGAGTAGAAGCACATTCCCCTGTGGAGATGGCTTGGTGGAGGGGAAATACATCCTTTTGTTCTAGGTAGACCAACAAAAGTGTGTTTATATACACGTTAGGCTCTAAGGTACATTCCTGATGTATTGAAATCCCCAGCAATAGTTGTCATTTCAGTAGTACCAGGATTGCAGCTATATTGGTGAAAAGCAAAGGAGAAAGTTTTTGTGACCAGTTAATTTTGTCTGGCAGAGTGGCCTTAACCTGTTGTTATGTCAACTCAAAATGTAGTGCTTGCGTCTCACTTCAGGTAAGTGAACATAGTCACACAAATGCAATAGTTTTGAAAACCTAGCCTGCAGTGCCCTACAGGAAAGCATACACTTCATGTGTACAACCTTCAGGTTACCTGTTACTAAATAAAAACACCTCATTCAGCAGCAGTGTGGGTTGTATGTGTGAGTGAGTTACAGGAAGATGCTTAAGGCCTTCTCTCCTTGAAGTTAGCTCCCTTTCCTGGTTTCTTCTAGCCAGATTCCTCTCCCACAGTCATTCTATTTCATTTCTTAATTTTTTTAAAAGATTATATTCAGGGAAAACTCACTAGAAGATCCCACACAATCAAAAAAAAGTCCCAGAGCAACAGTTTTGTCAGTCACTGTCAGTAAGATTAATTTCTCCAACAAACAGTTTTAAATGGAAATAACTGAAAAATCACAACATTCCCATCTGCTCTTCACCCACGTTGGGGGTGCTCTCTAGACTTTCCAGGAAAGTTTAGCTGTATTTCCATTGAAGGAACCAGCAACCTTGATATCTTCCTCGGGGTAGAGTGGATGTGAAGCCATTTGTATTAATCCTTACAAGAAACTGAGTTCTCAGAATCCTCAGCAACACCCAGACAGGAAGGGTTTTCACTTGGCTAAGTTGCAGCTGCATACTGCAGCTCTGTAGTGTTTTGTAAATAATACTATTGTCTCATTCTCCGTTATTTTAATAAATTTGCAGTTCAGATTTTTCTGTAAGCTCTTCAAAAGCTTGCATCTGTAAAAGAGCTCCCTTCAACCCCCTTTATAATTTCTTCTTCCCAGCCAATGCTGACATGTTCTGAACTTGCTGCAGAAGAGGGAAAAGGTAGTTCTTCACCATCTTGGCTGCATCTCTTGTAAGGCCAAACCAGATCAGAGGTTTGGTTTGGATAGTTACCATCAAGACGTTTTTGCAGAAAATCTTAGTGTGGGAGGAGGCTTTGTGCCCTCCTTGTCATGCTGGTACAGGGCATGGCCCTCCAATCAATCTGAAATTCATGGACCGTACTCAGTCTGGCTGTGTATGCCACGGCAGGCAGCCTTGTGGGCTCTCTGCTGGACAGGGATTGTGCTGGAGGGCAAGATGAAGCTGACAGCCTCCATAGCCTGTTCAGAGTTTAGCTGGGGTTGTTCAGTCTGGAGAGGAGGAGACTCAGGGGAGACCTTTATCACTCTCTACAACTACCTGAAAGGAGGTTGTAGCAAGGTGGGAGTCAGTCTCTTCTCCCAGGCAATCAGTGACAGAATGAGAGGAAATGTCCTCAAGGGGAGGTTCAGGTTGGACATCAGGAAGAATTTTTTCACTGAAGAAGTGGTTAAGCATTGGAATGGGCTGCCTGGGGACATAGCAGAGTCACCATCCCTGGAAGTGTTCACAAAACAGCTGGACATGGCAGTTAGTGGTATGGTTTAGTTGACAAGGTAGTGTTTGGTCAAAGGTTGGGCTCCATGATCTTGGAGGTCTTCTCCAACCTTAATGATTCAGTGATTCTGATTTTACAGTACCTGAACTCAGGGCTTATTGAAATGCCTTGAGAGAGAGAGCAGGTAACTAGGAGGGGATAAGTTCGTTCTTGATCATTAGGTTTCTTCTAAGGATGTGGTCAGAGGTGCAGGGGCTCTGATGTGCCAGCAGCCCAGTACTCTTACCGTAAAGAACCTCCCGGTCTCAAACCTGCAGAGATGGTTTTTTTCAGCTCTTGAGACCTGCTGGTTGCTATCTGACTGCCCCAGTAATACTGGGATTTCTCAGAGTATCTGAAATCTCTCATCTGTTTCCTCTTTTGGGGATCATTGGAGGGGGAATCTTTCTTTTCTTTACTTTCAGTGTTAGTGCAACTGTTTGGGTTTCCTCACATAGTGACTCCATAATACTGAGGTCATGACCTAGACCTGCTTTCTTTGTATCTTCCTTGTTCCTGGAAGTGCCTCCCACTTCATCCTCTGCTTTTACGTAGTTTGAGATAGCTTTATCTTCTTTTTACACAGTGAAATCTGAGGAGGGGAACTTTGTATTAAGGGGTTTTATAAGACTGAAGTGCACTGGATAGCAGTGGCAATATCTAAATAAACAAGAGCACTGCTAAATCCCTTCTAAATCCCTTCATTTTAATTATCTCTGGTTTTCAAAAATTGATTTAATTCTAGAGAGAAATGTGTGTGGCCGGGAAAGAAGAATTTCCAGGACAGAGTAGATGTTCCAGTTTTTGCTGGGGCCTGGGGGCATTTGGAGCTGTCAGAAATTGTTCTGCTGGAGCTCTGGTTCTTGTCCACAGCACAAAAGAGCTTTGCATTTTTTGAACTGTGTAGAACAGTAATTTGAAGCTGCTTTCATTTTTCTTTAACATTGAGGCTTCTGGGATGTTTGCACTGCAGGCATTGCATGTTGGTCAGTTGACAGCCTGAACTTGTAAGTGAGGCATTGCTGCGTGGTCCTGGGAAGCAGTGTATGTAGATGAAATATGAGTGGATCTGAAATACCTATCCGTGCTGAATAATTTACCTGGCTCAGTTATCCAAGTGCTCCCTTCTGGAGCAGAGTGCAGAGCTTACCTCACTTGTCCATAGCTGAGCCAGTCTGGTTTCTCCTGCTCACCACTCCCGTCTGCAAAGAGAAATAGGGGTATCCCTCCTGCAGTGGTAAGAGTTACCTCTTGCCTCTGGGCTTGTCCTAGGAATCATATCTCATGGAATACTGTGCACCAATGGATGAAAGAAAAAGGTTGAGAGCAGGCAATTGTCCACATTGCTGCTGCTGTGGGGCTCTGGCCTTTGTGCTCATGAAGAGGGTGGAAGCTTTTATCTGTGGCAGCTGTGCTGGAGTCCTTTGGGAGTCAGAATGTCATGCTTACTTGGGGTTTCGTGCTCAGCCTCATGTGGTTTCAAATGCAAGCATTCAATGCTCACTAATGAGCAAATGCCACAAACTGTGTAGAAACTGCATGTAGCTGCAAAATTAGGAGGAAAACAATAGCACCAAGTGAAGCCAATGTGTTTAAAGCTGGCAGTGGTCAGGTGGAAGATTCAGATGTACAGCCTCCCCTCTCTCCTTTTTCTCTCTTTGCCACCCTTCTTCTGTTCTGTGTTCTTGGCCAGGCTCCAGTCACTGGGTAATAAATCTTGGGTATGAGTTGATTGTTGAATATAATTTCTGGAGGAAATGGTTTTGCTATCTTAGAATCAAGTGTGCTCTTGAAGGATCTGTAGTATAGTGTCCTGGCTAATCTACCTGTCTTTGCTTTAGAAATAAGGGATAAAAATAGTAAGTGGTCTGTGAAATACTTTTTTCCCAAAAAAACCTTAAAGTTTATTTTAGGCAAAACTGCACCATTTTGATGGAACAGCTGATATAAAGTGCTATGCAAGAAAACCTGGCTTCCAAGAAATGGTGTCACAATCTAAGAATTATCCCACTGTCACCTCACTCCTTTATCCTTTGCCTTTAAATAAATTTGGTTTATTCCTTCTCCTGTCTGGTAGGTAGTACAAGTCTCAGTAAACTGTTTTAGTTGTGTTCTTTCCGTCTCCACACTTCACTTTGTTTCTTTCTGATGTTCAGTTAAACTGGTGTGTTCAGACCTGATGATGAAAACAAGAAGAAGGGGTTTGGAGGTTTGAAAATAAGCAGAACATTTAACTGCTGCAAAATTGGGCATCTGTCTCCCAAAATGAGAATGGGCAGAGAAGGCAACCACAATATCTCTGTAAACACTGAAAGCTGCTAAAGGAAAGGAGAGATCTGTATAAGACAGTTTGTATGACGTGCCACTTAAAGCAAAAATGTCTTCCTGTCTGCAAACTGGCTTTGTCGTTCTCCAGCCTTTGACAGTGGCTAAAGGTCAGAGTCACAGAATGGTTTGAGCTGGAAGTGTTCTCTAGAGATACCTAGTTTTGTAAAATGACTGACTGCTGTTTGCCAGGTGCCGCCTGCTGAAACTGTCCCTCAGGTGAAGAAGGAGAAGCACAGTACACAGGCCAAGAACAGAGCAAAGAGGAAACCTCCCAAAGGAATGTTCCTTTCCCAGGAAGATGTGGAGGCTGTTTCCGCCAATGCGACAGCTGCTACCACTGTACTCAGACAACTGGACATGGAATTAGTCTCAATCAAACGACAGGTATGAACAGGATCATACAGGAGTGACTCCTGGTTTGCTGGTAGTGCCTGTTGCAGTCTGCAAAGTTGGCAGGAATTTGTAGCTTGGCAGTGATGATGCACAGTGCTATGTGCCTTAGTTGACAAGCGGCTGTCCTTGTGCTCTGAATGCAGCTCTGGGTTTTACATCTCTTATGTTTTAGTTCTGTGGGCAAGCCTACTTTAGACCTGAAGTGAAGCAAGGAAAAGTTCATAGCAGGGACTTGAAGGAACATTTGTTGGCACTTAGCTTTTCTTGCAGTTCAGAATTCCTTCTGTTTTAACTGTAGCTTTCCTCAGGTGACATTGGTTTCAGCAGTATCCGATTTCCATCTACAGCAGCTGTTTCCTTTGCCTTTTCATGTGATACTTCTAGAAGTGGCAGATATGTTTGGCTTAGTCTTTCCTAGACAGGTATCATACAAACTTCCTATGCACCTTTTGCTTCCCTGGTGGATCTGCCTTTTAAACAAATGTTTTTCAAATACTGGTGAGTAAATACAGGTTTTCTACATGAGTTTGTTGCCTAGGTCTGAGAATTTTGTAGTTTCTAAAGCAGAGATCTGTCTCAAGCTCTTTATTAAACTTAATAGAATTGATGTTTTGGCCTGAAGCCTTTTTCTTGGCACTCTGGGAGAACCTGAACTCTTTAGCAATTCTTGATTCAGTACTTGCTGCAAATGGGGTTGGTCTTCATATGCTGGGCTTTATACAGACCTGGAAGTTGGGGCAGTTCTTGCTCCAAATAACTTGTAGGCAGCAGAGAATAAATTAAATGTGATCTCTTGATTTGCCAGCTGCTCCTGCTTTACATTATTCCAATATAGCAAACTTTCTTTTTGGAAAAGGCAGGCTGTGAGAAAAACTGGAAGGCTGAGCTTGTGAGGTTCCTGCCAAGGCTGCTGGAAAAAGGCTTGTCCAAAGATATTTTTTAATTCTTCTTAAAGGGATGAAACTTTCTTTTCAGATTCAGAATATCAAACAGACAAACAGTGCGCTCAAAGAAAAACTTGAAGGTGGTATAGAACAATACAGACTTCCAGAGGTGAGATTGTTTTCTGATCTTTGTTAATTGTGAAGATAAATGCTAATGATATACTTTGACTAACAGTTAATTCCTTGTTGCACTTTTGAGAGGTTTTTATGAGCTCAGATACAAGTGAAAGTACATAAACAAAGTTACCTAATTTTATTTTTTTTGCTGTCTAGGTCGTCCAGAAATTTAATGCACGTTGGACCACGGATGAGCAGCTTCTTGCTGTGCAAGGTATGGCACTACAAGTTTATTTGTACTTCGGTTGTTGATAGTCAAAACCCTGCTGCATTTCAGAGCAGAGTTTCCCTTCAGTGGCTAATGAGGAGGACTTTGACATTGCTGTGTACTAATGCCTGAAGAATGTATTGGAACAAGGAAACAATATTCCCCCTTACCCTCCCTGGGCAATACAAATGGAATCGTATGAATGTTTGCAAATAATATCTGCTTGTCCAAGCTTTCCGAAAGTGAAACTCTGCTGGAGTCACTGCTGTGCTCTTTGCCTGTGTAACTTTTCAAGCAGTACAGGCAGATTTACACAGGTCTTTTACATTTGACTCTGCCCATCTTTTACTACACCTCTATTCTCTTCTCTTCTTCAGGGCTAGTCTTAACTATGTCTCTTGCCCAATTTAGGCTTTTTTTTTATCCTGGATTAATCTGAAGAAGGTTTGAAACCTTGACAGAAGTTCAGCTTTGGATCTTTATGCTGTGATTTGAGCCTGATTTGTGGTCTTTTTGGAAATAACACTACTTTTGTTTCTCTTTTTGTTGCTTTTAGCAATCAGGAAATACGGCCGAGACTTTCAGGCAATCTCTGATGTGATTGGAAACAAATCTGTGGTGCAAGTGAAAAACTTTTTTGTAAATTATCGACGTCGTTTCAACATAGATGAAGTCCTACAGGAGTGGGAGGCAGAGCACGGCAAAGAGGAGACAAATGGAACCAATAGCCAGAAGCCTGTAAAATCCCCTGATAATTCCACTAAAATGTCTGAAGAGGAAGATGAGGTAAATCCAATTTAAAAGTCACATGAAATTCCCAATCTGAGCTCAGTTCAGATAGATGTGTATGTGTATCTATATATATACAGTCTTTGCAAAAACTGTTTTTTGTCAGTCTTCAATCTTTGCATATTTCACTTCATCTGGATATACAATTCCACTCCTGATTTGGGGAATTGGGAAATCCAGGCTTGTATGAAAGTGGAAGGAGAACAGTAAATTTGCAGCCCTCTGACAGTATGTGTATCTCATCAGAACGTGGATGTTCTTTGCTGCCGAAACCCCGTGCATCTTTATCTCACTTGGATGTTTTCCCTGCACTCAGTTCTCCCAGCTCTTTTAGGTTTGGCTTTGTGGGACCCCATAGTGTCTTCTGAGCCAAAGCTTGCTCTTTCATTTCTGGTGAGTGGTTTCACTCAGGTGAAGGGAATAAAGCTATAAATAGGATAACTGTGTGAAACTTCACTCTAGAATTACCTAAAGGCAAAGTTTCCTGGATTTTACAGCTGTTTCTGTGGAGACAAATTCTAGGAACAGTGTCTCCTTGATGGAGGTTCACAGTTAACACTTCTACAAAGGCCATGTAGGTTTGAAGGTAACAAAGTCTGTAGGATGTTTAAGTATGGAAGTTAGTTAAAAAAACTTAGTATTAACATAGTCTTGCAGAATAAACCTTGGTAGAGGTTTGTGTGTTAAAAGTGTCTGATCAAGGACTCCCTTTGGCCTAATTTATAAGACAACTTAGTGCAAAAGCTGTGTGTTGTAAATGCAAGCACAGTCAACAGCACAAGGCAAATTTTGGTCGTGCATGGAGTAAAGACTTCTCAGTGTGCTGTGTATTTTTGTTGGTCTGATTAGGGCTAGATCACTTGGACATTGTCCTTCAGACATTCAAAAAGCAGAACTTGACTGCTTCAAAAATCCTAATAATGTGCAATTCAGAGATGCTTATATTTGGGAACTAAGTCCAAAGGTATGACAGATGAATAAAACCACTCAGAAAACTTGCCTTCACAGGAGTGTGTGAGTGAAATTGTCCCATTCTTCCAGAATTGAGAGGTGGAGCAAAGCAGCACTGGTACTAGTACATAGCCACCAATTTGAAAGATACATGGCTCTTGTCACTGTCTTTTCCTGTGACCTGTAGAACTATATGTTGGCAATGCAGAGCTTTTCTTCTCTGAGCCCTCTGAGTTTCTTCCTAGCTTCAAATACACCCTTGCTTCTGAAAGTTGAGGTCAAAAAAGGGGACTCTCACTTGACATAGGGAAAAAATGGCTTCAGCAAGAACTGGAGTGGGCTGATGTGGCCAAGTGTATGGATACTGGAGCAATGAGGATCCCAAACGAGTTGGGAGAGTGGAGGCATGACAGCAAAGTCTGGTAAAGTTAGTACTAGAGCAGCAGTTGTGATCCCCAGATTAGTGATGGAAAGTGCCCACTCTGGAGCAGAGCAGGTGCTGAGTGGTGGGAACCAGACCAAAAGAAGCTGTGAATGTGGTGCTCCTCCCTTCAGAGGTAGCATAATCACAGTGCTGACTGGGTGCCTCTCTCAGTGGTTCTGGGGGCAAAGTGAAACATCACTGGGGTTATGACATAAGTGACCTGCATGGGCTGGGAGCGGGTTCCTGGTCCCTCCTGAGCTGTGCAGTGCTGCATGGCTGGTGCCTGCTCTTGAGGGCACTTGCACAGGCAGTGTCTGGTCAAGTCAGGTGGACTCAGCAGTAGCCAGGAGAAGACTTTGCTGGCCTAACGCTGAAATCCCTCGGGTGCTTTCTTCCCTGGCATGCCTTGGCTGTCTGGCCACCAGCCTAGTGAAACATTAATCAGGCCTCTGAGGGCTTTGGGCTTTTCTAAAGCAGTGGCCAACAGTTCCTTTTATTTGAAGGGGAGAGGTGAGGCCGCTGTTTATAAAGTGGCATTGACTCCAGTCTTAATTCCTGTGTGTTTATAATCCCAACAACAAATCCCAGCATGCCTCAGAATAGGGAAAGCTGCTGGAATTTCTCCATGTGCCCATGTGTCTGTTTTGTCAATGTCAGTACCACGGATCTGGGCTGAAGTTTGGAGATGCAAGAAAGCCTACGTGTATTCATTTTAAACTAAATGTCTGCTTTTTCTTCCCCCTTCCCTCCAGGCTTCTTCTGTTCTTGATGTCAGATATGCATCTGCTTCCTGAGAAGGTGCTGTAGCCTAGAACAATTTGTGTTGACTACTGTGTTATCCAGGATATCAGGTATTAGCAAACCTCAGACAGCCATCTGCATCATATCTGTGGACAAGCAGCTATTACCAAAAAAAAGGCAAACGCTTCCAGTCCTGTGCTACATCTGCCTTAATCTCCCCTCATTCCTCCATACTGCCTCCACTTTCTTTCAAAAGCACCCAGGTAGCTCAGCTCTCCATTTCACCAACGTCATGCTTAAGCATGGGGACTTCTAGAACCAGTAACACCTGTCTATAAATTTTGACCAACCTGCAAAACAAGGAGCTCCTCTTAGCAGCCCCACAGTAACTCTACACATTAGGAGTTCTTCTAATACTTGGTCCGTAGGGTATAAGTATGTATTGCTGCATGGCCTTGTGGTCTCCGCTTCCTGTGTATTCTTACGATGACACTATGATTAGTGAGCTTTCTATAAAGGAGGGGCCTGTGCACATGCCAGCTGTGTCAGGTTTGTTCTGCAATGACAGGACATGTTAGCAAGCAATCATGAATAATGCAAAGTGATAGGAAATGTTATTTCTAAGGTTTGGTCAGTCCAAGGTTGTAGATGTAACTCATTACACTTCTGGTTTGTGCAATTCTTTCCACTGTATTTGTGTGTTCTTGCTTCATAGAAAGCTCCCTAATTGAGCATTTTATTCCTGTATATTTTAATGGCTTTTATTTAGTGCAAAAGGGAATACTTAACCTGAAACTGTTTGATACGCTATTTAACCCCTGGCATTCAGCATTTGCATTGTAACTTGTTAAGTGAGTGCTACACAACTTTCTTTTTCCTGATCCTCTGTGGGATTAAGTCAAAACAACTTTCTCTGGTGCCTCTCCTTTTGGGGAATATGTGCCTTTTTGCATTTGGCTACCATAGATCACTTTCTGTCCCAGTGTCCCATTCCTCTTCAGAGCGCTGTTTGCCAAAGACATCAAACTGCTTCTCCCACTGGAAGTTTGGGAGGGTTGGAGCACAAAATTCAACCTTCAAGAGTTTTTGGTTTCTTGGAAGTGTAATGGAGAAGAACCGGGTTAATTTTCATTGGCCATTTTAACCCTTCTGAAGCACACATTGCTTTCATGTTCTGAACCAAAATATGCAATTTAAAATCTAAGAGGTGCTTTTCCAAATACTTGGTGCATGCAGCTTTCAAATCCCAGCCCTCTGCTCGGGTGGCCCGTGCTGTGGCCTATCCTAGCTGGCTTGAACTGGAACTGTTCTCTCTTGCAAGTCCCATGGGAGGACTTTGCACCTTGAACAAGGTGGTTGCTGACTGCTGAGCAGACAGTGTCCAGGGAAGCTAGAAGCAGCAGTATTACTTCTTGTCCAATGGAAAGCTGCAAAATAACACTAGTCACAAAGCATTTTAAAATGGTTAATTTAATGATGTTGGAAAGAAACCACCAGCTGTCTTTGCAGGTGGAAAAAAGGACCTTCTTTGCCTCTCTTCCTCTGCAGAGGATTCAAGCCAAGATGGCACACAGTGATGTAGAGCATCAGCCTTTCTTAACAGAACTTGAAATGAGCTAGCCCATGGCCTGGCCTGCAGCTGAGGTTGGTGGAGCTCGGGGCCGAGCCCTGGCCTTGGTGCTGAGGTTTGGCTGCTGGGCTGTGCTGTGCTGCGGTGGCTCCGCTCTCTGTACCTGAGCGGGGCAGCCTAATGCCAGCTGGGCAGCAGAGGCAGCTCTGGCACCTCCTGCAGTGTGGTCACAGCCCCAGGAAAGGCAGGGGAGTTGGCCTCTTGTAGCACTGAGGTGTGGTCTTCCCCCTTGGGCTGTGTGTGAGGAAAGTAATTCAACATCAGAAGATGGGCAGCAACACGCAGGCACAGAGCAGGTAGAGATTTCCTAGGGCAGGTTAGAGTGTGCAGGCCCAGAAGGGCCTGTTTCAGCCACTTGGCAGCTCTTTGTGAGCAGTTCCATTCTAGTAGCTCCAGAGAGATCCTCCGAGGTGATGGGAGGATGGAAGGGAGCTATTTCCTATCCTCTGTAGTGCTGTTTGTGTCTCTGCAGCTGTTGCTGTGAACTGGCAGCTCTGGTGGCTCAGATGTTCCTTCAGACCTGTGCCAGTTGGTGCTGGGAGTCTCTTGTGGGAAGGAATGCTAGGTGTTAGCCAGTGTGAATTAGGAATAAAGACCGGGCAAATAGCACTGTGAATCCAGTTGACAGTTGTGGTGTAAAGCAATGCTGCTCTTTAGAAACACTCTAGTATTAAATATTAAACCTCCTGCTGGTACCAGTGCATGGAGACAGGTCCTCGCTGGTGTGGGAGTGGTGTGGGAGCTTGCATCCCAGCTGGGGGGACTCATCAGGAGAGGCTTCTGCTGGAGACTTGGGTACCTGTGAGGACTTCTCATCGGTTTTTGCCCTCAAATCTGTCCATCTTATGATCAGAAAAGTTGTGTTTTGGCTTCATCCCCATGGGGTAGGGGAAAATGTGTATAATTTGTGATATTAGGAAGAAAAAAGTTGTTTAATTACTTTTCAGTTGACTGCTATCTTATTGTAGTTGATACATGCAATATAATAGCACTGTATTTTAAACGTTTAGTTTTTTACATTCTCTTGAACTATGTTTTTAAATGCGATGAAATCATTTTAGCTTTTGAAATGGTTTGACCTTGTTTAGGTGAAGACCCTCTTTTTCTTTTGTTAAATGGGTCAAGCATTAGATACATCAACTGGTTGCATTCTGACTAGAAGGGTCCACAAAGATAACTGCATAAGATAGAATATTCACTTAAATTTTGTTTCTTAAACTATCAATGTGAATGTCATAATTATATATATTTTGTGGAAAATGGGAAATTATTTCTCCTAAGTATAAGTTATTGTGCAAAATATGGTATCGTTAAAGAAAATGATAGTTTAAGTTTTAGTTTTAGAAATCTTAAAGATATAAAAGTGTATTGCATATGCATAAACAAATTTCATTTGTTCTATTTAATTTTTATGTAGTTGTGTAAAGTGCTAGGTAACTTCTTTTTTCACTTATCCATTAAAACAACCTTGTTACTTGAATATTCGTGTTAAACTGGTTTGAAACAGTGATCAATTTTTGTAATATAATCTTATAACCAAGGGAAAAAAATACACGCCTCAGTTGTGCTTAACAGTAAAGCAACAATGTACAATCAGATGCTTAAGACCATAGTAGCCATACCTGGTAGTGCAACCACAATGGTTGTCTCAATATATTTAATACCAATGGGGATAATGGTTTCTTAATATATTTTTACAAGTTTGCAACCAGGAAGACCCCATAAGTATCCACTAGAACACTTTTTTAATAGTTAAAATAAGAGTGAAACTCTTACTCTCTTAAAGCAATGTCCTGACAAACATTTTTCTTTCCTGTACAAATACATCAGAAACATTATGTATTAAAATATGCTCATTGTCACTTTAAATTTCAGTTTTAATTTATGAAATCGCTAATATGCTGTTGGTATTCTTGCACACCAAATATGAGCCAAACAGTGCATTACACTAACTTGATCACTGGATTTGTGAACAAAAATCTCCAAGTCACTGAAATGCAAAAATATCATAGGAGATTTTTTTTGATAATGCATTTGTTTTTCAAATTGGTATGAATTTGTGCATAGCCCGTTCAGCAGTAAGTGGGCTAATATTTTACAAAAAAAAGAGAAAAATTATTTTATTAGCTCCAGCTTGTCTTCAGTAAGTCAAAATCTAGTGATCTTGTGCAATGCCCCTAAAGCAAATACTTTCTGCCACTCCCTGGATTAATGCAGCTTTTCCTGTTGATAGTAAAGCACAATTGCAGTGAAAGTTACAGTTCAGAAGATGGAAGGTCAGTATAGTCTATGCATGTTGTATAATAATGAGTGTTTACATTCATATTCTCCTAAAATAAAATTTATACTGGAGTGTATAGTATTCCATTATGTAGATTTTATCAATTTTGTTAACTGCTTATAGATTGCTTAAAAGAAGTTTTTTCAAGATTTTAAAAGATGTATAAGGTTAAGTTTGCAAATATAATGGAAATGCTGTATAGCTTTTGAAGTGATGAAATACTCGTTGGGATTTTAAAGAAAGTATGTTGTAATAATGCTGTTGTAATATTTTAAATGTCTTTTTTGCCTGTTTTCTATTATTCAGCACACTTACTGTGATGAATGTTCATAGCATTATAAAATTGCTTAGCCACTGAAAAGTAACATTTGGGTTTGGATTATTTTACTGTATGAAGAATTATAGTGGGGTAAATTCCTTTGTGAAATTCTACATAATTCATTTTTCTATGATTTCCAATGTTTGCTGACATCAAATAAAATTTTTTCAAGCCATTGATGTAATAAAATATGTAGTAAAATGCTATTGACGTATAGTGTGGTTCTGATGTGTAATTGACCCCCTACTTTTCAGATTCTGGTCAGGAGATGCAAAAAGGGTTTTCCCCTTTCTGACAGTGTCATCCCTAAGATAAGGAGGACCTGAAGAATAAACTGCTGCCTCTTTGCTTCATGTAAAAAGCACTTGGCTGTACAAGTTAACAAGATTGTCATCTTTGTCCTACGATGACAGAAACACGTTTAAGATATATAGGAAACGGCAACACTTGCCCTCAGAGCTTAGCAGAGTGCAGTGTTGCTATTGAAGATGCTCAAAAAGGCAGGAAATTTTGCACCTTGGAATTTCCAGGAAGATCATGTTTTCTGTCTTCATGTGCTGGGGTGCTGCGAGGCACTAAATGCAGAAGCACGGACAAGACTTTATGGGGCTGTTTGGGGAAAACTGCTTTGAGCAGGCAGGTCCCAGCAGTGCTCTGGGAGCCTGGTGTTAGTGCAGGACAGGTGATGAGAAGTTCCCTGCTTCGCTTGTGTGTGGTAAAGGCAGCAGAACTCCTACAGCAGGACTCTGCTGGTTTCCAGCTCTGCAGCCTGTGGAGGGCAGGAATTAGTCATGCCTTTCTATATTGTAAAGCAAAGCGGTGGGGAGGGAGATGGATTTGGGGTTTTGGAAGAAGAGGCAGCATTTTTGAGAGCTGAGGGTGTTTCCTTACTGGAAAGCATTCCTTGTAATTTTCCTACTGGTAGAGAATATGGTACCAATATTGTAAGGTAGCAATCTGCTTTTTTAGGGGAGTTACTTGACTTGAAGCACTTAAGCCTTCAATAAAAACCAGCTCTTCTTGCCCCTGTACCCCCAACCCCAAAGTAAAACAAAGAGAAACAAATAAAAAAGAATGAACTTCCTTCCTTTCAATCAGGGAGCATAAAAAGGTGAGGAAACAGGGACTTCCCCTGCCTGAACATATACTCTCCTGAGGAGTCTAGAAGCAAAGGTAAAACAGTGACAATACCACTGTTTTTGAAAACACAGGTGCTGTATCTGTGCCTGGTAACGGTATGTATTTGTGAATGGGAATGCAGTGTTGAATTAATGCTGTATTATTCCTGATAGCTTGTCCTACATAAACAAATTGGAATCTGAACAAGGTGGCACTGAGCACTTTTCCCTTAGAGCAGGAGCTCCCTTGCAGGATGTGGTACAAGCTGGAGTTCAGGCTGAAAGGGAAGAGTTCCTTGTTGGTGCTGCTAAGTGTGCTGAGGGTCTTAATATGATCCCCAAGTGCCAGCTTTATGAAGTAACAGTGTAAACCTGGATTTAATTTCATAAACCATCTTCCTGTCTGAAAGATGCAGTGTGATGTTTGAGAGAGAAAACCAGTTATCACACCTATTATCTCATTCACCTCTAAAGCATGCTCTGGCTTACCCACCCAAATAGCCTTTGAAGGAGTAAGAGCAAGTGTAATTTCTGATCTTGCTTTTAGTAAACAGTCAACAAACGGTATATGTACAACAAACAAACAAAACAAAAACATTATGCAAGGGGCCTGCTGACAGTGGTAGAGAAGTTGTTTTCTTTTCCTGCAGAAGAACTAAGGAGAGAATCACTGTCAAATTTTATGGGAACTAAGTTTCTAAGGTCTACAAGAGGGGGATTCTTGAGGACAGTAGCATAGAGGAGATCTGCACTTTGATAGATGGAGAAATCACCTAGAAGTTTCCCCTAATGAAAGGGTAGAAGTTTGTATGGAGGAAGGCTGCAGCCTAGCTTAACAAGTGCAGCAAAGGGCAGGATTTTCTGATTTGGGTAAAAACATTGACCGGATATGGAGTTCACACTGGGCAGATCAGGAAATGGGAGTCATGTCATGCTGACTTCTTGTTTGTAGCTGGAGATGAGGGTGAGGCAGAGGTGAGGTGTTTGTTCTGACTCTGGACGTGCTCTTAGTTTTCATGAAGGTAGTTTGCAACAGGAGAAGGTGTGTGGAATGATGGAAATAAAATGTGAACTGGGAGATGCTTTTCCCTATCTGCACACTTTGGGGGAACAGACCTAATTTGTCTGACATCCAGCATATGAGCCTGTGGCTTAGCAAGACCTGAATAAGCTTTTGAAATGGAAGATGAGACTCTGCATGTGACAAAATGGAACTGATTTCTAAAAGAAAAAGATGAATAGGAGATCTCAGCAGCTGCAGACTTCTTGATGCTGCCTTGTGTATTCAAGGTTTAGAATAAGACACGATGGAAAGGTGAATTAATGAAATAGAAGAATGGGTGCAGTGGGTTTGCCAGAGATCCACGTACGCCTGACTGGTCTATGGGAAGGTGCAGGATTCATCAGTGGATAAGGATATCACTGCCTGATCTCGCTGTCCAGAACCCCTTAGAGAGAAATAAGCTTTTCTATATAATTAATTTAATCCTAAATTAGATGTTGAAAACTGATCTAATGTATTACATCCTGAAAGTGCTTATTCCCTTCCTTATTATAGATCAAGGTAGAGCCTAGGGCTGTGTCTCTGATGTGGGAGCTGGGCATTAACCATACTGGTGCCATGGCTGCCTGGGCTGAACCCAGGAGGGGACGAGGACTTGGGACCCCTTACTGCAGTGCTGGGCATTGTGCTTGGAGCTGGATAAAGAAATGTTGATGCCTCAAACCAGTGCTTTGTAAAGTTCCTCTGGGGTATTGTGTTCCTGACAGAAGATACAGTGGGGAATCTGGGATGGTTGGAAACTTCGGGAGCTTCTAGACAAGAATGTCCTCATCGAGATCCCAAATTTTTATTGCATATTGAAATAGGCCTCTGATTACAGAACTACACAGCTCCCCAGTGGCTTGGAACCTTTTAAGTGCTCTGGAAATGTACCTTTATTGTGTGGGGAAATTCACTGGGCCAAATTTCCATTCCTTTGAGCCCTGTATCCCACCTCTCTTGAAACGACAGCTCAGATAAGAAGTGTTCTGTGAAGAAATGTCACTAGTACTGAAAATCTTATACTGGTATATTTTCTACCATTTTTAGCCTTTCCGGTACAACGTTAGGGGCAGCTTTTCTAATGCCAAAAGTAGCTCTGTGTCTGTTATCAATATATTGTGCTGTTAATGCTCTCAAAAAAATAAATTAAAACCACCTATTAATAAACCAAACCCAAAAGCGCTCAATTGGATATTCTCCTTTAAGCTAATTCCCTTTTACTGCGTGACTGGTTTTCCGCCTTGTACGGTCAAGTCTTACTGGCACAAATATTCTGAGAAGATAACTTTTAAGCTTAAACAAATTATCCTTTAAAAGTATTTGTATAAAGATTTCAGTTTCTGCAATTAATCACGGGAGGCCATGGGTTCAGCACCGTGCTTTACTTGGGAAGCAAACAATACCCTGTGCCTGTGCTCCATCACAAGCAGCCTCTCGCTTTGACTTTCAATGAGTGACCCAGAACCACAGTGGGATTTAGCAGCAGAAAAATAATTTAAGAGAACTGTTCCATGCACACAGGGAAGATAAACTAGTCAAGCAGTTTGTTAGGAACAATGCCTTTAGCCCAAGGCATGGATGGATAACTTTTCTTCCTCATGGTTTTATTTTAGTGCATTGTTAGCAGTGAGTGCTGGGATCTGCCAGGGCTCCAGATTTGTGGTCCAGAATTCAGTGTCAAGAAAAAAGATCATAATAAATATCAACTGACTTGCATCTTCTCTTCCCTCAAATGTGCACTGCCTAGGGCCTCCAGAATGAGAAATGGTATACTGAGTCCTCTTCTGCCAGCCTGGCTCTCAAGGTGCAGAGAAAATCTCTTGCAATAAGAGGAGAAAACTTGATTTTGTGTGTGTATGTATATACATATATATATATACGTATATATAATCTGTGACTCCCTAACTTCTGCTGGATTTCCCGAAGTATTTTTGTATTAATGCTTTAAACCACAAGTCCCCCAAATGAGGGGGTGTAGCCCCTGCTATAGGCGTTAAAAACCTAGGGAGCCTAATCCAAGCTTTGTTAGGTGCGTCTACATAGTCTGCAATGAGACTTGGATCAGGTGGATAGTAAATAACTTCATAATGTTAGAGCAAATGCAGTTTTAAATGATTACCTGTCAGCCTCTCATTATGTGCGGGCCAAGCAGAAACTTGACAAGGATGTGCCTGCTAATGAGGGGACGTGTTGGTGTGCTGTGAGGAGCAGCAAGGTTTCAGCAATGCTTTATCGACTCGAGAGAGTGTCCAGCTCCTCAAATGGCTTCCTTGTTAGTTGCTAAACCTGTTTTGAGGACACAGAGGAGGGAATTATGTTGCATTCATGAAACATTTTCCTTTTCACTTTGTCCACTGCAGATGGTAGTTTCCTGGACTGAAGTGGGTAGTCTCAAGTATTTCACTAGTAATTGTGCTAACAAGAGGGCAGTGAATGTGCAGTTTTCCTTCCTTCTGCAATGTTTTGCTTCTGTTATGAAAAGAAAAAGTTATCTGTAAAATGAAGCTAAGAGGGAGTTTGTGGTTTTTGTTGCTGTTCTTGCATTTAAAGATTGCCATAAAGCAGTGGAGTCATCTCTCTTCCTCTTTTAAAGGTGCATTTTTTTCATTTAGTAACTCAGTTTTGTTTCTACGGCCTCCTGGGATGGAGAGGTCACAGTGCTGTATAAATGAAAGCTGAGTAATTGAGATGGTTTTCAATGTTTTTACATTTTACTAAAAAGTTTAATGTTTACTTAATGGCCTGTAAACCCTCAGGAGAATACATCTTTGTTTAAAAATTCAGAACCTACTAAAGGCTTCAAACAACTACTGGTTGCTTGGGGGGACTCACAGCATTGCTGCGAGTTGCTAACATGCTCAGGGAGGGGGAGCAAAACTTTAATTCCTGCTAATTTCTGCCAAACCTAAGTCAAGGTTAACTCACCCATGAGCTGACAGCTGCAGATGGGCAGTGTTAGGATGTGTCCTTCCCATGGATTAGTCAGTCCTAGAATAATGACCAGTTAGGGCTTGCATTGCCAGCCTGTGGGTGTTTGGGTGGTAAAACCCTTAGCTAATGTTTCACAGTTATAGAAGAGCAGTTCCGTACCTAAGGAAGAGACATTTCCTCATCCTTGTGGTACATGGTGACCAAAAGCCCCAACATGTCATTTTAGGCAGTGTGATCCAGCAAGGTGTTGTAAAAGAGGTTTGTGGTGGATGTTGTCTAATAGCAAAGTATTATTTTTGACTCATGTAAGACAAGCCCCATGAAAAGTCGATGCTGGTGGGAAGGGGCTGACTTAAGCTGCCTGTGGCTGTGAGTGTGTCCCTGTTGGAGGAACATCAAAGAAGCTGAGGTTGTGTAGCAGACTGGAGGGATGGGTCCTTGGCTGGATGCAAGAAACTTCTGGAGGGAGATGTCAGCGTGGACTTGCTCTCTGAAGGCTGAAGATCTCTGACACTAGAAGGATATTGCCCTTGGTGTTGGCTTGCTCCTTGGCAGTGATGGTATTTTTAGCAGGTTTTTCTGGAAACTCCTAACCAGGCATAATGAAAGCACAGAGTAAAGTTGGAGAGCACAAGAAGAATGACTTGATATTATACACATCAACAAGATTGCTGGGCTGTGCTCCAGCTGCAGACTAGCGTGGGTGTCTAGAAATCAACAAAAGGTACCTGGAACCTACTCTGGGAGCAGTGGAAGCACCATCGCAGTCTGGGGGAGTTTGGGCTTGGGACTGCTGCCATGATCCTATCTCTAAGGCTGTTCCGGAGTAATGGATGAAAAGTTTGGTTTGTTTTCCCTGCTGAGTCTGGCTGCACATCACAAGTTCCTTTTTTTTCATGACAGCCTTTTATAGCAGGTTGTTCTCCTAGAATAGCTGGAGGTTTGGAGAACAGTGTCCAAATTTCTTCAGTGTGTGACTATTTTGTTCTAAATGAGTTGTTTTGTGGGCAGACCCCCAAGGGCCACTTGCCTGGGTGGCTTTAGCTCGGCTTGGTTTATTTTTTGTATACTAATTATTCCTTTGAGATTCACTTTGTGATTTTTGTTCAGCTGTTTTAGGTGTCTCAGATGGGAAGACAAAGTAACATGTCATTTAAGTAAATTAGTACGTGAAAACTGTGTGTCCTGAAGTGTTTGATTAATGCTTGCAGAAGCCTTTGGAAGCCATGTGTTTGTGGCTGGAAGCTGAGCAGCGTGTGCAGGCTGCTGTCTTAAACAGTGCCTGCAGCAGAAGCTGGGGAAGAGACTGTCAACCCTACAAGAGGAAGGGGCATGGATGTGTCCTTGCACTTCCTCTGCACTCCTTCCTGACCCCCCTTATAAGGAGGCCTTTCATGTGGGAAGCTTGGCATAAATCTGGATTACTCTGGCCATTCAAAGCTACTGAAATCTACTGGCAAAAAATCCCTCTCGTCCAGTGGTGAGGCTGGGGCTGCAGAAAGGCAATGGCATAAATGGTGAGGGGCTGGAGGGAAGTGGTGCAAGTCCTTGGGGGATGGAAAGGAGGCACTCAGTGTAGGCTGTGCCCCTGGAACAGGGAGCAGCTTGGAGCCCTGAACTGACAGGATTTATTTTTGCAGGTATGGTTTTTGGCCAGGGAGGGTGAACAGGTGGATGCTTCAGCCCAGGGTGTGTGGTAGGGCTAGAAATTAGCTCTTGACAAAGTCCTGGAAATGAGGCAGCAAAGGGAATTAATCATTAGCAGTGCTGAGTGACAGATGTGCCGCATTCTTTATTGCTGTGAAACTTTGAGTTTGGTTATCTTTGTACAGAAACTGTTTCTCAACAGCCTGTGTTCAATGCAGGAGTGCCAGGTGGCACCTCCAGCCTGTACTTTGCCAGAGTCGGCAAAGCTCTGAGGAGGCAAGGATGGGGAAGGTGTTCCCAATGGCCCTGAAAAGTGATTAATCTTGTCAGATGACAGCCCAAGCAATACCTATTCCAAAGGACTGGGGACTGCTTCAATAAATTATGAATCACTAATGATTTATTTGGGGGAATTTCTCTGAAAAAAAGTCTCGATGAATAGGGGGAGGCGTAAGCTGTGCTGGGATGCATGAAGGACCCACACATCTGGTGATAAATGATCAAGTGGGATGACTTCTTGTAGGTTTTGAAGGTTGGAAACCAAGGAGTGGGTTTTAAACCTGCAGCTGCCTTCAGATGTAATGTGGTAGGTTGCAGGTGTTGGATGCCAGCCCGACCTGCCCAGCTGAGGGCAGAGGGTCCCACAAAGCAGGTCCCCATTTGCCCAGGTCAGCAGGGCAGCAGCAGGAGCAGATGGTGTGTGTGGAGCCTGTGTTTGGCATTTGGTATCTGAGTGAGGACTGCTCTCCCAAGCCCAGCACTGCTGGTACTTACCTCAAAGGCTTCATCCAGCCTGCCAGGCCTAGTGGTGCTGTTCTCTTTGGGAGGAGATGTCTCAGGAGGGCAAGCCATCTGTACAGGCAATTGTGGGAGCTTGCCCTAATTATGCCTTTTTCCCCTTTCCTCTCCCACACAGCTCCCATCAGGTAAGGAATACCAATTTATTCATAATAGCATCGGCTTGATGTGACTGTTTCCACGGCCTTTATCATATCTCAGTGCTTCCAGAACATCAGCTCTGTCGCACCTGTAATTTATTCTCGAGCTGTAACGTAGCTCTTGGAAAGATGCCCAGGTTTGACTTCAAGCAACGGTGAATTCACAAGGTCCCTAAGCAAGTGGCTTCAATTTTAAGTTACCTTTGCTGCCTTAATTTGCCCAGCATGTTTTTTGTTTTCTACTTGGCCTATCTCATTGCATTGCCTTCTGCCAGGTTAAAAAGACTATGATCAGCTGCTTCTTCCCAGCCTGCTACTTGTAAATGAGGGGGCAGCTACATCTCAGTCTTATTTTGGATAAAGCAAGTAGAGTGAGTTTTCTGCTGCTCTCGTTAAAAGGAGGACTTGACAGAATTTAAATGCCCTCCACTCAAACTCATGGTTTTAGCACTGGTGATATGCAGAGGTGAATCTCCCTTCTCTGTGTTTCCTGGAATAAATTATCAGACAGGTATGTTACCAGATTCCTGTTTCATGGCTGCATTGAAGATGCTCTGGAAGTCAAGAAATCCATTTAACCTGATCCAAGGTTTCTTCTTTACAAAAGATGATTTCCTGTATTTGTGTTTGTCCTCATGCATCGGCCACAACTTGCTCGGGAAATAATTGTGTGGCTGCTTTGCCTCTTTGAGGAGCCCAGCCAGAGCCCACCTCCGCGTGACGGAGGATGCTGAGTGCAGAAAGTGATTAAATGTTTGCCTAGCAAGTCAAGCAGCATGTTTAGCTGCCTGGAGGAAAAGCAGGCTTGCGGGACTCGAGCTAAGCTCATTCATTTTTTGATCCCTGAACTAATCTAACTGATAAAATGAAATACAAAATGAGAGCAGTTCTGCAGTCTCTGCAACTCTGCCTCTAATTGGCAAAGTCCAGGCAAGGCCCCAGGTGTCCCTGAGAAAAAAACAATGTGGTTTCCTCTGGAGGCCTGGGGGGCACCAGGATCTCAAGGCAAAACCAGCCCATGGGGCAGGGAGCTTGATGGAGGCTCCTCTGGGAAGGGCATGGGGTTGGTGCCAGGGGCACAGCGAGCCAGGAGTGCCACCTCCCTCCTGCAGCAAGGAGCTTTCTAAATGTCACCTTTCACTGAGAGGCACAGCCAAGGGGTCTGCATTCCCTGTGGTGCTCTCCCGTGCTGGATGGAGAGGTGGGAAATGTTTTGCCAACGGAGGAGCTTCATTGGCATGGCAGCAGGTCTGCTTCCGTGTTTGACTCGTCATCTTGCTCCTTCTGCTCTGTTTATCTCTGGTATTCACATGTTGCAAGTTCAATCAAAAAGAAAGGGGGAGATGAGTTATTCCTGCCCAGGAAAATGGAGCATGGACCCTCGCTCTGGGGTCTTGTCAGCAAATACTGAGCATGGCCAGAGATTAATTGGTAAGAGCCCCTGGGTCAGCAACTTTCCTGTTGGGCAGGAAATGCCAGCCCCAGCAGTGTCAGGTTAAGGACACTTGTCAGTATGTAGGAACTGACAGCATAAAACCAAACATGTTGCTAAACTGCTCACAAATCTTACTCCAACCATGGGCCTGTTGGGTTCCAGCTCAAGCTAAGTGCCTCTGGGTGAAGTGGGAAAAGAGCAGTGGGATGTTCTGTTCCCCCTGGGAGTGTCTGATGGTTCTGGGTTGAGCCTTTCTAAAGGTGGTTTTCCACCCAGAGATGATGGCATTCAAATCTCCTCTCCTGTTGGAGAGGATTGCCTTGCACCTAAGTTGAGGAAAGCATCTCCAGCATCTGAAATAAAGGGAAAGCTCAGGGATCTGTGAAAGAGGCTAAAGGAAAGATTGCCTCCTGCTAATGCAGTGCCGGCAGTGTTTCACCCACTCGGTTAGGAGGAATGATTATGAAGATACTTGATAGTGACCAAGTGGGATTTATCGGAGTCAGCTGGCTGCCCTTCGTCAGCAATGGAGAAAAATTATGTGCTGCGCTGGGAGAGGAATTTGCAAACCCCAGTACAAAAGGAGTAATAAGGGTAAATCAATTGGAGATGCACTGTGCTTTTCCTGGGAATGGCCGAGTGAGCAGCACAGAGTTTAGTTCAGTTGGGAGTGTTAGATAAAATGCTGCATTTCATATGAAGGCATTTACTGGTATTTCTTTATTTTTAGAAGTACTGTTGGCTTTTGTAATTATGCTTCATTTTGGTATTGCAGCAGTATTATTGGGAAGAGAAATAGTGGTGCAGATGCCCGGTTTCTTCTTGAGTGCTGTCCCCATGTTTCTCCAGGTCTTGGGGGGAACTGGAGCCAAAGACCTGCCCGATTTACTGCGGCCTGGTTGGGTTACTTGAGGACGAGGTGTCTGCATCCCGCTGCTGCTGCCGTGGCGGGAGTGTCCTGCACGTGCCTTTGAGCCGTCACTTTAGGGACATGCCTCCCTTGCCATGTAAGCCCCCAGGCCTCCTGCAGGGAAAGATCAGGTTCACCTTTTTCCCAAGCCTGCCTCTTCAGCTTCAGCCAGAGTTTCTCCCTTTGACAAACCCACAAGTGCTAGAGCCCTCTCACAAACACGCTGCCCTCGGGGCTGTGCAACCATCAGGCACTTGTGGGAGCACAGGGAGCCTTCTCCAAGCAGGACAACATCTCCAATGCTGTATTATAGCTGCCTTTATAGTGGGTTGGAAAACCTTCCACTTTGCTTTCCAGGAGCCCCTGTTGTCCTCTCCTAGTGACCCTCAGCCTCGGTCACCGTGGTACAGAAAGGGGACCTAAACAGCACAGGGAAGATGGTCTTCCCTTCCCATGCTTGTGGGAGATGGATTAAAATGATACTTGGTTTTTTTTTTTCCTCGAACAGAGAATTGTAATTAAATGTTTCTTTCCTTAATGCCTCCTATGGTAATTTGAGACAACTTATTAAAGGCTCGATGGCTGTTCCTGCTGCAGAGCACTGCTGCCTCCTGCCCAGCACTCCAAGCAAGGTCAGGGGTCTGTTGTGTGAGATGCTGCACTAATACACAGTGAGATGTGACTCTTGCTTTAATAACCTACTTCTCAGTAGGTAGCTGGGACCTGTGAACCCCCAAAGGAGGCCTTTATTTAATTTTTTTTTTTTTAGAGATATTCTCTGAAATAGAGGAATGAGATGAATACCATATTTCTCTGTTACTGTTTTTAAAGAGGAAGGGTAAGCCATTGAAAATATTAGTCATGCTTTTCCCAGTCAATGCTCAGGGACATTGATGGGGTGGACCAAAAGAGAAGCTTTCTTCAGTGAAGCAGTGCTGCTCAGTAGGAAATTTCCTATATGAAAATCTCCCCAAGTAAGGGCAGGAACACAGAGATTAAGTGTCAACATGAAGCTTCAGTTGTGGAAAGGAAGATAAATGACAGCTCTGAGGAGAAACTGAGAAGTAATTCAGCATGCTTTAACATGCATACTCCGCTAGGACTTCCAGCACTCAATCAGACTTCCTATCCTTTGAAAAAATAAAAAACTGCAGTCAATTAAAAATCAAATTGTCCCATGTGGATGAGTTCAAGTGACTAGGCTGGTTTTTTTAAATGTTTACTTCATGTGCTTACACTAATTGAAATGCTAGTTATATTGAATGAGTCTTTTAAAATGCTCTGGCCTCACTATATCCCAGCAAATGTCACTAGGAAAAGCATATTTAATTATAGCCTGCTTCAGGAAAAAAAAATCAAGATTAAATTAATACTAATGTCTGTTTGAAAAATATAATAAATGTTAGACTAGGTGAGGAAGCATGAACGATCATCTGCAGCTTTGCAGGATACTGCTTTTGCAAATTCATGGACAACTAAAAGCCATTAGCATCTTGAGTCCTTTGCAGAGGAATTTGAGCAGAAGTTGTAGCTGTTCTCCTGCCCCGCCGGCAGTGCCCTGGGTGGCTGGCGTGTGCTGCACCCTCCAGGCAATGCCTGCCCTGGGCTTGGTTACTGGAGCCTTCCTCCTGACGGAGCCTCTGGCCAGGTGCAAGGAAGGTGGGATGCTGCGCTGTTATCCTGCTCTGGGAAGCAGGGACTTGGTAGAGGTGGGTGCTCGGCTGGGACTCCTCAGCCTGGAGCAGCATCAACGAGTCAGTGTGGGACAGGGGATGCAGGGGGTTTAAATCCCCGTGAGAGGGGAGGCTGCAGGTGACGTGTGGCCCTTGGCCATCAGGAACACAAATTTGCTCCCTTCGCAAGCGCCAAAGCAATAAAACGTACTGGAAGAGCCCTCCTGCAATGCCTGCCAGCCTTCAGATGAGTTTATACAGAAGCTGATGTGTAGCCAAAGTGGGAGGACTTTTGCTGCCATTAGCAGATGTTGGTGGCTGCCACTCTAAAAATGAGCTCAGCTGTAAATCAGCTTTTCTACCTCTGCAGGATTATTTTTTTCTTTCTGTAGTTTTCACTGTGCTCAGAGCAGCATCAAATTCTCCTCCATCACCCTCTAGCTCCTCCATTCTTTCTTGTGCCTCTGCCAAGAGCTAAAAATCCCCAGCTTCCAAACAGGAGTGTCAAGCTTGCAGCAGACCCTGAAGTCGCAGTGCTCTGGATGCAGAAGAGCTGCTGGAGACCCAGAGGAGCTGCAGCTCCGGGAGCAACTGCCCGGCCCCTGGCCAGTGCTGGATCCCCTGGGAGCAGCCCGCTTCCCCCTGCAGGGAGCTCAGTCATGGAGGCTCAGCCACAGCGCTGGGTGGAGGCGTCCAGGTGTGGGTAACAGCCTCTCCACACAAGGCAGTACGTGCAGGAGGAGGGGGGACGTTGCCTGACTGGAGTAATGACTTGGATGCATCTCTCAGTGTATGAGATAAATTAAAAAAAGTCCGCCTGCCAGCTGAAGAAAGGCATCATCTGCTTGTCCCTGGCTGCAGACTCAAGCTGTTCCCAAAACTGCCCTGGCTGGGTTGCTCTGGGACACTGCAGTTCAGCCCCACTGTTTGGAGAGACAGAAGGACAGACTTGCATTGAACAAGCACTTCTACAGGACTTGGTTGGTTTCAGTGCTGGCCTCCTCACTCTTGTGCACCCCACATGTCCTTTTGCTGCTCCCTCAGTCCCCTTCCAGGTGCCATGAGCCTGGGCAGCCTCACTCTCCAACCCAGAGAACCAGAGCTGCCATCTCCCTTTTCCCTGGATGAACCTGATGGAGGGTTTCCTGTTTTCTTATTGGTCTGGTCCCCTCTAGTAATCCCTTCAGAGGAGGGTGGAATTTCCCACCAGCACACAGAATAACACCTCAAAATACATTTGCGTGCT
Source organism: Gymnorhina tibicen (assembly GCA_013399875.1). Classification (NCBI taxonomy): domain Eukaryota; kingdom Metazoa; phylum Chordata; class Aves; order Passeriformes; family Artamidae; genus Gymnorhina; species Gymnorhina tibicen. The sequence goes on from VXAZ01003161.1 coordinate 2,050,739, forward strand.
GGTCTGGGACAGCAGGCATTGCTTCCCATGAGGTAGATAAGCTGGAGATCCCAGACTGAGCCAAATCGCTTTGGGCTCAGAGGGTTTTATTCACAATAATTTTTCTCCCCCTGGAACAATTTAACTTGTAACAGACAAGCTGTGGTTTGTTTATCTGTTGTTTCCATAGTTGTTGTGCTGTGACTGGCAGATAGACTTCAGACACATGGTTACTGGTTTGTAATCCTTAATCACGCTATTTTGGGATTCTAAGGACAATGATCCAAAATCAATATATATATATATATATTTTCCCAGCATAAGCAGGCCTTTGCCAGCCTTGGCCTGTGAATCTGGCTTCCTCCAGTATGTTCAGAAACACTAGCTTAGGGGTTTTTTTATTCTGTCTCTTTTTCATTTTACTTTAGAGATATCTCTTTTTGTATTGCCTTCACCTGCCACTGGGAATTGGGCTTTTATTTTGGTTTTGTTCCCTTCTTTATTTCTGCTTCTCTTTATTTTTTCTCTGCAAGCTCCTGTACTATGATCCAAAATTTTCTTCAGTTGATGAAAGTGAGATGAATCCCAACCTGGTTTCAGATGATGGTGACCAACTCATGTGTAGATACCCGTGTTGTAAAGCCTCCCTTTTTATTTGATGGAGAAAAATACCCTCTTCTAGGATAAAACTCATGTCCTCCTAAGTTAGATCTCTAAGCTAGGTGAGCTGAACTGCATCCCGGAGGTACCTGTTCTCCTTCCTTAATGCATGAGGGATGCTGGACAGTCAGTGCAGACTCAGGTTTCCATCCAAGCTGGGGGAGAGGAGTCCAGGTGCTGAAGCTTAAGATGTTTTTAGCTCTGGGACAGAAACTTGCTACTTGAAACAAACTGCTCAACATTTTGTGTTCCTCAGACCTCTAACTTGCCTCTGTCTATGACAGAAATTATTGCCTACTGTGCTAGCTGAGTTCAGCAGTGAGCTTGATTACATTTTCTTTCCAGCCCTTGTATTGAACCTCTCTCTACCCACTCACAGAGGTGTCCAGGTTATAAGAGACCCTCACACTGGCATTGCACTTGCTGAGAGCCTTGACTTCTGCAGAGATCCCTGCCAGTGGTTCCCCTCCTCACCTCTGTACTGGGGCCACCTGCTCCCGGCAGGGCTGGACCTTTGGGGCTACTTCCAAGGTGTATTTCTGTGGGTCCTCACCGTGTTCTTGCCAGTGCAGCAGAGCTGCAGAAGCCCACGTGTACTCTCACACTGGATTGAAAACCCTTTCTGCAAAGACACTGGGCCTTGCAAATCTTGTCTTGGGTCTTGCAATTCTGGCTCTGCACCCCCAGTTGCTGGTGCTGGGATGTGCTTGCTCAGTCCACCATGGGTTTCTGGCCAGGATTTGCAGCTGTGACCTTCAGCAACAGCGAGGCCTTACCGGGCTGTTTTAGCAGGGTCTTTTCCAGTCTGGTGTCTCTGACAGCCCTTATAACCTAGTGTTAAACTAGGCATTTCCGTACACTGAGTTAGATGTAAATCTCCCATCTTAGACCTCAGAAGTTTCTGTCTTTTTATGAAAGTGATACCCCTCCAGTATTTTTTTTTGTGAGACTGCAGTGTTCTCTTTCTTTTCTAGTGTCACCTAATTACCAGCTCTTCCCACTTAGCTGTAGACTATTGAGCAAGACTAATCTTTTTGACTGTGAAAAATTATATTTGTTTTAGAGCCATGCTTTGCTTGTCCTCCTTTCAAGCATGTCTTCATAAAAATAAAATCTTGCATGAGCTTTTATTGATGGTATTTCTGGTGCTAGGCACCTTCCTGTCTCTTATTTTCCAAATTCTTACAGGCAAGAGACAAGTGCTATAATCCATTATTTAATTTCATATCTCATTTCTCCTTCACTCCTGTCAGTTTTATTCACTTGATGGCGTTTGCTCTCAGAGCTCCATGAGTCTGTGGGTAATTTCCCTGCAGTAAAGGCAAGGAACAACTTTTTTTGAGGAAAACCAGTGATTTTAGTAAGTCCCAATGCCTTGGCCTTGCCTAGAGCATCGAATTTTGCAGCCATAATACATCAGTGATGCAAATCCTGCCTTCACATCTGGTGTGGCTTTCCCCTGTCTGGTCCCGCACTGCAGCATGGGATTAACTAACGCAGCACTGTCTCTGGGAAAGCAGGTGAGGCTGTAGCATCCCGAGATATTTGGGTGCTTGAGAAGACCAGAAGATTGTTCTTGACTCAGGAACCTCAGACCCAGCTCTGTGTTTCCAGAAATACAGGCACACTGCTGTTCTGAAACACCCGTTCTTACCTGGCCTGCTGCAAACAATAAACCCTGTGGTGTTTGGTGCGCGTCTTTCCTCCTGGATGATTTCTGTGAGCTGCCCGGATGGGAATACAGTGATTCAAGCCTGCAGCTGGATCCTCTGCTGTGCAAAATCCTGAAATGACAAATGAAGCTTTCAGAAACAGGTACAGTGTAAGTCTAGAGCTGCCACGGAGCGTTTTGTGTACACGCTGTTCCCCTGCCTGATTGCCCATCGTGGGTTATGATGCTTTTTCTTCCCCTCCCCTATTATGTGCAGTGAAAAAATGGCTTACTCTGAGCATCTGAACTGATAGTTGCAGCCCTCCTAATCTACAGGAAAGAGAGGCTATAGTATTTATTAGTCTGTCAATAAGGATTGCCTGAAGAGGGAAGAAAGGAGGTCTGAAATACAAACACAGAAAACAAACAACATATATATAGCTGACATATATTCCCCACAAATGAGCAAAGAGGAAGCAAACTGGTGTGTCCATGGTACAGAAATGAGCTGCTACAGTGAAAGCAAGAGGAACATTATCACCTAAACCCTCACAAAAACTGCAAATCAACATTTTTCTGAGCTGAGCCACTATAAAAGAGGCACCTCTGCATTCCATTTCTAAATTAATTTGTGTAAAAGCAAAAAACCCCAACCAACCCCAACCCACACATGCCAAAACCCTGACAAATATCCAGCCAGCTCCTGTTCCTTTTGCAGTGGAGATCATTGCTATTTTTTCTGTAGAATGACTTGGTGCCAGACTGTTATCCTGATGCATTTTACTTGGGCTAGAAGTGTCCTGCAGCTCCTTACTTCCCCTCTCTGGGAGCAAGGAGCGGTACTTCCCCTCTTCCCTCCCCACCCCGTGATTGATTGTTTAACATCCTGGGAAATGGAAGAGAAGGCATCAGGTAAAGGGAAAGCAGTAATTCCTTGTGATGTCGGAGACAAGGTCATGGATGCATCAGCAGCCAGGCATTTCTGCAGGTTTGTTAGCAACAAATTTGGTTTGTTGGTGGCTGCATGTTGGATTAATGCTGAGTCCTGCACTGCATAAACAGCGTGGATAAGATGAGGGGTTTCTGGTGAGCATTTAATGAAAGAATTTCTTGCACTAAGCTGAATCTGAAGAGTATTTGCTCACTGTGCAGTAGTGAAACAGAGGGAATGAAGGACATGGGTACCCAATCACTGTGAATATCATTTAACTTTGAGCATGTTTTGACTCTGAGCAAGTGCTGGAAGCAGAGAGCGGGGTGATGATGTGAGCAGAGATACTGGCTTGGCAGGGGAGAGCTGCGGGTCCAAGCACAGCTGGACAGAGGGATGCACTGTGTGCACCCACGAGGGACTCATGGATTTGGCATCAAAGCTCAGGCATCCACAGCGCTTTGCTCCAGTGAGCCAGCCAAAGGCTGTCTGCTGCCACCACAGACATCTGCTGGCAGTTTCCAAATCTGACCTCACCCAGACAGCTGGGTGACTCTGGGGACTGGTGAGAAAAAAGCTGGGGGGGGAAATGAAATGTAGACATTGGGGACCAGTCTTGGTGGGGAAGCTGATGATCCTTGCCTGAGAGAGAGAGCATAGCTTGGATCAGTGTTGGGAGCTTCAAATGTCAGAGGCCGAACCCACTGGCTTTGGTAGGAACCATGGGTGGGTTCACGATCAAGGAGAGAGGAGGAAGAAAACAGCAGGAAAAGGTTAGGGGAGGCATGAAAGTGATAAAATGAGAAAACACTCAATAGAGAGCAAAGTAGAAGGAAGATCCTGTCTCCTGTCTCTCCACAGTCCTTCCCCCTGGCTGCGGCCACACTCTCCAGCTTGGCACGCCAGGGCAGCTGTGGCTGCTGAGCCGCCTTTGCTCGGCAGTGACAGCTGGGTGCTGTTGGCCCCATGAGGAAACACAGCATTTCTTGAGTGGTAAAATAGAAAATGAGAACGTTACATGGGTTTTTGGTTTTTTTGGAGTCAACCTGCAGCCCCAGCCTGGAGACCTTGGGGCTGGCAGGTGGCTGGTTCCTTGTGACAGCGTCATGCTCAGAAAAGCATCTCAAGCTCCTGCAAGCACAGAGTTCCAGGTCTAGCTCACTAAATTGACCTGCTACTTGTAATTTGAAGATGCCAAGTTGAGATCCCATTAAGCAGGTCCACTGCTACTTGGAACACCCTCCAGGAGCCAGCCAGCTGACCGGCGGCATTAGCCCCCACCCCGCTTGGTTGCCCTTTGCAAAGGGAGCCACAGAGGCTGCACAAAACAATGCCAGCCACGAGGCTTTTGGCTGTGACTTTTGTTGGTCACTGTTGCCAAAGAGAGTGACTTCATGACCTGGCCTGAGCAGTGGGGAGCGCGGTGCACAGTGGTCCACAGGTCCTGAGCACATCAGGAGAGCTGGAGGCACCGAGGTCTCCTGTCTCCAGCTCCCGGACGGCTTGGCAGTCTGCAGGACAGCCTCATGTCACACAGTGATCTTCAGCCTCTTGCAGTGCACGCAGCACAGAGTGCTATTGCCTGGGTCTGCCCTTCGCAGGGAATGAAAAATGGGCACTTTAGGGAACTTCTCCCCTGTTTCATCCAGCACATCTTTGTGTACAGATAATGAGTGTTCTTTCTCTACCCATAGAATAGGTAGAGTTCTATAGGTACAGCTGTAGCAGGTGTACCTGCTCTCATGAAGAAGTGTGGGACAAGGTCTCTGGCTTGTCTTACAAGAGCATGAAGTCAGTTTTACACAGTAAAGGCACAGCAAGTGCCACCACTGCATCTGCTGTGGCACATCATCTGGGTACTCTTTGCTTATTTGGGTTATTTTGCAGTGGCAGAGAATGTAGATAGTAGGTATGAAAAGAAAATGAGATTCTCATTATCTGTGACCCTGAAATGCATAATAGGAGTACTGGGTTCTCTCCTCCCGCCCTGTCTCCCCATATCTATACTCAATTTTAGCTAAGCCAATGTTAGGTTTTGTGTATCTGTAGAGTACCTGTAACTTCTGGAGTGCTCTTTTCCTCTGAACGTGTAGCAGAAGCTGTAAGTGATTTGCAGCGAGGTGGCCCATGAGTGAAACACTAAAGCTTGAGCAGGCTACATTTCATTTGGGTGACTTTCGCTTCTCAGTTCTGGACCAGCAGCCAACTGTGACTTGGGTTCCAGATAAGCAGCTACAGACAACAAGGCATGGCAGGCAGCCTCCCCTGCCTGCCTGCTGCAGCTCTCGGAGCAGATGGTCCCAACAAACACTTTTAATAACTTTACATCTTTAGTGTGCAGCGATCCAAGGCACTCTCGGTTCAGGCCAGGCAGGAATCCCTTGTCTTCCATTGCTGTCTGCAACCCTGGAGATGACTGTGGATGTTTTTAGCCTGGATGGCTGTGTTGCTGAACTGTGTGTGATGCCATGTAACTCACAAGTAGGCATCAACCTGAGCTGCCTCATTCATTAGCTGAAGTCATTAGTTTCCTTAATTTTTAAGCCAGTAGGCTGACAGCTTTTAGACGGAAGTTTCAATTCTGCTCTAGCTAACCAGAAAAGGCTTCATTTTGTTCATCCTGAGGTTGGGGGATGATTTTGTTTTCTTTCACAGAAGATTTATCTTCTCATTCTTAGGTATAGTAACAAGAAAGCAAAAAAAAATTGAGCATAGCGAAAGGTGGCAGACCTGTTTTCTGCTGAGATTTGGGTAGTGCTGGGAAGTAGTGAGGGACAGAGATGCCAAGAAAGGCAAGTGGCAGGGGTGAGGGTGAGGAGGCCATGGAATGGTGGGACAGAGCTGGGAAGCTCTGGGCAGGACCTGGGCAGGAGGAGGTGGCAAAAGAGGAATGTGACATGTCCTAAGGGTCACCATGTGATATTTAGAAAGTAAAGGATGTATTTAAGCAGCTTGCAGGGCAAAAAGGAAGCAGGTAAAGCTGCCTGAGGACAGAAAAACAATCATCCTACTCCCCTATTTTTGCTAAAGGGAAACAATGCATGTGCTGAAGCCCTGCAGGCTGGAAAGGCAGCATGTTATGTTTAAGACCAGAGGTAACTTCATTAGAGCTGTTATATTTAGTCTGTCTTATAAAGACTATTATTTCTATGGAATATTACATAGAAACGGTTACTATGTACAACACAGTAGAAAAATGTGGTTTCTGTCCCGCAGAGCTCACAATCTGCCTCTGCAAATTAACTTTGCCAACAAAGGTTAAATGGCAAGAGGTAGAATATTTGAATCTGTGAATTATCACATGGATGGTGAGCTCAGAGGGGGAGTAGGTCTAGCTGAGAGACTGTCTCCTGTCCTGGTGTACCTCTGAGATGGTGCAGACTCCCCAGGAGCAGAGCTGGACTGAGGCCAGGGTGACAGTTTTACACAGAAGCAGAGGAGTCTTGGGGTTAGGGTGAGAGTGACCAGCTCTGCTCCAGCTTTGATGACATTTTCAGATATTGACTGAGATTAAATTCCAGCCTGCCTGGATATTAGGGATGTTACCAGCGGCAAACACGGGAACCATGGGCCATCAGAGAGAATGTAGCATGTCTACCCTCAGAGATGTACAAAGCCCAGTTGAGCAACCTACTCTGTCTGACCCTGCCAGGGCATGCAGGGAGGTCAGAGGGTTAATTGTGAGAAGCACTGCCTTTGAAACTGGCACTGAAACTTGTGTCTCCGCTCTCTGCTCCCTAGGGAAGGCATGCAGCTGCTGCTTCCCCTCACACCTCTGCCCTGCACCCCAGGGATGCCCCAGAGCCCCCTCCCACCTGCTTGGCCTCCACCCAAACATCGGGTCATCTCTCCCCAAAGATCTCTGAAGGTGTTGGAGGGGTGAGCTTCAGGCTCAGGATGGGACAGAGCCAGCCCTCAGTGAGCTGCCCTGCAGGGGGTGGGCATCCCTGAGGAGGTGGAAGCACTGAAGCATCCATCCATCCATCCATCCGGATCCATCCATCCGGATCCATCCATCCATCCATCCATCCATCCATCCATCCACCTAAACGGGTGTGAAACAGGAGCTCTGTGGCAGAGGGGAGAGCCTGATGGAGGTAGCTGCCCTCTGGCCTCTCCCCATCCAGAGAAAGGACTTTGCTGGTAGAAACCACAAGCCCTTTGGAGGTTGCCTGCAGGAGCAGTGCTCTGGGCAGTGCCCATGTGCAGGGCTCAGGTGGTCACTCTCCACCCACCGGTGCTTTTGGACCATGAGATGTCTCTGGGCTTCATGCAGAAAGCCAGTGCTGGGGAAACCACCTGTGGTGGGACTTGGCTGTGGGTGGCTAGCTTTTGAAAAGCAAGCAAGCATCACCTGGAGGAGTGCCAGACAGCTGTGAGCTGAAGCAGCACCCTGCTCTGCTCACTGGAGGAAGGCTGGGTGCCTTTGCAGTCTTCCTCATGTCCTGAGGGAGCTGCACCAGGGTCCCACCACACCCTGTGAGGGTATGTGCAGGCTGCTGTGGCATTTATTAATGGGGGGCTTTTGGGAAGCCCTCAGCACTGACAGCATCAGGGGCCATGCTTTAGGAAGGCAGAAGTTGCTCCCACCACTCAGCTGAGGGAGAGGTGAGCTGAAAGAGGCATCGCTGCCGTTTTGGCAGCACATCGCTGCTCGGTCCAGGCAGTGGGTGGGCAGGAGCCATTCAAGGTGTCAGGTGATGGCATGGAGCTGAGAAAAACTGCAGGGAAATTATTAACCTTGGCTATAAATACTCTGTTAAATTGCCATAAACTGCATGCAGTGGTAGCTTAAGATGATGCAAACAAATGGTCACTCATTCAACTCCTGAGCAGGGCTCCTAAATCACAATTAATATAAATATGCTCTACTTCACAAAGCCAGAGTCTTATTCTATTGTTTTCTATTCAGAACAATATTACAATGCTGGAATGTGTCTCAGCAGCCTTCTAGCCCTTGCCCATAAAAAAGAACAAGTGTTTTCGGCCAATGCTAGACAGAGCAGCTGCCTGGTTGTGTGTCCCCAGCAGAACCTGAATGTTGGGGAGGAAAACTCCACTGGCAGCACACCCATCCATGAGGTAGTTTCACACTGTGCTTGCTGAAAGGAAGAGCTTTGGAGAATCATTTGCATTTTGTTTTCCATCTGGGCCATCATGGTAATGCAAAACCTAATGAGAGGTGAGCCAGAGGAAGAAAGCTGGTTAGGAGAGGCTCGGGAATTTATTCCTTGTGGGAGTGGAGCTGTACACCTGGTGTCAGAGCAGCAGCACATCCAGCTGTCTCTAGTGATACGTGTATCCAGCAGTGGGAGATGCCAGGGATTTCTTAGCTGGTAGCCTCAAGTTCTGGATGACTGGTTTTGTTGCCCCCCTCAAAAATCTTATTTTTTTTTCCAAGTCTCCCCTAAAATCAATCAGGTTTTGGTCCCTGGGACCTGGAACGTGCTACAGACCGGTACAATTCTCTGCTTGCTTTAGCTTAACTTTGAGTTTTCTATTTCCCTTCTGTAGACTCTGGTCACCTAAATAGTAGTTAGAAGGTGGATCTTCAAAGCATGGACAGTAAACAGAAGCCTCCTCAGATTCAGAGTCCTACTGTTATCCAGCCTATAATTGGGTTTGCAATATGAGTGGGGAACTTGCTTGGCATCTTTAATACCAAGAAGCACCTTTACTGAGAGGAGCCTTCTTCAGCTGATTTCCAGCAAGTATCTGAGAGCACCGAGATTTGAGGAGGTCCTGGTTTATGTGTGTCGATGCTTGGTTAGCTGGCAGCTCCAGGCTCTGTGTGGAGAAGCACCTCATCCTGAAAATGATTGTTTTAATTTCATTCTAAAGGTAGAGGATATTAGAACCCAGAGTCTTAATGGCTCACAATAAAATATGGAATAGCAACTACCCATTACATTTGTTATTGTCTCTTTCTTCTGTAAATCAATATAATTGAATTTCTCCTAACTTCTCCAGTATTGCATGCAGCTGTGTGCAATCACAGGGGACATTGCACAAAGATGAATAAGCACAATGCCATTCTAAATGAGCAAAGCACCCAGTAGCCTCTCTCAGAGATTTGTTTTGCAGCACACTCACGTTCTCCTGAGCCGGCCCGACTCTGTCCTAGGGGGAAGACTCCTTTCCCTGCAGCAGCTGGGACTTTCTGCAATATTTAGAAGTAGCATATAGAATTCTCAGGAATGTCTCAGTCTCAGGAGTGGATGAGAGCCTCTGCTGAAAAGGCTTTTCACTGTCAGTGAATTGATTCCCAAGTGAAGCTTGCCTCTGCCTCAGTTTCCCAAGTCATATGACTTCACCAGCCACCTGGTTTCTCACCTGACTTTCTTAACTTCTTTTCCTTCACCCAGCTTTCCTGGTTTTTTAAAATGAATGTTGTGGAAAACCCAGTTTCTAAGGTCCTTTCTGCTGTTCCTGCTACACAGCTGGCACATCTACCCACCCCCTTCCCCGTCCCTGCCTCTCCTCAGGGCAGAGCCGTGTCATGGCTCTTGCGGTGCTTCCCCTCCCTGCCTGTCAGAGAGCTCAGCGGAAGAGTGGCTGCTACCCCATTTTACAGAGAGGGGAAACTGAGGCACAGAGCCAGGCCCCTTGTACAGGATCATCAGGAGGCAAAGGTGGTGCTGGGAGTAGAGCTGCTGTTTCCTGAGCTGTAGGTCTGTGGTGTCACCTCTGCCACTTCTCGCTCGGGTGCCTGTTACCCACACTGGCGCTGGGCTGGAGGCAGGGATGGTGCAGAAGCTCACGCTGAGCACAGCTCCTCCAGGCCACGGGAAGCCCTTGCTGCAGAACCAGGCTGCCTCCTCTATCCCAGGGAGAAGCCACGTTCTGTGCTTCACCACGTGCATTTGTAATTGCCCCAAGGCTCCCGAGGCGACCCCAGGAGGAAGCAAACAGCATCTTGAATGCTGGGAATTCTCCAAAGGAGGTCCAAAGCTATGAGCTAAAATGGAGTTTCACTTTCCATGCTGTCTTCTCTGCAAGGCCGATGGTCTCTGCCTATCCCTCCCGATCCTGCCAGCAGCCAACTCAATTCTTCCCATCTGGACAAGACACATCTCCTTTAACAGCAGCAGCTGGAGATTGAACCAGCTTTCCATCCTGAGCTAATGTGTACTGAGATGCAGGGCAAATCCGCTCGGATTTGGAGCACTGGTCTGTGCTCAGGCACTGTAAACCCTTCAGAGCAGCTCTGACATGCAGCCTGTCACTGAGCCTCATCTTTATTGCCAGCAGGGACAGAGGTGGGACCCCTGCACTTGTGCGTGGCCAGTGATGCCACTGCCTCCAGATATTGCTGCATATTGAAACAGACACATCCTGCAGCTGGAAAGGATTATAGCCAGTGCCTGGGAAGAGGGCCTCCCGGGGACCCACTTCCCACCCCGTGCAGAAGGGCTTTACTCACTCAGCAGCCCAGGGCGAGGGCACAGGCTCTATTCCTGGCTGGCTGCAAAGCAAGCTAGTACACTTAGCAGTCATTAACCTCCTCCCCCACCACCAAGAAACCCCCTAAAAATCCCAAACCACCATAAAAATGTGTTGGCAGAATAGGAGCAAGTCATGCAGTGCTATTTGGAAAACACGATCTTGTGTTCAAAATAGATTAATGATGGGTTTGGTGCCGGGGAGTCTGCCCTCCCCAGCCCCCCCCTTGGAAAAGCATTGCAGGCAGGTCTACAGTCCAGCAGTAGAACTTCCTAAAAAATAAATACAAGACTAGCTAATAATAACAGTGCCACTGCTAGTACTACTAATAGTGTGCTTCTGGCTGGCAGGGTCTGTGCCTTTAGAGCTTGCTCTGAATGAGAGGAGCCAGGGATGGGGAGGTGACAAGCCCAATTAACTGGGATCCACCCTGGCAGGGGCAGTGGTGTCACCTGATGGAAACTCAATGGTGAGGTTAAATGGCTGCCTCACAGATCCAACACAGTTCGTGCTGCTCTGAGCAGGAGCTAATTTGGCAATTTTTGAGGCTTTTTCCATGTCTGACTGGAGGCCAGGCTCTGGTCTTACCCCCACAGAGACACACCAACTGGAAGTATTATGAGATCCAGCAGGTAGTTGAGACAGAAGTGATGGAAAAAGCCCCTTGGATATGCCCTGAGCAAGTTTTTTCCTACTAGGGCTTGTTTGGGGTAAGGGGAGCAGAGGAGATGTTGGGTACATTTATCTGGCAGAAATTCACTTTTGCAGATGACCAGCACCTGCACCCAGACCACTTTGCTTGGGGATAGTCTGGTATAGTTGTCCTGGTAAAAGCCCACCCGTGCTGCCCTAGCCCCTACCCAAATCATAGAATCATGGAATGGCTTGGGTTGGAACAGACCTTAAAGACCACCTCCCACTAGACCAGGTTTCTCAAAGCCCCATCCAACCTGGGCTTCAAGACCTCCAGGGATGGGGCAGCCACAGCTTCTCTGGGCAACCTGTGCCAGGGCCTCAGCACCCTCACAGTAAAGAATTTCCTCCTAATATCTGATCTAAATCTCTCCCCTTTTAGTTTGAAGCATTTTATTCTGGCGCAATTAATTGTGGCACAATCTGCCCAGCCTGAGCACAAGTGCTGCTCGGAAGGATTGATGCTGTGTCTGGCCGTGAAGGATTTCAGCGGCGCTTCCTGGGGACGCAGGGCAGAGCGGGGCTGGGGGATTGCAGTCACATGCTGCTACTGCAGGGCTGGAGGAGAATTAGTAAAATTTGCTGCAGGATTCCCACACCCTTGCAGCAGAGACTGGCACTGCATCCCGAGGGCCTCTGATTCAGCTGTTTCTCCCCTTGGTCTCGATTGCTAGCACTGTTTTTTTATCAGATGCTCTGGACTATAAAGTGATTTTCCTAAAAGCTGCTATTCAGAGCAATTCCCCC
>VXAZ01003161.1:2062855-2090914 GCA_013399875.1 Gymnorhina tibicen
TATTATTTAATGAAATCAATACACAATGTTGTTACATGTTATGTTGTTTGTAAGCTATAAGCTTTCAAGCTAGGAATTGGAACAACATTATTCAAAGCCTTTTCAATTTGCTGTGCCTGCCAACTTATATGTTGATTGTGGCATTTTGTCCAAATAGCATCAACTTGCTAAACGGCAGTAAGAAATTTAGGTATGTTAACAAGAAGGATTAGAGTCTGTCATCAGGATTCACCTGCATGCCAGCAGAGATGTGACTTCATATACATTGTTTTTCCTACCTGTTCCTCAGTTTGCTCACATGCACGTATGGCACAGGCTCCTTCCAGGCACTGTCAGACTGCACCATGTGCTGACTGCTAAAATGAGAGCCAAGAAGTGAGCCTGCAGAGGCTCTGAAGTTGTGTCCAGGCTGTGCCAAGTCTCCCTGAGCTCTGTGCTCTGCCAAAGCATCATGATGGAAGCTGTAACGCTGTCAGCGTATCCTTGCCCAGGGGAACCCACCTGGGTCACTGCAGCAAGGCTGGACTACGGCTGCTGCTGAAACAGCCCCTCAGCTTCCCCTTTCTGAGCTTTTTTTAAACTGTAATTTTACAGTTGCAGTAGCACAGAGTCCAAAATTAAACTTCTCTCCTTTTTCACAGGCAGGAGGTAGGGGGGCAAACATTATTGATGAAATAGCCCCAACTCCCCCATGAAGTTCCCTCTCATTAAAGTGACGGGGCTGCAGCCACGCTGGCTCTTCAGTGCTTTCAGCAGTGCCCCACAGACCAAGCAGCAGCAGTGCTGCAGCTCTCAGTGCCACATGATACCTGTTCTTGCACAAAGATCATTCAAAGCTTTCCCCTTTGAAACAAAGCCTTTGTAGTTAGATGAGATCTGAGGACATGCTGTCGGGTTAGGAGCTCAATGAGGTGATGAGTGAATGAATTGACTTGCAGCATACGGCCCACATCTCCCACACATCCTTTGGACTTGTTTACATGAGACATTTTGTCTATGTGAGAAGACAGCAGTGCATCCCTCCCCTTCCTGGGCAGACACAAAATGGTGTGTGTAAGTGATGGTGGGAGAAAGTGGGGCCAGGGAAGGGGGCAGAGGAGACAGATGCTATCAGGGATGCAATGGTCTGGGCTTCTGTTTTGCCAGCACCATTACGTTGGTTGGAGCAGTGGCTTTTCACTCCTCTGCTGCCAAAGAGCATCTGTGCTGGCAAATGTCCCAGTGCTGATGCAGTTGTATCACTTGAAAAGGACTTTGCTGGGATTGTTTGCTATCTCTTAAGAGCCAGTCTGAGATACTCCAGCTGAAGGAGGTTGCAATAAGTTGCATTTCCTTAAGGGTGTTTACTGAGAGGTATGACCTGTATCTGGGGATGCTCAGGAAGGAAAAAATAGCCTTGTGAAAACATAAATCAACCAACCACTTGCAAATTCATATGCATTTCTGCTACTGAAACAAAAAATGAGGAAACAAACCTCAGGTTTTTGGGGTGCTCTCCTGCATGCTTTTTGAACCTCTGCTCTTACTATGAGAGCCAGAAAACTGAAAGCGGGAAAGGGGGAGCAGTCTTATATTCATGAGAACCACTAAGCCACAGAGACCAAAGGCTTTGTCAGAGGAGATCCAGGAGGTCCTATGGTGGTGGTTTGAAGCCTGAATGGACCACCCCAGGCTTTTCAGGATGTTACTATTTGTGTAGCAGTGAATGGGAGTCCCTGGTTGTGAATTGTCCCCCTGGTGTTAGTGGGCCAGCAGGGAAAAAATAGAGATGAATTCATGCCCACATAGAGATGACCCATTTGAGGTCTGTGACACACACTTTGCTATGCTCTTGTTCAGCACATGGGAAAAGTTCCCACTGTGAGAAGGTCCAGGTGGGACATGTCTTGCTGTGCTGCCCTCAGTTCCCACAGAGGACCAGAAGTTGCAGGAAAGGTGTTTGTGACTCAGGCTAAGTGGCTACTATGCAAGTGATACTATGTGCTCATATTATCACTCTGTCCCCTTCAAATTTTTAATTCATTTGACTAAATGAGGCAAAATTTCAGGGACCTCAGAAATATCGAGCTCCCTCAGTTCCCTGAACATGAAGACCTGTTACCGCTCCTAGGACAGGAAAGGAGCAGCAACTCATCTTTCTCTGGGTGTCTGGTAAGAATCAAGCTTCACCTTTAAGATGTTGTTTGTAGAAAATATAACTTTTTGCTGTACACTGTATTACTTGTTTCTTTGATTGATTGATTGATTGCACTTGTCTGTTTTACTGTATGAAGATCCCGAGCACGGCTCCATGACACTGAGACTCAGGGTTTGTTTAAAGCCCAGGGGCAGGACAACCTTTCCATCTGTGTTGGACCTCGTCATGGCACGGTTCTTTGGGAGGAGAGGGATGAACAGGGGAGCAGCTGCTCTTCAGATGTCCCCTATGGACAAAGCCTGTAGCACAGCCTGGAGATGCTGACTAGCACTGATGGCCTGGAACAGGAACAATCTGGTGATGCAGACCAAGACAGCCCTGGACTTCATCAGGGTGGTTTGGCTGGTGCCAAACCCAGTGCCAAAACCCAGTGCAGTGAGTTTAGAGAGACCCCTGCCTGAAGCTGACCTGGACCTGCCAGTTTGTTTGGTGTGTAAGTCTATTGGGAAGAAAGGTAACAACAAGAGGAATATGCCTGGGGAAGGATGCTAAATAAGTCAAATTTGGATGATGATGGATTGGTAGAAAGGGGGGTGATGAGAGATTGTAATTTCTCTCTTGAATTTTGGAAGGATAAGTGAGTGAGGGAGCTTTAGACACGGCTCATAGCAAGGTACCAGAATACCTCAGGATTGTGCTCAAAGCCTGAGTTTGTGCTGCTGGTGTAAAGCAGTGTGGGGACTGACGTGGTTTTGCTGGTGCTGGTGGTGCTCAGCAGGTATTTCAGGGCTGTGATATGAGAGTGAGGCAGGGCAGCATGGACTGGGTGTCACACAGACACACACTCCTGGCATGGAGGGGACATGCCTCCGGGGCTTATGGGGCTGGCACGGGTGTTGCAGGATCAGCTGGTTACTGAATCACAGGGACCAGGGCTCGGAGTGGATTTTTGAAATCCATCTGCCTGCCATCAGTGACCCCAAACAGCAGCAGTGCTGTAGGATAGTCCTTTCCTCATGACCAGATGATCACAAGGTGTTCCGAGTCCCTCTGTCACTGGTATCATGACAAAAACCAGATCCCAAACTCTCTCAGTTCTGAGTTCTCTACAGACTTTAGATCCTATTTCTGATCTGGTTCAACTGTCCACGTGTAGCACCTGGGAAGTGCTTCTATTTGGAGCCAAGCCCAATGTCCATGAGCTGGAATGGTCCAGAGCATGTGTGCACTGCACGGGTGGAGTGTAACCCTGTGTGCTGGAGCGCACTGATGCGGACTCTGAAGATAGAACTCACTGCTTTTTTTGCTTCAGGATACGGACAAAGGAGAGAGGGGGCCAAACTCACATTGTTAAGTCAAATCACAGAATCATAGAGTGGTTTGGGTTGGAAGGGACCGTAAAGATCCTCTGGATCCTGCATAAAGATCATCTGCTTGGCAGATGAGCAGTGGATGAAGTACTCAAATGGGAGCACCATCTCTGAGCTCCTGAGAACAGAGAGAAGGGGAGGGAGATGTGGGGACCTCCTCCCCCAAGGAACCAAAGGGAAAGGCTTACACTGAGGATACTGGTGTGGGCAGTCCCCTAAGCACGGGGCATTACTCCACCACAGGGTTTCACCGAAACAAAATGGATGCATTTCTTTTCAGGCACTGAAATCAAGAAAAAATAAACAAATAAAAAAAAAATAAAGGTATTTTTTACATAGGAACTTCAAAGCAAGGAAGAAAACTCCTCCATTCAAAAAACAAACCCAGACACAATTCCCAAGGTGGGAGTTATAATAGAAACTATTTTCCTTTAGTAACACTCATGGCAGAATTCCCTTTATTGCAGTGTAATGGTCACAGCACACAGCGCATTGGCACAAATGACATACTGTAGACAGAAATAAAACTTGTAGTTTGAATGTCATTTAAAGTCATCTGTTGGTTTTGTGCCATCTCCTTTCTTATTTCATCTCCTGCCTTACTTGTATGAAGCAGAAAAAGACCCCAGCTCGATGGCAGGGGTGTGTGTACCTGCATTAAATGAGAAACCCCATTACACAGAGCCAAGACTCTGACCCCCAGCAAAGACTGGCAGCCTTTGCTAATGACCAAAGGATGCTACCAGTTTCAGCATCACACTGCTTTTACTCAAAATAATCAAAATATCTCTATTTTTCTCCTGTGTTTACTGGATAGATTTGACCATATCCACTGTATGACCAGTTTTGCTGCTACTTTCATGTAAAATCAGCTATTTTTTTCCCTTGTAGCTCTGTGTAGATCTTTTCTAGAGTAAGAAGGAAGCACAAAAGGAAACAGCAATTATATATCCAGAAAAGCATGCAGTGGAGAGAAAAGGGTCAGGTGTAGCACATAAAACTGTCTGCATTTTCTACCACTTTCATAACACCAGGCAGAAAATATTCCATGGAATTCACAAGCATCTTAAAATAAAAGGAAAAAAAACCCCCACAACATGAAGATCTTCTTGCCTTTGTTCAGATTCCTGTCAGGTCAGAGAACTGCATACTCATGCTATTCACGCTAATTATTATTCCTGAAACAAAACCCACACAGCACAATGTTGGGAATTATTTTTCTCTTTGGGATGGGTTTTGTGGTGAGCATTGTGTTTGCCTCTACAACACATTTTCCCATTTGTTTTCATGTAGTTTCATAACTCCTACAAAAAAAAAAAAAAAAACAAAACAAAAACCTCCCAAAAAACCACCAAAAACTTCTGATTGATAACTTAGCACAAATCCCTACTTCCTTCAACACTATTTTTCACAGTACAAATGATATGCACAGCTCATCCACTGGTGCAGTCCTGCAGCTTGAAAGGTGTTTGCTGTATTATCTCACTTAGATAATTACGTAGGCACTGGTGAACATCACTTTGAAACAGTCAATAAAGTAAGGTGAAAAGGTGAATTATCTTTGTTTTCACACATTTTGGAATGCTGATAGAAAACTCAAGTAACAACACCAAGAGGAGCATTGTACGTGTGCATTTAGCTGTCAAGAGTTGCCTCAGCTTGGCTCCATGGAGCCCTCAGGAGCAGCTATGAGACCAGATGTTTTTCTCATTCATTAAACTGTGCTGACCAGCACGTAATTCTGAGCAGAAAAATGTTGGGATTGCTGGAGATACAAGACCTCTTTGTGATGTGAGCTCTGGTTTTACACCTGATGCTGCTGTGTGCAAGTGCTGCAGGGCTGCACAGTTGGACCTGGGGGGTGTGAGCTGGAAATAAACCCCAAATCCAAGGCACAACTGCACACACCTGTCAGCCTCCAGGAGAAAGGGTGAATGTCTGGTCCCACTGAATCTGGTAGGAGTTTTCTCATCAGCTTCAGTGTGTTTTACTTTGCCTCTCTAGTTCTTTGGCTTCAAACCACACATTTTTATATCTTCAGCAAAAAGAGAGTTCCCGCAGCTGTTGGTAGTAATAAATCTCTTCAAATCAGTCACTAGGGAACAACTTCACTCATTTGTACACACAGAGCCAATGTAATGCAGGGATGTCAAAAAGTGACCATGGCTGGCACCTGCAGGGAGCCTGAAAAAGTCAATTCAGGATGGCTTTAGAGCAGCAGTTCTGTATTGAGTTCCAAAGAGTCTTCCCTGCATGTGAACGGTGGGGTTTAGCCAGGAAAATGCTAGAGCCAGCTAAAGGAAAGTGCAATTATAGCTGATGATTATAGATAAGGAGCATCTGTCAGGATCCCCCTTGCTTCCTGCTCCAGCCCAGAGGAGTTGTTTAGACTGGAAAGCAAGCAGCATGTGGAGTAGGACATGGGTTTTAGCTTCAAGTTTCTTTTAAAGATGGCCAATTGTAACACTTCATAGAGATGCCACAAAATCTGCAGATATGTTTTGTTGGTTTGGTTTTTTCTTTTCTTTTTTTCTTTTTTTCAAAGGTGAACTTTACTTTTCTTGGAACAATCAAGTTTGGTGGCTTTTTAAGGAAGTTAAGTCCAGATTTTTTTTTTTTGCATTTTTGAATGGTAACTAAACTAATGTTGCTGGCACTGTGAGGGCTGCTGCTGAGTCAAAGGACAGCAAAGGTTACTATGCTTGCCAGCAAAGCTCCCTCTGGGATGAGTGTGGCTTGGCAAAGAGGGTTCCATGTGGTCCTATATATCTGTATGTATACATCTATATCTATATCTATATCTATATCTATATCTATATCTATATCTATATCTATATCTATATCATCTATTATTGTGTGTGTATACCTATAGGTAGACAGGAGTTTTTAAAAACAAAAAGCTAAACTCAAGGAAGTGAGCCACTTATCAATTCCCAATGGGCTCTGCTCATTCAAAAATATTTTAGTTTTGAAATATATGTGTTATTTAAAAAAATATTTCCCATGAGATCAAGATTCAGAAGGTTTCTCTCAATAGACTGTGTATTTTCTAGGAGTGTGGAGGGGATGGAAGGTGAGGTTAAGTTATCAACATCAACAACACACGTGGCGAGTACTTCAAGAGTGGATTGAATTTTATGCTGGGTTCATGCCTTGGTGAAAGGTTTCCACTGGTACCATGATGAAAACCTGCCCTTCTGCCCATATTTTGAATGTGGGACAGAAAGAGCTCTGTGAGCATTTCTTGTCAATGAGGATGAATTCTGGTATGGGAACAGGGAATTTTTCCTAGTACATGATGTAGGAGGGAGGAGGCGATTAGCTTTGAGCACTTTGGCTCTTTTACACATACTGAGAAAAGTGGTTTGATGGTAGTTTGAGGATAGTATTAGGATCATCTGTTAGTCAGATTTCAAGTTAATTAACCAGCCAATCTCCTCACACTGGAAGGGGCTCGTGTATGATTATGAGTCACCCACTTGGGTAACTGATATTTGTTTATTTTTAGGCAGACTATGAGGCACCCAGACACTACGGCAATGGGTTCCAGATCAGTACTTTAAATATATGAAATATACTGGTGATTTGGACCTTGCAGATGAGAGGAGTGTCTGCTTTCTCATAACCTCTCCCTTTGTAGAAGATGAGGTCAGGCTTAGCACATGAAGACAAATTCCTTATCCTAAGTATAGTTAAGGCTCATTCCTGAAATATACAGAAAGCATTATTTTGGGATGGATCTGTATGTACTCTTGCAGCCCTTGGTAGGCCCTATATTTCTAAGTGAAAGAGTTGGTCTTATCCATGTAAGGGTATGAAATTGTGTGGCGCTGCATTAATAGCATCCAAATTTTTTTGTGCTTTGGTCCTTTATTCTTGAAACTGGTGCTGAAAGTGTGGGTCCATGAAAGTACGAGAGGTTGGCAAAGGTGAGGCAAAGAAAGTACAGTGGGATTTGGGAACAGAGGTGGGGGTCTTGGGTACCACTGAAACAAGTTGCCTGTCTTCAGAGGTGATCGCACTCTATAATCCCTTTAATGAATGCATCAAACTCCTTTCCATACTTAATTAAGCTCCTGTCCTTTCCCTCCCCAGAGCCACACTTCTTGCTGCGACCTTAAACACATTCATGGCCAGCTCAGACCCATTTGTTCTTGTGCCAATGCTGACTTTCCTTCAGTAGCTTTTCTTACAGGGCACATCCCAATTTGTTCTGTCAAGAACAGGGGGAAAATTTTTCTTGTCCACATTTCTGCATGAGGAATTTGGAAACAGAAGGAAAGCTTTGTCTAATAAGTTTTCCAGGGGCCAGTGCCTCCTCCTCAAGAGGAATAAGTACTTTTCTTACTTTCCCTTTCCTTTCCTCAATTTTTACCTCCTCCATCCTTTCCTCTATCACACGCTTCTCCCACTGGCCTCCTGTTTTGTTTTCTGTGCCACCAGGCATGTGCATTCCTTGTCACTTCTGTCCCTTTGCTGGGGGGAGGTGATGGGCTCAGACACAAACCCTGCCATCCCTGCGGTAAGGCAGCCACCCATCTTCTTTGTGTGGAAGGGCAGCAGTGGAGAGAAAGGTGACACAGGCTTCATGGCATGTTATTTGCTTTTGTTTTTGGGGAAAGAATGGGGTAGGGGGACATAAACATCACCAATTCCCCTGCAGAAGTGACTTTGGACCATGAAAGGGCCGTAGTGAAATGGAGACTTGGCAGCTTGTTCACTCTGCTGGATGCCATGAGTCCCACACATTTATCTGTGGATGTGAGATATGGAGCATTAATTAAACTGTGTAAACAATCATTTATTCATTCTTACTCTATAGCCTGTTACACAGAAAAATGAAATGCTGGGAATTAGGCATCTTTCTGGAAAAGTTTAATTTTTGTAAGAATTGCATTAAGCAAAGAGTTGACTTAATTTAGAATTCCCCTTTTATGTATTTATGTCTTGATATTGTATTTTTAACATTGTTTTTGTATAGTGTATTTTGTGTAAGCAGTCACTTAATTAGCAATGGCTTTATTTAACTATTACAAAGATGATTTCTGTATTTTTCTAGTATTTGTTTTAGCACTGTAACTACATAAGCACAGACTTCCCTTCAATTTCCAGAGGGAAACAGCTGCATTTTCATTTTCCTGAAATGGGTTCCTTTAGGATCTTTCCTTGAAATTATTTTGCTCTATACATTTCATTTTTGGTCACTTCTGCAGTGAAATTTAATGAGCTTTCCTTATAACAGTTTCCAGCATAACAGTAGTGCAGCATTGTGATTCTGGGAAACGCAGTGAGGAGAGAAGACTTTTACATGAACTCCTTCTACATCGTGGTTGCGATAGGATTTGAAGAAAAATTTTTATAATTACAGGGAAATTAAAGAGAGGTGATTTCGTGCATGATTTCAGATGCCGAGACAACTTCTCACAGTGGTTTCACCCCAGCTGGTGGTGGCCATGGAATCACATTAAGGAGGTTTAGTACTGGGTGATTGGAAAGGGGTTTTCTGTGAGCCATGGAAGCCTGGCCGCGTCAGGGGGATGGGGGAAGCCTTCTGGCTCCTGGCTCGAGCCAGCAGCACACATCTCATGCTATTGCCAACACCCAATTAAATCAGCGCTGTGCTTAATAAACAATTTAAAAATATCAGATGTGGCAAAACAAACCTGGAGATGACAGAATCAGTGTTGTTTTTAGAAGTGGTGGAGAACAGAACATCCTTTTCTTGGAAACTACATGTCCAGGAGGAAAGTGGCTCCTTTGCAGCATCTCAGCTTCCCCAGGCACTGCTCAGAAGGTCTCAGGCAGTGCTGGCCCATGGAAACCCATGTGCCAATGTCTGTAGAAGCGTGGGCTTCCTGGCTCTCCCAGGGATATTCTGTCTATCTGTCACCTAAATAAAAATTCTTCTTGCAATCCTTGCATGTGAGGCCTAGAAAGATTTGGTAATAACCTAAGAAATAAGTAGTTTAGTTAGAGAAAAAGAAGGGCTTTTAGTGACCCAAAAGCAGTCATCCATTTTGAGTGGAAGCAGCACAAATCATACCTGGGCCTTGTCTTGTAATTTATTTTAGCTGATGACCAAGAAGTAAGTAGCTGCCATGCTTTCCACCTTGGCAACTGCAGCTCTGGGCTGGGTTTGGCCACTGATGTGTGAGGAAGGAGCACTTCAGGTTGTGTTGATGCTTGAGTAGTTTGAAAACATATTGATGACCCCTTATTTAATAAAGGAATGGGCCAACCCTCCCTGCAAAATCCTGAACATCCCAAATACAGCACAGTGTTAAATCATTTCCCCAAAGTAACCTTCCAGAGTTAAGCTGCAGATGAGTCTGCCTGAGGGATAGGAAGAAAAGAGACTTAAAGTGGTATTTCCATGGAAGAGCAAGAAACGGACTGAAAAGGGCTGGTGTCCTTCTGTGTTTGCCATTGAACTCCCAGTATCACACCTGTCGTCTCTGGGGGCTTGGGGAGAATCTAGTGAGACCAATACACTTTAGTTTCTGCATAACTTTGATTTAATTTTTGGACTCTACACTTTGAAAAAAATGAATTTAAAAATTATTAAGTAATGATTTAGTTTTGTCAAGGACTACTGGTTTCATTCTTGGGTTGGTGTTCTCTTTGCCTACCTCTGTTCCTCAGCTTTAACAGTCCTTCAGCTCTGAGGCACCTTTTGGAGCAATGACAAATTTATTAAGAAAAATGATGGTCCCAAAGCAAAAGCAAAGACCAAACTGACTCATGAAAGTTTACAGGGAGTGGGGGCAAATGTCTGTTTAGCTCTGTTTCAGCTCTGTTGGCATAAAGTTAAGATGTATAAAATGTCCTGGAGGATGTCAGTCCTTTGGGTGACTTCATGCAGGTTTGTCACTGAGTGATGCAGAAAGCCTGTTTGGTTTTCTGTGCTCCTGACCCTTCTCCCCCACCAGTCCTAGCACCATCCTTGGTTGTCAGCTGCCTCACCTGGACACTGGGCCCTGTTCAGACCCCCTTGTCCACCTGGGGAGGTGTTTTAATCCTCCATCCTTCACAGGAAAGAGGCAAGAGTAGAATAAAAATCAAATCTCTTCACCAGGGCCTGGGCAAATATTCGACTCTCTTGCCTCTGCAAAACATTATTTTGTTTAATAAAATGCAGCAGAGGAGGATTTCTCTGGAGACTCTCTGCTTCACTCCATACTGCAGGGTCAGTATTTTAACAACTTATTTTTCCTTGCATTTGCACTCTTACAGTAAGTATTTGTGCTGGGATGGCTGAGGTGGGACTGACTGAAATGCAGGGAGAGAGGAGTTAGCAGCTGTGACCCTCAGCCTATCATGCAAAAACACCATGAACAAAATGTCCCAAACACAGGCTCCAGCCATGGGCAGTGGGGGCTTTCGTGGGTGCTTCTAATGGCAGCAGTTGTTAAGAGTCCACTACATGAAATTATAGCAGAACTAACTGTGGTTGAATAGAGAGAGGTGAAAACGTGAAAATCAACAGATATAAGGTATTTGGGGTTACCCAGGGCTGAACTCAGTCCCTCCCACAAGACTTTTTTAAAAATAAAAGTAATGAAATTATTAAAAAAACCACGGAATTGATTAGCTCAAGAGGCCTGTTGTCACGAACTCAGGATTCTGTAGAGTCACATGGCAAACTAAAAGGTCATTAATAAAGGTAAAATAATGAGTGAGTGGGGTTTCTGCCCATATTGGATCTGCAGTGGGCACTAGGTGAAGTAAACAGATTTCTGGGGGAGTTGTTAACTCCCAGGTCTGCCCTGCCCAGTCATTTCTCAAATCTCAGAAACAACTAAGTTACTAAAATGGATGTAATCTACTTCATCTCAGAAAAGTTCTGCAGTTAGGGAAATTGAAGGAAAGGATTTAGCCAATATCTTCATTGCTGGGCTTCAGTTTCTTATTTTCTTTCTTCTCTCTCCCTGTTTCATCTTCTCTTCTCTGTCTGCTTGTGCCTCTATTTCAGAGTGTGGATCAGGCAGCCAAGACTGCATTTTTGTTAGAGTACTGCAAGGGTGCTCAGGAAGGCTGAGCAGTGCCCTGACCAGCCCAGTGCTGGTACAAATCATCTCAGAGGAAATGGTAAGAGCGTGAGCTGTGCCCTTTCTTTCACAATGAGATGGAGAGGAAGAGTCAGCACCACAACAGCCGCTGTCTGTTCTGTCTCTGCAGCTCTTCCCTCTAGCTCTCCATTTGTGTGCTCTTGTCTCTTTTTTAGCTCTGGAGGAACAAAAGAGAACAACATCTCTTGTGGCCCATTTAAAATAACCTTTTTCCTTTTTGCCAGAACGGACAGTTGTTGTCACCTCCGGTACCTTACAAGAGCCAGCCAGAGAGTGACTTTCCCTGAGAGTAGGTCATCCTGTAAGCAGGAAAAATAATGAAGCCTGTTTCTCTGCAGATCTATGTTCCTATCATGTAAAGGGCAGTATTGACTTTTAAGTTAATTATATTCAAATCTACTGTTATATCTGCATAAAGCATAAAGCGTGTCATGCCCTGCAACTTCCATGTTCTTCAGCCACTCTGCCTCCCTGACTTCCCCACAGCTGCTCTGCTGCCTTCAGCCTTTCATCCTCCTTTCCATCTTCTCTGCACTTTACAGCCTCTGTGTTTTTCTGCTGCTCCAGGTTTCTTTCGAGATTATCGTTTCATTTCCTCCTCCTTTTTAACCCATCCCTTCCCCTGACTTGATAATTCTCTTTGCAGGGCTGTGTGAGCTGCTGCTGTCAGCGTAACTAACAGCAGGGCTGTGGTCAAGCAGTAACAACTCCCAGTACATGGGGAGCTCCAGGGAAACAGGGCGATACCTCCCCCCACAACCGGTGATCTCTCAAGGTCTCTCACATCCCCTTTAACCACAACAGACTCTCCAGAACTTGCTCTGCTCCAGAGATAGGACCCATCAACAGCCCATCTCCACTGTTGACCATTTATCCACTGACCACAGTCCAGCTAGGGAACGTCCTTTTCCTGCTGCCTGCCATTTCACAGCTCTTTCATGCAGCTCTAGACAGCACAGGGCTCACCCCAGCGCTTGATAGGGGGGACAGTAGTTTAACACCAGTACCAGGGCTTACATGACACAGCAGCTAAAGGTGGAAGAACTGAGCCACAGCTGCTCCCTGGTACTCAATCAGCCCTTTGCACTGTGCAGTGCACTTCCTCAGTGGCTGCTATCTCTTATTATACATTTTTAATTGATTAATTTTTCATCCTTATCCTAAGGTCGCACGTTCGTGGCAGTCATTGTCAGCAGCCCATGTTCATTTCATGTAAAGCTATATTTAGACATTTCCTGGATGACATATCCCTAATGTACAGTATCCTTTTATGGCTCGTATTAAGTCAGACTCCAGCCCTTTAGGCCAGGATTTTGTTAGTCCTTGCCTGGACCATAAGGTGGGCTGCTCAGGAGAAGCTTGTTGGTCCCACTGGTGTGACCACAGTTACACAGCTACATGAGGCTTCCTGGTTTTTTTCACACTGTTTTTGGCATTGCATTATCTTGCCCTATTCCTCTCACTGCCTGTCCATGGCATGCTGCCTGAGGGTGGCTGTGAGGATCCTGGCTGGGGCCTTTACCACAACAGCACCGCAGTGGCTGTTGCGGACGGCGTTAGTTGATGCACTGCTGTACTCACCTGTGTTTCCCTTTGCTTTGCCCTTACAGCATTCCACACATAATTCACCCCTGCCACCCCACTCCCTTCCCCCCCCGCCCAAGTCTTTTAAAGCAAAGTGATATTCTAGAAATTGGGTGAGAGGAGCAAAATCATTAGAGGTCAACTTGGGAAAGTCCAAACCATGGTCTCTGCTTCCTGGCCACTGTTTTTTATAAATCCTGTAAGAATTTAATTAAGCCTGAAGGACTTTACTTTCTATTAAGTGCTCTTGAAATTGGCTAATGGGGGAAAGAAGATTGAAGGGTGAGAGATGTGCTTTGCCCAGCTGATCTCATAAACTTTATTTCTGTAGGAAATTGGTATAAAATGTGAAAGGGAGCAAGTAATGTTAAAGTAACATTTGTACTTGATCCTTCGTATATCTGATGCTTCTAATATTTTCTCTCTCTTCCAATACATTAAGGGGGACACACAGGGCTGAGATGCTCTGTCTGAAGCCTCGGACTTCATTTGCCAAGCTGAAGTTGAGTTAGCACTTCTGAGCCTCTGGGGCTGTGTCTTGCATCAGAAACAACACAGCTCGTTATCATCCCTGAACCCTGCTCCTATCAGTCGCTGCGCTACGTGATGGTGGGTGACACGTGGAGGGAAACACGATCTCTTCCAGAATATGTGAAAAGGTAGGTTTGACATAAGATTAAATCAATAAGAGGAAGATGGATGAGCATTCATCACCCGTATTATGGAGAAGACTGCTTAAAGAGAAGGGAAAGTTTACCTTAGGACATTTGTTCTCCTCCCCTCCCCTTTGTTTTACAGCTGCTTGTCAGTCAGTTCTTTGGCTGTCACAGTTGGGAGTGTGTGTTTCAAGGTGAACTGTTGCTTATTTCAGTTTGCCTTAAAATGTTGCTTGGCAAACCGAGGTAGTTCAGGAGATGATTGATGAGCAATGAGACAAGCACGCAGCAGGGACAGGCTGGACAGCTGGGATGACTTCAGCCTTAGTCCAGAGCTGATCCTATCATTTAAAGGGCAGGATTGGGTCAAAAGAAAAAGGGATGCTAAAAGAAAAAGGATGAATAAGGGAGAGAGAGAGAGAGATTCAAAGGCTGCGATACAGTAGTCACCATAGTGATGACGAGGGAGGGAGGCAGAAGACAGGGCAAAACCAAAATCAGTTGGTAGTGAAAACATTCAAGGTTTAAAAGGCAGTCTACTGGCTTTGTGCATATCTGGGAACACTAAAGAATGGGCAGGCACCATCTGACATCTCCAAGCCTGTCTGCCGCTATTGGTTTTATTCTGTTAAAGATCCATTTCAAGTTACTATTTGGATCATCATATAAGACTTACAATTAATTTTAGCTAAAGGCTATTTTCTTTTGATACAAGTGACTCTTGGCTAAACTTGACCAACTTTGTGGTGAGATTGATATGGGAAAAAATTCCTTGTGGCCTCCTTCCTGTCTTTCACTAGAGCCTTTGGGTTGTTAGTGCATTTTCTTGCTGTGAAAGGTGGATTATCCTACTGATGGGGTAATCAGAACACAACTGCACATCAGCCACAGGAGGATCTGCAGATCTGTGGCAGACTCCTTGCCCCTCCAGTGCATGGAGGTGGCAAGGTAACATCAGAAGAAGATCCCAAAACCCACGATACTGACGTGCCAGTTACTGAAAATAGGAGGCACTGAAAGGAGGAGACACCCTTGGATGCTGGTGTGGTATACATTACCACTTTAGAAGAAACTGCGGCAGTTTAAGACATGATCATCCCTCCAGCTGTCTGAGTTGGTCACATCCCTGGTCAAGGTTACCATTGTCCCACCGCAGCAGTTCACCTGAGCACTCCTCACCTGCCCCAGAGCAATGCTGGACCAGTTCAGCACTGAGGCAGGCAAGTTATGTCACAAGCATCTCTGCCAGCCCTGCTAAGGGAAAGCAACAGTTTTCAGGCCAGAAGTTGTAGCTGAAGGACAAGGACGTTCCTTACACTGCCACAGTTACATTTGCAAGAGGCCATCTGACCGAAGCTTTAAATCCATCCCCTCCCATGGGAGAGACATCTGACTGCACGCCACCAGGCAGTGCCTGTCTCCTTTCAGAATCGGAGCTTGATGCCTGAAACTTTGCTTTATTGTGTTCGGTTGTTGTTGTTTGTGCTGTTTCTGTGTCAGCTGCTGGAGATGACACAAGAGGCAGGGGTTAGAGCACTTGACAAAGAGATCCATTCACCTCCTGTCGATCAGCAGAGCATTGAGGCACAGCTGGAACTATGCTACAAGAGAAGATCCTGAAGATCTTTTGAAGCTTTTATCTGTTGCATGGAATAATTAGAGATTCTAGAGGGACAACAAAGGGGGAGAATAATTGTTCCAGATATTACAGCACCTATCTCTGAGTCTCAGCATCCCAAGCCATCCCTATTAATTTAGCTAGTCATGCCTAGTCTTGTTCTGTCTTTGTCTCCTCAGAACTTTATTCCAGACAGCAGGATTTCTCTGAACTGTGGGAAAAGAGATGTATAAGATTAGAGACAAAAATCAGTCTTACTCCAGTTATTACTGGAATACTCCAAGGGCACAAAAATTGGACACTGGTTATTAAGTGTGTTATTGCTATCCCTTTGAAGTCTTCAGGTTATGCTGTATTTACTCTGACCCTTTTAGTTGCACCTGTGTCTTTTAATGCTTCATGGTAAAATCATCTGGTGTTGTCTTTTTTTCTTTCTTTCTTTAGAAATTAAGTAAATGTTAGGTTTTCAAACCTGCTTTCCTTGACCTTCTTCAATGAGAAAAGGCCTTTGACTATGCCATGAGAAGTCTGGGGATTTTGTGATTTTTGCCTGATTTTTAAGGGTATAGAATGGACTGAGTCTGGATTTACTTCCTGTTCAATAAATATCCTCACCAGAATATTCCCATTCCATTTGGGTTGCAAAACCAAGCCTAGTGTTGCAGGAAAAAGTGTGTCAAGCCCAATTAGCCCCCTTCCTTTGGTCTCTTAAGCAGATCACAGCATGTTAAAATTCTTGATTCTTGAACCTTGTGGTTCTAGACAGATTTCAGGCTTCCCAGGCCCTCCTATAACTATTTTAAAATGTGCAGCTGAAGTGCACTGCATGATGGACAATGAAACTGTGAACCTGAATCAACAGACAAACATACTGTCCCTTACTCCTGCACGGTTTTTTACCCTGTTTCAATACTTCATGTTATTTGTAGTGTTCATGCACCAACAAGGGTTCAGATTGCAGCATGGCTGTCTGCAATAACCCATGCTGTTTATTTTAGTGTTTATTTTAACACCAATGGTGTTAAATGGGTGTTTATTTTGGCAAAGGTGTCAAAATGATAGCTGGTATGGGGCACAGGCTTAGAGTTGATAGAGATATAAAGGGAAAGGGAAATTGCACAAGCTCAAAGGAGAAAACCAGGAATGAATATGATTAAAAGATGGCTGTTCTTTGGTGCAAAGGCATTGACCAAAGTGTAGGAAGAGAACAGTACTTGGATGGAAAATCAAGAGTTGGAGCTTATAATGAGAAGGAGACTGGCATGAGGACGGGATCCTTGAAAAATGGAGAGTGAAGTTAAAACAATGGGAAAAATGAGCAGCATGAGAGGAAGTAGGGTCCCTTTTAGGGGAATGCCCATCAAGATGTGCAACACACCCCCATCAGGGCATGGAAAGGCATCCAGGCTGCTGAGCCTCACTGTTCTGCTGTGGTTAAAGAGCAATGATGCTGTGGAGGCAGCAGAGGAGCTCTTCCTCCAGAGCACCCGGCACTGCAGCTGGGTGAGAAGCTGCTCTGTTAGGTCAAGCAGTAGAAGTCTGTGGAGTGGATGTAAAGTGTCTCCTCTATCTGAGCATGAGAATATGAATGACTCGGCATGACACAATAAAAAAAAACAAACCAGTCATCAGTCTCCTTGCCTTCAACCCAAAATAGAAATCCACATGTACAAGTGACAATGAGGTTGAAGTTCAGGTGATTCAGAAATTCAGATGAGTCAGAAAAATGTCAGAATAAAGACTGTGTTATGATGCAGTCCTTAGTGGGATACTACTCTTTCCAAAGGACTTGAATTTCCTTGATACACGAGATGGACAGAGGACCCCTTAGTCATTTTGTTTTATCTGCAGTATTTAATGTGTGGTGCCCTACACATTTATTTTGTGTTATCCAGGCTTGTTTTAAAAGCCATCTGTTTCCTCCTAAGGAAGGGTGCTATATTTTTGTTTTTCTCTGGTACATTCTTCTTTTCTGCCCTTTGAATCCCAACTGGATGATTCTCTTAGGCAGGAAACAGGATTTTAAAAGAGAGTTTGAGGGATAAGTGCTCTTGGCTTTGGAGGATTTGAGAGTAACCGTGTAAGACCTCTATTCCTCTTTTTGTCAGTGATGTGCTATCTCAAGTCCTAAAATTTTCTCTTTAGTACTCATCACTGCTGCTCTTGAGGGCTTCACAAACACTCAATTGATCTTCATATCAGCTTGGCAAGAGTTTCATTTCATTCTGTTATTTTTGGGAGGAATTGGGTGGGGTTTTAGAGATAAATTTCATTATCCATCTTTCAACTTTGATTAAAGGGTGCATCTGTCCAAGCAAAGACCTTGCCAACAGCATTCTGGTAGCATAATGGACAACACCTTCTGATTATGAATTAGAGGACTGCAAGTAGGACTCCTGGATAGAGTTTCTTTTGCAGGCTGCATGCTTTTCCCTTCCCATTGAAGGTGTTTGTAGTACAGCATGTTAAACTCTTTGCAATCCTGGATTCCTTACTAGCTGAGTGTACTTTTCACCTACTTTCTGCAGGGCTTGGTTTCTGTAGCACCAAGTTCCTCTTTAAGGATAAAGTGAAATACAGATCTGGAAGGCAGGAGTCCCTCTTGCTGCATGCTTCATATCTAACCCTCAACAGAATGATCTCTTACTCAGAGAGATAGCAGATCCTGTGGAAAAAACATGATTGCATCATTAAGGGCTTCAGAATACACATTCAGAAGCAGGGCAGAAGGGATATCAGACAAACTGAAGGTGCACACACAGGCTAAATATTAGAACTTCATCAATCCTCCAGTCACATTGTGGTTACCAGATTTTGATATAAGTGGTGGAAGTAGAAATGGAATGACAAATACACTTAGCAGAACTGATATCAATTCACTGCAAAATATATAAGTTGTGACCAACAAAGTCAGATTATTTCACTGGATTTATTCTGGGTTTACCCTAGTGTAACCCAGAACAGACTGTGGTCCAGTGGGTATGAGAAAAGTTAGACTTGAAAGAAATAAATCTCACCTATTTCAAGTTTTATTAGCTTCTATTTCCACGGTGCCTTTCAATTTTTATATTTGTCATATACTGGAGCTCGCCTAGATGAAAGCTTTAGTCTTTTACAGAGTTTTTGTAAAGAGTAGATGATGTTTTTAAAAAGCCAAGAATAGACAATACATGTAATTGTTTATGCTGAACTTACTCTTGGCTCAATTTAGCCTTTAGCATGACAAAGAATTTTATCCAAGAGCATAATGAATCTATATGGTATTGCCAAACTGAATCATTTAAAAATAATGAGTCAGATCTTTAAAAAAAAGTATTATGAAAGGGACTTCTAGTTATAATGTTTAGGAGAGAATGTATGTTCAATTCATTTTGCTTTGCCTTCTGATTCTTCAGCCTTTGCAGTGTGCTCAGTTTATATTTTTAAGCTTCTATCTACAACCGTGAAAGCAGGAAAATTACTGTCTTTTTGTTTAAATGAAAGAAAAATGAGAGTTTTTAACATAATCACATCATTCCAAGAGCTGGTACTTTGAGGAAAAAGCCTCAAATATCACAAAACTTATGATAAAGATTGTGAGAATTGACAATTTGTAGCTCCTCAAGTGTGTTTGAGGTTTAGAAATGCCCTTCTTATAAATAAAGAACTTCTTGAGGTCTATAAAAGATGCAAAGCTATATTTTAGCAGCAATATCATTGGAAATCACTTTCTTTCTGCAGGGAAAGATGCAGATTGCCACCTTCTCCCTCCACAACCACTGAAATGGGAGGCCCAGCTCAAAGTTCTGTTCTCAGCTGAGTTGACAGTCTGTTACCACGGTATGGATTGGGAGTAACTCCAAGAAAGTGAGTGCAAATACCACAGCTTTTCACTTTGGATCTAAGACCAGAATGTTTCCTGATACCTTGGGGATACTGGAGGAGGGAGGGATACTGGGTTTTGGTTTTATGACTGTGTAGTATCTTAAACAGGCCAGGAGAGGTTTGGGGCCCCTTTCTGCTCTGGATTGTGTTGGTCTCAGTCTGCAGCAATTGCACAAAGACAAATTAGCATTCCTCAGGTAAGATTGAGGCCGAAGAAGAATTTGCTTTTTGTTGCTTTTAATTCAGTGTAAAGATGACAGATGATTTTGTGCATTTTAACTTGCATCTGTCTGCAACAGAGGAGCATTTAATTCAGGATGTGAAAGCACTTTTCTTAGAAGCTGGAGCAGACACTGAGGACTGAACTCAGGAAAGTGGTACAGGGTCAGAAAAAGGGTCTTATCTCTCTGGGATACAAACTAGGAAGGATGAAAAAGTGAAGGACCTGGGAACTGCTGTGGTGTGATCTAGTGAATGGTGAAGTCCCATTGTCTCAGCTCCCTAGGAACCCTGAGAGTTCAGCTATTCCATTTGAGGCTGAACACAGCAGCTCCTTGTCCTCAAATCCACTGATGACATTTGCCTGCTATTATTAAAATGAGAAGGTTGTCCTTAGAATATTCTGGGGCTCCTTTGGCTCCATCTGCTAAAATTACAAGAGTGTCTGGGCTTGCCTGCAGTTTGACAACAGGTTCTGTTCTATTATTATCTGTTCTTATGAACAAATAAATGCAAAATTCATTTTGATTTGCAAAGAATCCTTGTTTTCTATACTGGTAGCAGATTACTAAGTGTGTCCTGTAAGCTGACCTCTCCTTAAATCTTCTGCTGCTCCAAGGGTTCTTTATGGAGTTGCAGCCTAAGCAACCTTTCTGAGTTTCAAGGGTAGTTACAGCAAAGTGTTACCACCCCCTGCCCATTTTTTGGCAGGGAGATGCCTGTGACTGAGACACCATCCCATGGCTACAGCAGATGACCACTGCTGAGAGAAGTAGCTCCTGCATTTACTGTGGAATATCTACAAGCCAGTTTGTCAGGCACACTCCTTTCCAATCATTGGAAGGCTCCAAAGGAATTTTTCTAATACTTCTAGCTCAGATCTTTGCAGAATCCTAGCTAGAATTTCACCACTTCCACAACAGGTCTTTCAGCATCTGAAAGAGCAGGAGGGGCTTCTTCTCTGGTGGACGTGGCTCTTGTGTGGATTGGTGCCAACAGAACTTGTCTGTTATCCCAGCCAATAACAAAACAGCAGCCTCTACAGTGGAATTGTTGAAGATTATATCTGATAATTGAAGACACAATGTCCAACAGGTCTGTCTGGCTTCCTTTTGCTGCTTGGGCTTTTGTGGGGGTCTGCACCAGAATCTGAATAGTCCCTCCTGATTAAGAAACTCAAAGTAGTTCTCCTAGCACAGTTGCTCTCTTCCAAATGCTGTACATGAAAGACTCACAGCTCTTGAATCATTGCTGCCTCATGCTAATCATTGGAACTGGGTTCTTTCTAGCTCTCGTTAATTACTGTCTAGCTTATATATAACCCCCTCACACTGCAATCACAGAGCTAGTAAAGATTATGCAAATGCTGATTAGGGTGTAATGTGGCTTGTGGAGCATTCATCATAACCAGTAAGAAGGGAGAAGAAGGGAAGCTTGATTCATAGGGGCTAGGCTGAAATTGTCCTGAGAGCACTTTTTACTTTTTTTACTTGAAAACTGAGTATATTTGATACAGAGAATGCTGAAACTCAGCAAGGAAAATATTTGAATATAATCATACTTCCCTGAAGATACATTTAAACTAGATATCTGCTCTTGGGTTTTAACAATGCAGTATGTGGGGGTTGCTAACACAGCCAGTTGTTTTCATCCCAAGACAGCCATTCTCTTCCCAATCCCACCTGGTATTTTAGTCATTTTGTTCATATGCACAGGTTGGAAACCTCCCCAACCCCTGTGATAAAAAATTATAGGTGAAAGTGAAATTATTCTAAATATCAGCCAGTGAATATGCTGATGTCCCCTAACTCTGAAGACCCAGGTGGATAAATAGAATCTCCAGCTCAGAGGTATCTTCAGACAAACAGCTGGATTATTATTGCTTCTCTAGAGTTAACTCATTTTATGCATACTGTCATGAGACAGAATGAATGGTATCTGGGAAACTGTAAATCTGAATTACCATTTTACTATACAAAGTGAGAAAATTGCTAAGAACAGTGGGAAAAACTGTGGAGTCACAAGAGACAGATCAACAATGGACTATAGGCTTTAGGGCAAAAGCCAGAGAGAAGGACTCTATGCTGTCATACAGGTGTGCACATCTTGGATCCCACGAGTGTGGATCCACTAGAGGGCTGGATGTATGTTAAGACAAAGGAAAGCATTGCGATGAGAGAAGAGCCTAGAGCCCCTAGGCTTCTAGAACAACTGTTCTTTATATGGTGATTGCTCCTGACTGGTTTCTCTTCAGGAATCTGCCAGGGCAGAAAACACAGAGGTTCCATCCTGTGGTGATCTCTTCAGTACTGAAGTCCGGTTGGTCTGCCTGGGTCAGGCTGCACATGAATTCAGGACAGAATACTTTGGGTTTGGAAATACACCTTTTATGGACAGTTCACTTACAACAAAAGAACATCCAGAGGCTCAAACAACCTTCCAGAACACTCTGAAATATCCCATTAGAACTACATAGAGCCTTGCCAATAAAAGGGGGGATGAAAAAGCCTCTCAGACCTGTTCTGATTCTCTGATAGCACTGAGGGTAAGATACACAGCTAAGCTGGAAGCCAGGAAAATTATGAGCCAGTGACCACCTCCCAATCACCTCCAATGCTCAAATTATTTCTAAGCCTGATTCTCACTGGTTGTTTGGTGTTCCCATGACTACATGCAGAAAAGGTGAAAGTAAAAGTAGTTACATCACTCTGAAGAAAGAGCTAGTATTGATTACTGAAGAAGAGCCCGTAACAACTTCTAAAATAATCAAAGACTCTCGGCATTGAAAGTATACCCACCTGATAATATTAGGTAAGGCTTTTTCTCTCGTATGATTAGATTCTGAGATTCTTGATGGAGAAAAGATCCTGAGAATATCAGGATACCCTAAGGATATTTCATCCAGAAAATAAGGGCATCTGAATAAATCAATACAGCTGTTATATTCATGTCAGCCTTTTACTTTGCCAGGGTTCAACAGAATCCTTGCAGTTGCTAGTTACAAACTAGAATAATAACTGACACTTTATGTCTGGAGAAATCTTTTGGACCAAATCCTTCTTCCTTATAAAGCTTCTTTGTGCTGCTCTAAAGGCACAAAGCAGCCTTTAAGATGCTTTGATCGGTTATATTCAGATTCAGCTGTCACAGGGAAATCTCCATATGGTGGAGAGCTGATCTTGCTGAGTTTGCAATCTTCCCATCACAGCTCTGATTTTGCAGCCATACTGAGAGGCAGACATAGCTGAGGCATTGCTGTGCTCTAGTAATTCCCTGCTGTGGAGCTGTATCTTGTCTCTTCTTCCAGGCACAGCTTAGAGTTCACGTGAACCACTTTACAGGCCTCTTTGGGAATCCACTGACATGCACTCAAAAATTTCATTTGACTCCAAAGTCAATTTGGCACAGGCACAATGGCAGTCTTGATAATAGGGGAGCCTGGGGACCTCAATATATTTTTAATAGTCTCAACAAGAGAGTAAGAAGGCCCTAAGATTACTGAGACGCAGTTGTGTTATGCCAGACTAATATTTCTTGTCAATTGTGAAGTAGCTCTAGAAGTTGACTTGGGAATTAAAATTAACTTGAAAGAAAGGAAAAGTGTTACATAGCAAATGCATAAAGGCATATATAACTTACTTCTGGAAGAGTTGGGGAATGTTTCACCTCAAATGCTTGTCATTCAGTAAACCGTCACTTTTTAGGAAATTAAAGTAGAAAATCATAGCTTAGGCAGGGGAATTTTTTTCCCCCTAAACAAATGGGCTATCACATTAGACATTATTGGCTAGTAGCAGCTGAAAGAAACCCTGAGGAACCCCTATCTCGTGTATAGGATGCAATAAATGAATGTGTATTCCCACAGTATAGGTCCTCTTGGGCAGTGCTTCAGCAATAAAAAAGAATATAAATTTAATGCTTTTATTATTCTGTTAATAAGCATCTTCAACCTGGAGCATAGGATGAGGAAGCTGCAAGTAAAGTAACTGCCTCAGTGCCAGAAACGTAGAAACTGGCTCCTGCTAAGTGTTGCTCAGATCCACAAGAGGTATTAATTAGAAAAAAAACCATAACCACCCTCTGCAGAAACTGTGGAGAAGCCATGTGAAGCACACGAATTGTGACACTTAGAGTTAGCATTCCATACAGAAGCAGTGCCAAATTGCACCTGCACCTGAAACAGCTGGGTTAATAAGGATGTACTGTACCATTCCCAATTACAAATGCTCAGCTGAACGACTGTTAATTGCAATAAGCAAATTCACACAAGAAACAATGGTTTGCTGCCCTCTTTCTCTCTCTCTCTCTCAGGTTTACTTCCAGCATTAAAAATAACCCATTGATGCCACTTCTGGGAAGATAGGACTGGGAATGATCCCCCTCTACAAACACATAATGGCCATTTTGTTTAGGAGATCTCAGAGCAATAACTTTTCTGCATCCCCATTCATCAAGGGTCACCAAACCCTTTTTGGTAAGAGGTAATAAACTTAAGAGCTGCAGTAAAAGGCTAAACCTCTCAAGCACAATATCAGAGAAGATTATA
Source organism: Gymnorhina tibicen (assembly GCA_013399875.1). NCBI lineage: Eukaryota > Metazoa > Chordata > Aves > Passeriformes > Artamidae > Gymnorhina > Gymnorhina tibicen. Next base: position 2,086,919 of record VXAZ01003161.1, read on the forward strand.
ACCAGTACCCATGCAACAAGATATTTACCAGTTAAATCTCCCAGAAGATTCTGAGAAGGTGGCAGGGGGAACACAAAACAGTCCTTTGCCAGGCTCACCTGAAGGAAAAGGTTTTGTGGTGACACAAATCTGGCAATCACAGTATGCCTGTGAGCAAGATGCACCACAAACCACCTGATGACTTAATGTCACCAGCCCTTTCTACATCCTGTCTGTGACTAATTTCCAGTGCCTCAGATGCAGTTGAAAAAAACCTCACAAGCCAAATGTAGATGGGACAGAGGACTAGAAGCAGGCCTGAAACTTGGGAATGATTACAGTACAATGCCAAAGGTCAGCAGCTCAGTCTTCTTAAAATCCCCTTTGGACAGAAAAAAGAATCATGCCCTGGTTTAAAATCATGTAGGTGTTTGTGCCTGGAGTACTGTTTGTTTGCTCTTGGAATGGTTAGAAAGCTTTTCAGCCTAAGTATACTCATGACCCATTTATGACCACACATCACTGTGCTAGCATAATTCTTTAATTTAAATAGTACTCTTTCCTTGATATTGACTGTGTGAATCATGCTATTTTGGCTTAATTTGGCTAGTTAAGGAAGCTAAGCTTGCTTGCTTGCAGCTCCCATTCAAGAATACAGATACTCTGCTCCCTTGCCACACCAGTATTCCTCTTCTGCACCTGTGGCAACCTGAGTCAATCTTTTCTGACTCTAAGTCACCAGAACTGGATGCAATTTTCCAAACAAGGTTCCTTAGCTGTACTGTGTAAAACCATATTAATACTTCCCTCTCTCTACTAAAAATACCATGCTTTGTGCATCATAGACTCAAGTGAGCCTTTTCCACAGCCATTGTGCTGGCAGCTCACAGTCATTTTCTCATGGAAGAACTCACCCCCGTAGTAAGGTCAGAGCAGTAGACCTAAGGCTACCAGCATCACCACCTTCCTTTTCTCACTATACTGTTTTAGGCACAGGGTATTGCTTCTAACCTTTTTAACCTTGAAAAAACCTTTGCTTTGGCAATTGTTATTTGCTGCTTCTTCCAATATCTGTAAGTAAAAATCATCTTTGGGTTCATCCATCATGTCAGCTTCAGGAATTTTCCCCAGTTCTCTAAGTTTGCTGTTCTGCAATCCCAAGTCTTAGCCAAACATCTGCATTTGTCCCTCTTGCAGTTCAACTTCAGCTGAATTAGTTTGTGATCACTCAGTTTATGATTGGTTTCAACATTATGGCCTTCTACAAGGTCCTTGCTGCTTATCAATACCAGGCCTAAAATAGTATCCTCTCTCATGGACTGTTTGCTTGAGAAATCGAGTTTCTACGACACTCCAGAACATTTAAGCTCTTCCAGTTCCCAGTGGTACCTTCCAGTCTGTAGCTGAGAAATTAGTTTCCCATAATCACATGCCGTTTGCTCTTCTATGTCTTCCAAATAGTTTTTGGAGATAAGTATCCCTGTCCAAGTTTATAAGGGATTACCACTCTTCTCTCAGTGGATTTTTTTTTTTATTCTTTCCTCTCAGGTGATTTTCCAATGTAATGCACTATTATTTTATTTCTTCAAGCCATTTTACTAAAATATAGAGCTACTCCATGGTCTTTACTATAATTTCTGCTGTTTTAAGTAGATACCCCTCCAACGACTATATTCTAAATTCTACTGCCAAGCAGAAGTGTTCACCATGTTGCAGCAGCCTTGAGACAGCATTTTAAGCCCCAGAGAAAACATTGCTTATAACACAAAATTCCAAACCAATTAAAGACTAAATATTGGTGGCATATCTTGGTGTAATAATTGTATTAGAAATTTCTAAAATTTTGTAGTCACAATATGGAAAAAAAGAAAAACACCAAAGCAATTGAAATGGTAGGTATTTCAATTAAATCATCACTTTATCCCTTTGGCTACAGATTTTTTTAATATGGAAAGGCTTCTGACATCTTTAAATGGTATAAGAATTTGTTTTCTCTTTTTGGGGAAGAATACATTAGTACAGCTGCTAGAGCTACAGGCACTGGAATCCTATTATGTTTTCTCCATTCTTCCTTTTATTCTAGAGCAAAACAAGAGGACACATATACAACAGCAAAAAGAGTGGCAAAGGAGGAAATTGCAGGTTTGTCTCTGATAGAAACTTATTTGCAGCCCTGCTGCTGGAGAAATCCAGGCTTGGTGCACAGTCCTTTCTGCTGGTCCAGAGCTAAGCAATCTTGAACAAGTGATGAGAACATGTAAGGCATCCGTCTGAGCCTGTCTTTCTGATGGCAGGTTCACGGCATCGTTTCAAAAGCCGCAGTTGTCTTGACAGCTAAGCCAGCCTTTGACTGGGGACAGCAGCAAAGGCGGGAGAGAGGGGGACAGAGAGAAAGCAGAGAAGTGGGATGAGGAGAAAAACAGCACACAGGAGGGAATTAGTGCGGCCAAGCTTCGTGATTTAGCGGCTGGTGAGGACACTGCCGGAGCTAGAGATGTTTAGGTTTTGCAGGGCAGCTTGGCGTGGGCGTTACAGAGAGCCGGGGGATGAAGACCGAGGAGGGTCAGGATGGATTTCGGGACTCGTGAAGATGCTGCAAGCGGCAACTATGACGCAAAGCTTGTCCGTTCAGGATCACGCATCCAACTGTTCCTCCCTAGTGATCCCTAGATAAACAACGTCCAAAAAGGACGGTGACCTCATCCCACTGAAATTAGCCAAACACCACACATTTCTCCGTGTTCAGCTCCGCACATTCCTTAGAGCTACGGCTCTCCCGGCTGCCAGCCCCATCGCTGCACCCGGGGCTCCGAAGGCCCCTGTGGGGCAATTCCTCCAGCCCACCCTGGACCCAGGCTCCGGCTAAGCCCCCCATCCCCAGCTCCGGCTGGGCATTCCCGGCTCCGGCTGAGCCCCCGCGCCGCTTCTGCGCCAGAGCCGCCTCTCCCCCTCCCTCCCTCTCTCCCCGCAGCCCGGTGAGGCGGCGGGGACACGACAAGTCACGACACCCAACGACGCCCGGTGTAAAAGCGAGACCGCCGGTACGGGCCGGGCAAATGCCCCGGTCAGGACACGCCGCGATGCAAGCGGAGCACGACACAGGCATTTATTTCACCTGGCTGCCTGGAGCGACAGGTTCTATGGGCTGCCAGCGCCGCCCCCTTTCCCCGCTCGCCTGCGGAGGGGACGCGGGTGCCTCTCGCACGCCCGGGGTGCCGGGCAGGGCACACACCCCCTCCCGCCCGCCGCCGGGACTCGGTGCTGGCACCCACGGCCGGCGGCTGCCAGGGAGCCCAGACCGGCCTCTCCCGGGGGGCGAGCGGCTCTGGCTCGCTGCTCTTTCCTGATCTCTTCCAGACTCTTCTCCCCCTCCCAACCACTGTTTTCCCTCCCTCCCGTTCTTCCCAGTGGCATTTTCTTTGTTTAATAAACGCTATTGTGTTCGAGGCGCCTCTTTGAGCGGGGCTGCTGCACCTCCCTCGGGACAGGCAGGGGAAGCGGGCGGCTCTCCGCCGCGCCGATCCCTCTCTCCCGGAGCTCCGCGTCCCGGCGCCATCCCCTGCGCCCTTCCTTCCCCCAGTGCCCAGCAGCAGCGCCCGCCCTCCGGCCGAGCCCCCACGGCTCCGCCGACACCACCCCGCGCCCGAAGCGGGACGCGCCGTCCCCCGCAGCCCAACCCGCGCCTCCTTCGCCGGGCGCGGGGNCCCACCCCGCGCCTCCTTCGCGGGCCGCGGGGCCCCTTTGCCCGAGTGGTGCCCGCGGGAGGGGGGTGACGGCGGCATCAGGTGCAGCCGGGGCCAGCGGCCAGGGCAAGCCCGGCCCCCGGCTGCCGCCTGCGCGCTGAGCGGCTGTGCCGGGCCCGCCCTCGGTAATTGGGAGGAGCTGGGAGAGCAGCGGGCTTCGCCGGGGATTTCCAGCTCGAGCGGGCGGGAGAGGAAGTGCGGGGCGGGGGGAGACGGCGCACAGCCGTCGGGACTTTCCGCCGGGCTGGCGGTCGCCTTCTCCCGGCTCCAGCTG
>VXAZ01003161.1:2091130-2287142 GCA_013399875.1 Gymnorhina tibicen
CCCCTTCCCTCCCCTGCTCCTCTCGCTCTCTGCCCCGATCCTCGCGGTGTGTGTGGCTGTGCGGGGAGGGGAGGGAGGCGAGGCCGGAGCGGAGCCGGGAGCCGCGGCGGCGCTTGCGGCGTTTGATGTGTCGTTTGAATGCAGAAGGCTCGCTCGCTCCTGGCTCCCTCCATATGCAGTGCTGGGGGCGGGCCGACGGCCTTTAAAGGGGCATTGCCGGCAGCGCCGCGCCTGGCGCGGAGCGCGGTCCCGGCTGCGCGTCCCCCCGGCTGCCGCTGCGGCGGAGCCCCCGCCGCTCCCCGGCCATGGGGCTGCGCCCGGACCCGCCGCCGCCGGAGCTGCCCCTCACCGGCGCGGAAGGAGTTGTATTTTCACAAAGCCCGCCCGCCTGCACCGGCGCTGCGCTATCCCCGTCTGCCTGCCGTGAGCGGAAAGAAAAGTGTTTTGTTTTCACGCCATTCATTTCATGCGCTGATTCGCGACGCCGCGTTTTAGCGCGTTGAATGAATCGCCGTGTTGTAGGTTAGGAAAAATAATGAATGTTTAAAAGTTTATACTGAGTCATTCCTCTGCAGATTAACCTATGACTGACTCATAATCTGAGAACTGCAGTGGCTTGTAAAATAGGAAGGTAAGGCATTTACGTCTTGATTTATTTGTGTCTTTGAGTGCCTAAGAATCTGAATTACCTGCGGAAAAACAGGAGAAATTGTATTAATGTTAAGAGGCATAATCTCATGTTCTGCCACTCAGAGCTTGTGTGTGACGTGACAGACTGTATGTGCTCCTCTGCGTGGATGTTTACCACGCATTAGGGCATCTTTCATCTTTTTCTGTTTCTGTAGTAGTAAAATGTGGGAAGTTCCAATGATACAATGTGAAATATGCTGTTTCTTTGGGTCTGTGACTTTTCTAGCTTGTTGAGATCTGAGCCTTATATATTATATATTGTAATTTACGTGTTTTCTATCTCTTGAGTAGAATGGTGTGATTTTCCTTGCAGATTTGTCCCATAGGATGCACGTAGCATTATTAAGCCCTAATCTGAACTTGCATTCATAGACTGAAAAGGAGTTTGGTGCATGATGTAAAGGTGTACTAGCAGTGTCTATCTTAGACAAATGAAATAGTATAATTTGAAGTAGTTAGTAAAAAGCAGTATTTAAAATGGCTATTGACTTGCCTAGAAGCCTGGATTAAAAGGCTACACTGATGGTTGTTCAGAACTGGAGAGACCATAGCATATACTGCATGTTGTCCTTTTAAATGAGCCATTGGCTCATACCACATATGGGTTAAGATCTAATGGCTATTTGTGGTGATTAGGGAGAGGGCTATTCATTTAAGATGAGAAATACTTGAACGTTTGGACGGAATCAGTTTTTTATGGCTGCACTGGGAAACCCCTTGTCATAGAGCTTGGTAACGGAAACATTGATGTATCATGAGCTTGGGCATTGCGAGCAGGCGGCACTAGTGAGTTATAAAAGTTGCGTTGTTCCAGCATGAGAATGGTAGGTGTTTTACTGAAATATGACTTGGTGAGGTGCTTCTAATAATAGCTGGACCTAGAATATAGCATTGTAAAGTGCATTCAGTATCAAAGCAAATTAATTATAATCAAAAGGGGGTGCTAAATGACTCAGTCTTTAGGCTTTCCTGAAGTCCTTCTGCAATTAAGTTTGATGATACCGATTCTGCGAAACCATTCTTGCATGGATTCAGAGAACTTGAGTATCGTGTAAGCATATTTACTGTTGATACCTTGGAAAACTCAGTAAGATGGCAGTAGTTAGCATCAGTGACCAAAGATTATTTATGAAATCTTACTAGTCCATGTTAATACAGTTTGTCTTTTAAGTGATCTTGGGATGATGTTGTATTTTAGATCTTTACATGGTTCTTGTTCATAATGAACACTTTAGGAGAGAAGAGGAATGGTTTTCTTGGTATTGAAGTCCATCTGTTCTATATNTGGGCGGCGGAGGAGGAGGAGGGAGGGCGGGAGCTTCGCTGCCGCCGTGGCGGCGGCTCCCGCGCGGGGCTCCGGCAGCGGCCGCGCTCGCCTCCCGCTCTCGGGCGCTCCGGGCAGGGGGACGGGGCCGGGCGGGCGGCGGGAGCCGGGGGCGCTCCGACGGGGGCACGGCGCTGACCGAGGCATCTGCTGCCAGGCCGGGGCCGAGCGCGCTGCACCCGCAGCCCGTGCCGGGACCTCGGCGGCGGCCGGTGCCCGGGGATNAAAGCCAAAAATCTTGATTTTTAACTTGTATTATTAAATCACTGGAATATAAATACATTGATAAGAAGCTGATCATAGTTCTTCTTCAGATGAAAAGGTAATTAAAAATAGGAATGACTTAAATCTGCTCCAATATCCTAAACTGGTCTTGTATGAATAGATATTGTAAAAATAAAACATTCTGATCTCTTATGTCTTAGATGATGTTGTGACTGGATTTCATTAGGGTTTTTTTATTATGATAGTGTTTTAGTTAAAGGTGCTGCACCTTATGATGTGTGAAGACCTCTCATTACATATTGGTTTCATGTATCTGTACACTTGTGCACAGTTCCTTTAAAGAACAGCCAAGGCTTAAGTATGTTTTTGTTTGGTTGGTTTTTTTAAGCTGTGGATACTTTCTGAATAGGATGCTTGTATTGAAAACCTCCTCGAGTTTTTGGTGTCTGGCTCAGGAACACCAGAAGTGGTGGGAGAAATTGGAGATTTCAAAATGAGATATAGGGAAAAGAAGCCAAGTGAGGGAGAGTTGTGTGCTTTTGTGCAGCAGAATAAAGGTGTGATTGTAGCACAAGAAGGAGTGCTGTAGTTCCACTAGGTTTTATCCTAAACTTTTTAACCTGTGGTGATGAAGTGGTGCTGTAGAAACTACAGTAGTGAAGGGCTGGCAGAGAGAATATAACTGGTTTCCTAGCTCTGCCTGCTGGAAGCCCATGCCCTCATAAATGGATAGTTTAAAGTCAGTATATTTAATTTTGACAAATCACAAACATTTCATTTTTTTCTATGTCTTTTTTATTATGGCAGAAGAAGAAAGGACTAGAGAATTGGGAGGAAAAGGGAGTCAACTTACAATGAACTATGATTAGGTGCCCAGAGTGTAGGAAGATGTGCTCTCTCTCTCTTTTTGTAATGGAAGAGAAAAGAAAATAAATACAAAAAAGCTCTTAGGATATCTAAGGGAAGTAAGGAAAGCGTCCAGTGGAAACATCTTACAACTTAAAGAGAAAATGAGGCAAAAGGTGATTTGGTATTGACAATTGTGTGTGTGTGTGAGAGAGGGAGATATTTACAAAGTCTTTGAGGGAGTGTTTGTTTTCCTCATGTAGATCTTCTCTTCTGGTGCAAAATATCATTGCCACTGTGACTTCAATTGCAACTGACTGTTGGCTTTGTAACTAGGTTAACAGGGCGAGTGTCTCTAAAATTATATACAACAACTGTAGGTCACTAATCCTCTCCACCCCCAAAAAATGTTAAGCCTTTGATTTCCATGCTGCTGTTCTTCCCCGCTGCTTTATTCTGCGTGAATAAAACATGATTTTAGTAGAATTTCAAGTTCTGATGTTCATCTAGTCAGAGCAGCAAAGTCTCAGCATGTTTTTGTGTGCAGAAGTTCAATATTGGATGTGCGTGATGGATTCCATGCCCGGCTCACTCCTTGTGCTGAAACTTGGGGTATTGTGTACTTGGACATCAAGGTTTGAATTTTTGCCATTTGCAGGCATTAGAACCTCAGTGGGCATAACATGAATGCCATAAGTTGGAATATTTCATATGGTTTCATAAAATGTTGATTTGTAAAATAGTTTTCTCTGATGTACAGAGGAAAGATTTTGTAGATTATTTGCAATGATAAAAGTTGCTATTAATTCTGTAGTATAATTTAAATGCTCTGAAGGTTATCTTTTCACACACAAATAGCTAGTGCTTCAGTCAAAAATATTTGTGAAAGAAGTCATGAATCTTCCACTTTACGTGTTTTAGTGATGACTGTATGGTAGCTCATAATTAAAAAATGTTAACATTTGGAGTAATACTGGACTTTGGTCTGATGTTTTGGTTTCTGCATTAATATGAAAACAATGTTTTTGTAGATAAAGTAGGATAGGCGCACTGAAGATGAGCTCAAAATGCCTTGAGTCTTTACAGCTTTCTTGGGTGCCTAGGAAAACAAGTAATTTGGATTTGATCTGTCTTGGAAAGTGTGTTGCAGATGCTAGTGTAAGATAAGAAGTGCCTTCCTGGCTGCCGCTTTGTTCCTGCAAGTTTTGACACCCGTCAAGAAAGAGAAGACGGGTCCATTGCAGATGCCAGTGTAAAATCTAGGAGACCTGGAGGCTGGCTTTTGGTTTTTTCTCATTCCTGTAGATGTGTGTACTGTAAGCCTTTCAGTTAGGGCCAAACCAACAAGGGGCTTTGATGTTGCAGTGCTGAGTGATGTGACATCATGTCCCAGTCCCAGGGGCAGAAGGGGGATTCCAATCCAAGTTTCCTGCTTCCCTGGGGAGTATTTTCATCATCAAGCCGCAGGCCAGTTCAGAGTAGTGTCACTTCCTTCTCTTGAAACTTTTTACCATGCCAGGAAAAATCAAAACTTAGTGTGCCTAAGAAACAGAGCAAGAGGAAGCGTGATGTCTCGGTCAAGTGGGTAGGACTTTTTTGTAGGATTACCAGGTTGAGTAAAGACTTGTCTGCTGATGCTTCATCCACTATTGTTTTGTTTATTGTTTTCTGGTGCATTTGAACTTGATGTTCTTCCTGAGGTTATCAGCCTTGTCAGGATGTTTTCTTAAGCGTGGAATATATGCTGGGAGAGAAAAGAGGTATTTGGGTGTTGCTCAGGTTAGGCGGTAGCTGACTGGGAGTTCTGAAAATAACTTTGATGCAGCTAGTGGCTTATTTTGTGTCTGGCTTCTTGCTCCATATACAGACCATTTTCCTGGTCTGTAATAACATGGGAATAGTGGTACTTTCCTATGATCTGAGGACATAAAAATGATGAGGTGCTGAGACCCAGCAGGGCAGTAAGCGTCATCTGTTGATAAAGTGAGTGAATTACAAGTGCTGTGTGGAGGCATCCAGTCCTGCCTCCTCTGAAGAGCTGTGCCATCCTGCACCGTCAGCATCGTGGGACAGGAAACAGCACTTGCTTCACTCTTCCACTGATGCCCACAGCAAACATGCAGTGCTCTATCAAGCTGAGTGTACAGCCCAGAATTTTTTCAGTGGTAACTGTTCCGGTGCTTGTACTTGTTCCTGGCTTTCTCCTTTGGATGTTCTAGAAAAGTAACATTTTTTTACTTATTTTATGCAGCCAGCTTACATGATAATTGTGCCTGAAATAACTTTGTAACAGCAAAGCTCGGCACATAAACCAAATTTTAGCAATGTGAATGGATTTTGTTTTGTAAGCTCATCTCTGTACACGTGAGAGGGAGATAATTAGGACAATTATTAGAGGTTTTTATAACGAAGATCTTATGTGCTGTACCAGATTGACTGTGCCCTCTCTGTGTCTTTACACAGAGAGGAACCTTGTGAGAGTAGGTTGTTGTGCTTTAGGTGTTGAGGCTTGTAAATTAATGACTCACAAATGTAAGTCTTGATTTTTGCATGGGAAGTATAACTTCACAATTTTCATTTAACTTCTTCTTGTTTTAATCTCCTTTAAACCATCCCAAGTGACTCCTCTTTCTGCATTTTACGCTCTTCAGTTAGTAATGGATTGCTCTTGTCCATGCTGTGCTCCTCTTCCATCTTGTTTGTCCGAACAGTATAAATGCTCTTAATTTCTACAGCTGGTTCTTCTCATTCTTAGAAGTGACTTATTTTGACCTGCTTTCAGTCAGATTTCTTGTCATTTTAGAGTTCCTAAGGGATGACTGTTATTCCAAGGTGGTTTCGTCCTTGCACTTGAGCAAAATAACTGCATTCTCCCCTTTACTTCCATTTATGTAACTTTTTTTTTTCTCTTGAAATAACCTTTTTCCAGGATTGTACTTATTTTCATGCTTCTGGCAAGTAATTTTTATCTTCAAAATCCACTTTTCTTTGATCTCTCTGTAGCTACCTGCTTCTCTGATTCCGTCTCTGCCCCACCTCCCACTCCAGGTGAATTAACATGCTATTCTCTTCCAGGTCACCAAAGATGCACTGCAGTGTACCCTACTATTGTCTGAAGTACATATGTGTATGATTCTACACTTGCTCTTACTCCATCCTTTGCGCTGTCCTGTTTTCTGTTCAGCACAACATCCTTGAGAGGATGTTGTGCTTGGGAATGTTTTTATTGTTATGACTGTTGTGGTTGAACTTGATTAGGGTACCAGTTCTGTATTCAATAGGTGAAAGTAAAGTGCCTATGGCTGTAAAATGCCATGTTCTCATTTGGCTGGTAGTTTGAATAGAAGGAGGTTGGAGACCTAAATCAAGGAAGACTGAGTTGCATCTGTGCCTCTCTAGCAGATTTGGAACCCTTTGATGCAGTAGTATTTTCATTGCATTCTAAAATTCAGTATTGTGGGTAGGGGGATAAAGGATTTGTGCTAACTTCGTTTGAAATTAATGACATGCAATATTACTTGAAGTCAGTACTATCCCGTTCTCTGTCAGGAGTTGAATCATGCTTCTATCTACAGAACCTGAGCATGCTATAATTCAGATTAGCAAATACATCTCACTACTCACCCATGGTGTCAATATGTGATGGAAATGTCAGTGAATCCTATGCTGTATTTCAGCTAGTAGGTAACTGCTGTTGTGTTACTCATTCTGTTTGGCAGGTGGTTTTTGTAGCTGTGTGGTTTTGAGCATGGACAGAAGAATTCTCTTGCAACCCCTAGGAAGATAAAACAGGTTTATTGTTATTTGTGTATTGAATTTCATCAGATATTTTTCACTAGCTGGCACCATAAATTTCCCCTATTCCTCTTTCCTTTTTGCAAATTCCTGAGAACTGCACTTTCATTTTGAAAAGGATTATTTAGACATGTAACTTTCAGTATTTTAGCCAGTAAGATTTTGAGGGAATTTTGGGGGATTTACTATTTTGGCAGTTTGGGTGGTTTGGTTGGTGTTTGGGGTTTTTTTTTGTTGTTGTTGTTGTGTTGGGGTTTTCTTGTTTGTTTGGTTTTGTGTGTACTTTTATTTGCTTTTTAAAGACAGATTTAGGACAAGCAAATAAATATCTACCCACTGCATTCTGTATATTTTTACAGAGGAGACTCACTCAAAATAAATGAGGAAGAAGCTTGAAATTTTCCTGTTTGTGCAAATAAAGCTTTTAGTACATATAGCCAAAGTATGATGCTATAATTTTGCAGAATTAATTGCTAAGATTTTGGTGGTGTTTTTTGGTTTTGTTTTTTTTTTTAAATATGAACTCAGTATATTAGGTGACTGTTTTGAGATGAGCTAGGGCAGACAGACTTTGAAAGTCCTCTGAGCCGTACATAAAAAGGCAGTTATTCCAGAACAAGAGTGTCCGTATGCTGAGATAATTGGAAAAGTTCAAAGTAGTTGAACCCTTACTTAAAATGTTGTGATTTATATAACGAGCGCAGAGGACAAAAGGCAGTGAGGAAAAAACCTACTTCTTATGGATCCAGTTATACATAAGTTCTGTCATGTCTGTTGGCAAGAGATAAATGGTGCAAGTTTACAACAGGCATCATGCTACACACTTTATTGATGCTTGCAATAAATTGCTGCCCATGTCCTGTAGGGTGTTTTTTAGCAGAATTGCAACGTGAACGTGTCTGGGAATGCATAACTTCTTCTTAGGTTGGGGTTTTTCAGTGTTCTGTACACTTTAGAGGTAGTGACATCTCTGTTTTGCTTTCTGAGGGCAAGTTGAAACATGCGTAAGGTAGCTGGCACTGCTTCACAGTTATTGTTGTTTGAGGTTTTTTTACACATTTCTAACTAAAATCTTCCTAAAATCTTATCTCCTGGTTAAACAAATGTCTTGTACTTAATAAATTTCTATGTGAACGTAATGTGGTTGTGTGCAGAAAAAAGGACCCTGCTTGTCTATGGAGAAATGGTTTGGCTTCTCTTGTAGCTAATCAGAATTTATCGAGTATTAATTAGGCCATGTGCTAAAGTACCAGTTGTTAACACCTCCAAACTCAAATATTTGTCATGTTAAAGAAGGGGGAAAATTGGTGAGCTTTCCATTAGGTGGTGCTGCTGGGATTGAAATATTTATATATCTAATGGAAGCAGGCTTCTGCCTAGAACTATTTCCATGTCAGTATTTTTCTTTTTAAGGTCTTCTCTTTATTAAAAAATTTTCCAAAGGCAGGAATACTTGCTAAGGTATGGGGGGTTTTTTTTCAGTTTGAAGTGATTAGATAAAATACTAAAAAGACAGGCTGTCTCTGTGGGAAGGAGGTATGGAAGGAATCAATCATATGCTTCTTTTGTGGGTGATTTAGATTTTAGCAGCTGCCTCTGTTGTAGCTCTCATCTGTTCAAGTGTTGACTCTCTGTTATGTTCGCACCCTGCTGCTGTGTAGATGGGGATACTGTAGCATTAAAGAAATGCAGTCTCAAGAAATACTTGATTTAAAAATCCAGAAACTAATTAGACTGACCATTACAGGAAAATTGCTCTTGTGAATCTTTGAAGTTCCTGTGATCTCTTTTACGATGTCTACTAGCATTTCATTTTAAAGAGCTGTGTTGACTTAAACACATCGTGATGGCATTTCTTTGCCTAAGGCCTGACTGACTAGTGACTTCAGAAGAACCTTGGGGAACAAAGGTGGTGCTACACACAGAGGCACTGAGTACCATCACAAATGCTGTAGGTCCTCCCCTGTGGTGTGAAGGTGTTGCTCGAAAAGTATGTGATCTTCCATATGGCTAAACTCTTTTATCTGCCAGTTCTACACGTGACTTGGCATCTGGCGTTGTACTAAACACCTGTGATGAGACCCTTGACTCTCTGTGCAGTAGTTAGAGCTGAGATACGAACTAAATTAAAAGTGAATTTGTTAAGTACTCCTTGCTGGTAGGATTGCTTCAAAGATAGCAGAATGAGGTTGCTGAGCTCTTTGAATTCTCCCACACCACAGGGCTGTAAGAAGAAAAAACCCCAAACCCTCATTTTTAGAAATGGTGTTGGCCAAGAGCAATAGAGTTAGTCACAATGGGTTCTCTTTTCATTACAGGTAAAAGTATTTTTAGTGTGATTTACAGAATCAAGGTAACTATAACCAGCTAGCAAAAAAGTTTAGTGGTGTTAAAGAGCACTGAGCAAGAAATGCAAGAGGTGCATTTTTTCATAAGAAACTGAGACTAATCTTTTCTCTTTCTTTTGAAGAAGGTGTAGCTTAGCAAAAATCCGCTTCTTAGGATTGGAAAGTTTAAATAATTTCAGATCTAGCAGCTGGAAGCCTAGCTTTACAGACTTGACATGAGTTTACCAGCTGTTGAAGTGGTGTGAGAGAGCCAGTGGATGTCACATGCAATTTTCTATTTTCAAAAAGAGAAATTGAGAAGTTTGCAAAATTCTTTGTTGGCTTACTTTAACCTTGGCCAGGATTTGTCTGATTGTCAGATGCTGTAAGTTCCTCAAAACATAGCAGGTTCAAGTAATAGGCAGGGGGATGATTCTTCTTGGTCTTAATCACCCGTTTTGGAATAACTCATTGTGATAACTGGAAAAATGGACAAGCTGTTGTGTGAGAGAACTTGGCCATTAGTGTTTTATCAGTTTGCTAATAATAACTTAGAGCTTGCAAATAATAACCCTTAAAGGGGCAATTAAAAGATAGCAGCTACGATGTCATCCAGCCATAGGATTTCATATCGAATGTGAACTTGTCATTCCTTACTTACGTGATTGGCTTGGTGAGTGAGGCCAAAGCCGAAGGTGGAAACGAATCAGGAAGGAAGAAATCTGTGCTTGGTCACCCTGAATAGGAAGCCTTGAATCTGGCATTGTCCAGGATAGTGCACAGAGAGAAGGCTAATAGTATTCTGCACTCTCTTGGTAGATACTTAAATATTAACAAAACCGAGCCTTGCTTCTTCCCTCCTACCTTGACTTTCAGCTGGTTAGGAGACTAACTCTGTTTACAGGCTAAGATTTGGCAATTAACAGCATTTGTCACCGCATTTTGCGATGCTTAGATTCCAGATTGAGGAACAACTGTTGCTCCTGCAGCCAAAATGGCATCCAACAGCATTATCCCACAGGCATGGTGATCAGAGAGGACGTAGTCAGGACAGTCAGGCGAGAAGTGACAATGTATTGTAGTGTATTGAGGATGTGCCTTGTTTATTTTTAGGTGAAGGAGGTAATGAGGGGAGGCCTATGGAGTGATAAGAGCAGGGCTATAATACCCGCACCAAAAATGAGTGGGATGGTGAAACATATTTCTGTTTTTTTAAAAAAAAAAGCAGTAAATAAAAGATTAAACATGAGATTTTGCAAAAATGAAGGATTTTATTTGCACAGGTATTTTTTGTGAAAGGAGTACATGTCCAATGCACCTGTGCAAGAATTTATTGATGTACAGGAAAGCTCTTGATAATAAATACGGATGCCTGTCTCAAGTTATTAAATGAACTGCTAGAGCCTGATGTTAAGACTAGATGCAATGTGTCAGGCTTGATGCTGTTACTGACACCAAAATGAAATTATGTATCTCCATCACTCAGAGTAGGCCCAGAGATGCAGAGTACTGGAACTCACTTTGTACCTTTAAACCTAGTGTTTAAGTCACCACTGAACATGAGTTTTATGTTGTATGATGATGTGAACTGTAAAAGCCAAGTCATGATTTTAGGTTTGGGGTTTTTTGTTTTGTTTTGTTTTTTTGCTACTGCAAGCATAGTAAATTCCAAGGAAGAGGTTTGAAGACCAAATAAAGATGTACCAGTATCTTAAGGCTGTAGTCAGTTACCAGGGCTCAAGCATCAGAGCCTATTGCCAAGTATTACATACATTAAGTAAAATAGAATCAAGAGCATTTAGTGAGCGTTTTAATAACATTTCTGTATGGCCCTGTTCCCTGTTACAGCTCCCTGAGCCCATATGATACATTCCTTAAACTGATGTCTTTCTGTTCTTCTGGTCTCTACTCATTTTCCTGTAAAGAGAAATGTTTTTAAGAAAACTTTAATATTTGCATACAAGTGACTTCTGAAGTGCTATTTCCCCTACTGCTACACTACATATCTAGATGTTCCCTGCAAGAGTAAAGAGGCTAGTGTATAATGGCTGTTAATTAATACAGAAGAGTTCAGTTTCTATTGTTCTAAGCTAATGTAGGGTATTACTCTGTTTTCTCTAACTGGAATAAGTGGTGACTGGGGTCATTCTTTCTGCAGATACCCAGTATGGTCAGTCAGTCCTCTCTGACGGTGTCACAGCTTTGCTATGACTGTGGCAGAACTAGTTAAACAATCCAAACTAACTTTGGAAAAGCAGGCAGTATGAGAATTGAAATCAGGCTGATGAATTTTCAGCATTATGTTGACTGGTAAAACTGATCTACTGCCGATACCAAATGAGGGAGAAATGCGTGGGGGAAATAGATGTTGGAGTATTACATTTAAAATCAGTAACTGCTGCCTGCAGTTTGCCCAGATGTAATTGTTTTTGGTGGCTGTCTAAACACAGAAGGCTTCAGGGTTGTCTCCAGTGTGTACTCGGACTCGTGGATAGTTGGACTGGAGGTGTGAAGTCTGGGAAGCCAATATGTGATACAGGGGACTTTGCAGGTAGAGCACTGTAGAAAGACACAAGTCTCCATTATAAAAATAGGAGTCTTTCAGGTGTGGAGTGGTGTTCTGCCTGCTTTCATCCTCTCCTTTTTCCTCATTCACCAGAAGCTTAGATCAGGGTCTGGACTATAGGCTGGAACACAGCTGTTTGTTGCTGCTGCAAGGATTTCTTTTTCTAATTCATCCTTTATCTCCGGTCTAGTTTTTTTTAGTAGTATTTTATTTTTTGTGTGGTTGTTTTGTTGGGAGGTTTTTATCCAATTTGTACTGTGAGTTTTGTGTTTTGGATTACCGTACTGAGATTCTTCCCTGTACCATGTGGAGATACAGCATTAGAAAAGAATTACTGAAGCTTCTCTGCCATTATGTTCCTATCTGAATTGAGGCAATGGATTTTATGGTGTGACCTCAGCTTACGAGAGTAGCTCCAAGGGTTCTGAGCTCTGTAGGGCCATCTTGCAAAGTAGCAGATTAAGCTTGCTCCAGCATGATTTCCAGATGTTTAACATTGTAGGAAGAGCTGTGCTTGCTCTTGAGATCTGAGTGGAAGACCTAAGGCAGACCACAAAGCCCATATTTTTCTGTTTGTAGTTTTTTAGTAAGGCAAACGGGGAGCCTGCCAGTTCATGGAGGGTGAGGGCTTATATCCACGTGTGGATAAACATGGTGACGTCCATGTAAGTACAGCACTGTCGAGACTGACCAGAAGGGTCTAGATGAAGGTGAGGAGCAGTGTTCAGCTGTCCCGAGGAAACAGAGCTGTGCTGCTGTTTGTTTTCCACGTGAAGTGTTGGACACCTTGGGAACTGTGCTGAGGACCCAAGAGATGGCTTTGGTAACTACAACATAGAAATGTTGCTTTTTACTTGAGCAGTGCAGCTGCAGTGCTGGTCTTGGTCTGTCTGTTCCAGGCGTAGAATTCAGGCCTTCAGATGAATGAGTGCATCGGCAGATAACAGAAGGAAACATGCTTTTTGTTTTCTGTTCTGCATGTGCTTTTTTCTCTTCTTCCATAATTACAGGTTGCTTCTGTTGTGCAGTGGAGGCAGCCCCCATCACTAGGTTTCAGTTTAAAAGAAGCATATAGTTACTTGAGTCAGAAGACCTTTCTCATTCATGCTTCTGTTACCATCATCGTGGCTTTTGCTGGAAAAGACATAGGTAAAGTAAATTGTCTATGAGAAGAAAAGTGAGATGGGATGTCTTGACGTACTTGGGGGGGGATGAGAATGTTGCAGTAGGACAGAATGCTTTAGAAAGGATTTGCATCACCAAAAGCAGTTAAAAAAGATAAGGACTACAGAAACAGTTGTTCATGTATTGTGTTATGGAGCACCAGCACTAAGGGTTGGCTGAATATGAACTTAACTCTCTGAATCTGAGCTTCTGATTGTGTGTGTTCCCTGAAGTGCTTTGTGGCCTTCTAGGAAAGTTGTATTGTACTGTCATGGTAATGGAATTATACTACTTCAGTACTAAAACAAATGTGGTCTCTGTGCTTTTGAAACTTCACATAACAGGCTTTAGTTTGTGATCAGCTTCATAATTTAAAGTCTCTTTTAGAACTCTGATCCTGATACTTCTGCATTTGTGATCCATGACATTAATTCAACATATTTATTCAATTTCCAACTTTCAGAAAGTTGTGTGATGAAAAGGCATACTCCAAAGTATCATTACAAATATTTTAAAAGTAGCAACTAAAATATCATCTGCATTTTTAAATCAATAATTTTAGCAGATTAAGAGGAATAATATAACCTGTGCAATGTTTTAAATTTACTCTTTGGTTTTTAAATATAATCCTTAAACTGTTATCAGCCTTCTGAAAACTGAGGAAAGATTCTTTCACTCAAGCTACTTTACTTTGTTTGAGTAAACTGGGTTTTATACTGTAGTTGTGTTGCAGAATATCTTCCTTGTTAAAAGAAGGAAGGAACACCTTTCAGTTCATTACTGATTAATGATTCTTGGCTCTCTTATTAGCTTTTAAAAGTAAAGTGAAAATGGAAGCACTAAGCTGGTATCACGCTTTCTTGTAAATACATTCTGACTGGCTCACTAATTTTCTACAAGAATAAAACTGCTTCCTTAAACTACTGCAGTTCTTAGTGTCACAGCTCAGAAATGACAACAATGTGCTAACCAAAATTTTATGCTAGCTAATATGTTTTAATAGCGTTTGGTGGTAGTCTGAAAGCTACCTCTGTTTCCAGTGTTCACATTTCCATCTTTTAATACCAGAGTGTAAGTCTTTCCTGTGCTGAGTAGGTTGAAGAACAGTAGCCAGTAAAATTAGAGCTGTGTTGTGAAATGGAGCGTGCATCTCAGATAGTTTCTTTTCTTGGTTTTGGTTTAGGTTAACAGAAGTATCTTTACATCTGCAGTTTCTGGAAATTTAAGAACACTGTGAACCTCTGGCCAATAAAAATTTTCCCATTATGTAAAACATTCTTGTAGATACGCTTGACTCACTAAGTGATGGTAGTGGTGACTTCCTCCATGAAGTAAACAGACTTTTGCAATGAATTTTCTAGTGAACTAGTAAGTCTCAGAGCAGCTTTTTGATTCGCTGTAGTTTGTTACAGTTTGGTGCAGCCTTTACCTCCTATTCCTCTTTTCTGCCTTCAGTCCTGTGAGAACTGTTTCTGTGTATTAGTAGGAGATGCTTGAAACCGACTTGACTTGTTTGTTTCCCAGCAGGAAAGCCTAAGTGCTTAGGCTTTAACTGAATCAAGACCAGCTCTCAGCAGTGGGAAACAATATATTAATCTGTCGGAAGCACAGACTGCAGTCTTGTGTGTCACTGGGGTTTGTGTTGTGAACTTTTTTCATGTGAACAGGTAGGTAGGAACAATTCTTCTGCTGTGTATGTTTTTAATATGTATGTTGAGAAACCTCATGACAGTTGTGTGAGTTGGTGGGATTTTTTTTGGCTTTTTTTTTTCCTNTAGTATCACTGCATGACGCTGTAAAGTACCTTGCTCTCCTTTGTGTTTTCACATCTTTACGTTGATGGTATTAATTTAACAAATCGTCTTCAGTGCCTGGGCTTGGTTTAGTTATGAATGAGGGTGATACCTCAAAAGTCAAAACAAGTTTCATTCTCATTTCTATAAATAAACCCTCTTGTAGCGTTGTTCTGTCTCATTGTGTCTTGCACACAATCAGAATGGGCTATTTGGCAAGTTCTGCATTCTGCCTGGTGGACTTAAGTTGCATGATAGTATATGGAGGCTTGGTTTTTTTTTTGTTTCATCAGTTGTATTTGCAAGGAAGGTAAGCAAATTGTTATCTCTATTTCACAAAAAAATCTTTCCCTCAGATGATTGATTTCAAATAGATTAAAAATATGGTTAGAACTCATAGGTGGTAACCAGCTTCCTCAGTCAGCCACAGCCTAATTTGGAAAACTGCATTTAACCTTAGTTGCAAGAGGAGAAAATGTCCTGAATCCTTAGAACAATACCTTAAATATATTTGGGGTTGTGCTTTCCTTCCTTGTTCCACTCTACTTTGTCTGGAGTTTAAAAAGAAATTATGCCTCTTAAAAAAAAAAAGTTAGTCCTGTTTGCCTCCAGTTTAAGCTTTAAATTAGGAATGGATAAAAGAAGTGAAACGTGCTCCTTTCAACTTCTTGACATGAACATAGGAAATTCATCAATCCTTCAGGTGAGTGATGGGGGTTGTGTCTTTGGAGAGGAGCAGCAGGTGATGCTCTGGGACTACTCTGTGGCTTTTTCCTCCGAACAGGTACAGCGTTATAAAGCTGGCAAATAGAGAGGCTCTTTCAAATTCTCTGTGGAAAGGGATAAAAATTAAGCTTTTTTGCTACACTATTACTAGACCATATGTCAAGCACTGAGGACTAAGAACTTCTTGTTGGTAATAAATAATGTGAATTAATGATGCTGTTTATATACAGAAGTTCAAGCTCTTGTCACAATAAGTTCTTTTTGTAGGTTCACAGAAGAGTATAACAAGTCCTTTTTAGGTTGTGATCTAGAAGTAGCATCTGAAGGGTGCAGGAAAAGGAAGTAGTCTGCTGGAATAATTGGACACTCTTTTGGCCTTTTCTCTTTCTCTTTTACCCTCCCACGCAGGACCATGAATAATTTATGAAGCAGACTTGCTATCTTACAGAAAGATTTTTTTTTCCCTTGGTCACATCTTCTGAGTTGGTGCTAGGTGTTTGGTGGTGTTTTCCTAAGAAATGCCTCTGTGCTGGTGAGTAAATGCCAGAAAGCAACTAGGCTGCACGTGGCTGTCTTTAAGTAATTTTCACTGTCCTGAAGCAAAACTGGTTAAGAAGTGTTAAGGTGCTAGTCTTAGACTAAATGCAGAAACAAAAAATAATTAAAGACCTTATTTTACCATTTATGTTCGGTTTTTAGGGGAAAGGGATATTTTTGGTCCTTCTTCTCCCCAACTTTACCAAGATATAATTGTTTTATTGTTCCTTATTTCTAGTGATTTTTTCACTTTTGACAGTTCCCAGCTTAAGACTGGAGTCCTATTATACAAGGTAATACATATGAAGAGATGGGAACTTAGTAGGTGTCCAGGTAAGATCAGAGAAAGAGGATCTGTTCCTCAACAAAGGAGAATAGAAATATACAGAAGTGCTCTAAGACATGCAGAAGGTCTCTGATAGCTTTTCTGGTTTTTTTTTTTTGTTTCAAAGCCAACAGGCCTCTCTTTCCCCTTTTCAAATTTGTGATCATGTTTTTAAAATGTTGTACGTCATGTGGTCTGAAAACTGAGGAAGGGATTTGAAGCTGAAGATGACCTTTAGTGGTAAATTATTTTCAAGAGATAAAAGTTTAAAATAAAACTAACTAAAACTTTGTTTGGGAGCCTAAACTGGGTATATATTGTCCACTATAGGAATTGGAACGTTAACTAAGCCACATTAGAAGAAAAATTGTAAAATCGCTGTTTTAGTGCATGGGAACTCAGGAGCCCCTGTGCAGAGTAAGCAAAGGACTTGTGCACGGCTTCGAGAAGTTAATCTTCCTCCCATCTGTTGGTGGGGGAGTGGGTAGTAGTTGTGTTCATTGTATCTCAGTAGGTACCTATGTTGCCCATTACACTGGCCTTTTAAAGGAAAGGAAAAACCTTGAAACATGCCCCTAAAACCAGCCAGCCTTTGCACTGCTTTGAGCCGAACCCCCGAAGGACGTATCTACATCTAAACTCTCCCGTTTCCTTTCTGCTTATCCCCATGTAGCATGCTCTGATTGCTGGCTACTGCCCCTCTCCTGGGGGCTGCAGAAGCTGGGGAGGTGCTGAAGGGCTCTGGAGGTTTCTGAGCTTTCCATGCCATTGCCAGCATGTGATCAGCCCTGCCTAATATTCCAGTGAGGCTGAACCAGAGCAGACTGGGCAGGAGCCTCCCCCAAGGAAGACCTGGATCTCCAGGAATAATAGATTGCTGATGGTAGGCAGCTGCGATGAGCTGAAAGATCTGGCCTTCAGCCTGGCTCTGCAGGATGCAGAGGGAAGGAGGGGTGGAAAGCAGTGATGAGCCTGTTGTTTCAGATGAGCCAACAACTGGCTGATTGACACTGAGGGCTCATTGTTGCTCCCTTTGCTCTTAAATGCAGCTGTGGAGGGGGATGAAGCTAACTCAAATGATAAATTAGACTTCTAGTGTCCAGAGAGGCAGTGGGCATAATTTAAGAAAAAAAAAAAAAGAAGATAAAATTCCATCTGAATGCGAGAAAAGGTTTTGACTGGGGGTGTGCTCAAACACTGCAACAGGCTGCCCAGGAGTGGTGGTAGAGTCACTCTCTGCAAATACTCAAAACTCGACGGGTGGCTGTGCTGGGCAGCTGTGCCTGACCCTGCCTGGGCAGAGGGGCTGGGCTGGATGGTCTCCAGATGTCCCTTCCAGCCCCAACCCTTCTGTGAAAGCTTCTTGGTATCTGGATGTATTCTTTTGCTGCTGTTGTGGAACACTTGGGGAATAATTACAAATGCCCCTGCTGGGCACTTGTCTCACAAATGCTGCTGTTGTGTAATCACGGCAGTTTTAATTGTATAGGGAAAGCATCCAAGTGCTAAGTAGTTAATTGACTAAACTCCCCAGTTTAAGCAACAAAACCAAAAAAAATCCACCAGTATCTCCCCCTTCCCTCAACCGAGAAAACACCAAAACATCCTAAACATTAAAAGACGTTTTGGTTTTAATCTCTTAAAATATTATGGTTATGAGAATAAAAGGTAGCTTTATTATAACAAAATTGTTTATTATTTTCCCCTCATTTCCTATAGTTTTGCCACAAAGTACTCTCCCCAGATTATCCTGTGAAAAATGAAGTCAAAGGTAGGCAGGAACATGAGGAACAGCAGAGAGAATCCTAAGAGATCCCACCAAACTCTGCAGTTTATGCCTTTCAGCCCGCGACTAGGAGGACCTGAGATGATTTGAAGGAACTTTCTTGTAGCTGTGTTTCTTTGCCAGGCTCTTTCAACCCTCCCCCAATTGCATTTTGCACAGCCCTCAGAAAGACTGCAGTGCAGTAGTTGGCAAGGAGGGAATTACTAGGAGGGAAAATCAAGCTGTGGTGGCTTCTCTTGCAGTGTGGTGTTGCTGAGATCTGCATTTTGAAGGAGGTAATGAACAGCTGCCTTTGGGTTTCCAATTCGGAAGTCTGGAAGCTTGCAAAAAAAAAAGGGATGTGGATAAGTTTTCATTAAGTGTCCCTAGAGTGTGCATGGCATGCTGGACAGCCACTAAGCTTATTGATGCAGTGGCTTGGGTTTTTTCGTGATACAAAACACCTGCAGTTTCTGCCTAATACTTTGTTTTTAATCCTCTGTGCTCAGAGAGTGGAGAATAAGGTAAGGTACTTTTTGTTGCCTAACATAAAGGATAATGGAAGTAATTTCTGTATGTTGTAGCATGCAACAATAACTGTGCTTGTTGGAAAGTAAAAGTTTTGATTGCCTTTTTTATTGCTTGTAATTCATTGAAATTCTTTGTAATAATTTCCCTGAATTATTGAGAATATTCAAGTTGAGAAACAGTTATATGTACTTCATTAGTATTAAAAGATTTTTTTTTTGTAGTCAGTTTTCACTTTGGTTTTCCAATATAATATGGAATTATTTTCAAGAACAGCGTTCTGAGAATGTTCCTCTTTTTATGTTAATCTTAAGAGCTAAATCCCCAATCCTTTCTATGTTTTACCAATATCTTTGGACTTTTTTTTCATGCCAGATTTTTAAGGGCATAGCACTGTCATAATGCTGCTGTTCAGCTGTGGAGTGCACTTGTTCAGTAAGAATGAAACTTTGGAGGCACCATAATTCTCCATGGTTTGGAAGGGGTTGGTTGGTGTTTTGGGAGGGGAAGGAGAGGCTGAAAGTGCAAAACTCCCTGTACTAAATTCAGATTTATACCTAAGAATACGAAGGAACAGTGGCCCAGGGTCATCGATAAAATCGATGTCTGAACTCAGGATGGGTGCTAAGAGTTTTAGAACTTCAGTTTTTTGCTGAGTTAATATGTAAATGTTTAGTACAGAAATTTGTACTACTTTCACGATACCTCTAGGTATTATGGGCTGACTTGTAATTTATATACTGTTTTGGTGGGGAAAGTGTACAGTTGCAGATCTTCTTTTTGTATGAGTAAGCAGATATTCCTGGAGTTTTCTATAAATCTCAGTGCTGGGCTACTTTTCTGGGTACTGTGTTTCTAGAATGAGCCAGATTGGGCTTTCCTTGGCCGGTGTGTATTTTGCCGGAATCTGTAACCGCTCATTAGCATGTTAGTTATTACGATTATGGTCCAAAGTAGCATTGCTGCTACTTTGTTAGTAGCAGTAGCCTTTCCTTTCCACTTCCTGAGGACCGAAGGTGAATTGTAGCACGTGACCAAGATCAAAATAATCAGCCACAAAAACCCCTGTTTTATAGCTGTGGAAGTTTGCGGCATTCCTCCTGACTGGCTAAATGTTATCTTGGTCTCGTGTTACAACGTCCCGCGCTTCGGCTGTGGCGATGGGAGCGAAAGCCCTTAGAGTCAGGTGAGCATTTCTGTGACTGTGTGCCCTTCCTAGCCAGCCGCGTGTCCCTGCTGAGGCCGGTCCGTGTCCGCAGCACCGCGTGCCCGATGACAGCCGGGAGCACGCTGCCGAGCCGGGCCCTCGGTGCCGGCGCGCTCGGTGCCGCCCGGGAACGTCGCTGCCCCGGCACCACGGAGTAGCCGCCCGGCTTGGCCACAGCGCACGGGCACTGTTGGACTCTGGGGTAGGTGGGTGCAAAGTTCACTGGCAAGGGTTGAGCAGCTGAAATTCCTGTAAAATGTGCTTTGGCTCTGTGTTGTACGTGGCCCGGTGAGGTTAGTGCTGTGTGCTCACCAGAAGTTGGCCGTGACGTGTAAAGATGAGAGAGGCTGTGGGGACTTCGTGTACTGGTGGCCTGGGCACTGTGGTAGTACTTGTTGCATATATACTTCACTGTCACGTTTAGGAATGTGCATAGAGATCGATGAAGATTTGTATTAATTATGCTTTTGGACCATTTTCTTCTTTTTCTCTGTGCTTGTAAAAATCCCAGTATCAAACAAACTTCCCCAAACTAAGTTTCTTGCTTCTAATGACCTCTTGGAATATTGTCACAGGGTTGTTCTGTTTAAGAAACACCATGGAACGCTTAATTACTTTCCCAGAATTGGGCTGATGTTTTCAAATGGAATTTATCAGACTTTCCAGGAAAATGGCACTGCTTTGAAGATTTTGTACAGTCTGTAATGACACGCAATAAATTTGGGCAGAGAAGTTTTTTGTGTGCGTGAAAGCAAGAAGCATCAGCTGTGATTTCAACTGTGCACGTCCTCCTTTAATGCTATTTTATTGAGAGTCCTTTGTGAGCAATAGTGGAGGAGAAGAAAACAATGGCTTAAAATTCATGTTGATATGTTTCGTGTAGTGTTCTTTATTATTTATCTTATATTTAGGTTATTTTTAAAAGTCATCATTAAGAATTAGTTTGATAGTCTAATGAAATTAACGAAGTAACTTGATAGATTCTGAGCAGCCTGTTACAAGGTTTTTGAATGAAGGTAATGTAACTTAAACTTTTTCTTTCTTCAGGGCAAAGAAAGAAACCAGGCAGACTGTAGCAAAGCTCCCTTTATTGGCAAAGAGAACCCTATCAGAGCATTGAGAAAGCCTATTCTTCTTTCTTCTCAAGCTGCGGATCAAATGAGATTCAAATAAAACAAAGGAAATGTAAGCAGTCAGAGAGTCTTCCAAATTTGGGGGAGGGCGGGGTGTTAGTGTGGGAAGAAGAGAAGTATACAGATTTGATCAAGAAAGCTGTTGCATGGACTTTGGAAATCAAGAGCTTTTTTTTAAGGTAACAATTCTCTTTTTAGTAATATAGTCTCTTCATTTGTCTGTGAAGGAGAATTGTTACGTGAGAAGGACCATATAATTTCCAGACTGTACAGCGTTTACCTGTTAGCAGGTAATTAGTGTAGAGGTTAGAAAAGCAGTGAGTAAGAACAAAGGCTGGGCAAGAACTGTAAAGGATTTCAACCTTTATGCCATTCTGGCAGCAGCTCTGATACCGAAGAGGTATTTAAACGGGAAAGGGTCCTGTCACCGGTTCTTAAGGTGGACCTTTTCTAAAGGTTGGATCCTAATAAAATACATACATTTCATGGAATTGTGTTACTGCGCATTTGGACACTCACTTTTAAACTTCCAATGCTTGTGACTTGACTTGTTCGTTGCCTGAAACTGTATTTGCATACATGGCATGTTCTTTGGTGGCACTGCCACTGCTTTCTGTGGCTCTGGTATGGTAAAATTCTTACTTGGCTTTTTAAGGTAAGGATTTTTTTGCCTGCTGGGAAAATTCTCACATTTGTCAAGCATGAAAATTGATAGCATTGGATAAACTCTGAAGGGGATTTATTTGGAATTACAGTTTGATATACTTTCTCTCAAAGGTTTCTTTTGCCTTGTGTTTGAGTGCATGGCTGAACTGGGCTGTACTCAATCCAAACTTCATAAGCTTGCTTCTACTGGTTAGGAGACAAATTGCTGCTACATTTATTAATGATATTGTGATTTTTTTCTTTTTTATTTTCTTCTCCTAATACTTGGGTAGAAGAGAACATTTTACTTGAGCAGTCTTATTACTGCCTTGAAGTAGGTGCTTGGAAATCTGTTTTCCTTTGGTTTTAATTCTAGTCATGCACATAATATTTCCTCCTTACGTCAAAAATGTAATACAATCTTTTGTGAGAATGAGCATTTATTTTGATGACCTTGGTCTGAATTTTCATGTCCAATCCTTTCAGCAATTCAGCATTGCACTGCTGGTATGATGAAAAATAGTTTGTTACAGTACATGCTCCTGGCATCTGTGTTGTTGATTTTTGTGTTGTGCATCAAAGTAAAACTTGACTGTGGTAGTGGAGGGCTTGATTGAAAACACTGGTCAAAACTGAGCAGATGAGAGAAAAAAGGTGGCTGTATAAAGGATAGTATATGAGTAGAAAAAGTTTGTACTAATAGAGAAAAAAGGGGGCTGTATAAAGGGTAGTGTATGAGTAGAAAAAGTTTGTACTAATAGAGAAAAAAGGGGGCTGTATAAAGGGTAGTGTATGAGTAGAAAAAGTTTGTACTAATAGCGACGATCTCTTATGTGCCTATTACATTCGGCTTAGGCCACCTTTAAAAAAAAAATCTGGAGATGATTTTAAAAAACTGGGTGATGACATATCGTTAAAGAAGTAAAATTGTCTTGTGGGAAATGAGAGAAACTTGGAATTGTCCTCTCTCAGCTGAACTTAAGATACTGTGGATTTGCCTTAATTACAGCTGTTGCTAGCGCTCTCTCTCATGTAAGTGCACTGATGAAGTCCCTTATTTCACTGAGACTCAGGCTGTTTGGATTGATAACAAACCTATCCTTGTTCCAAACTGGAATAGCCTTCACTGTAACTAATCACAGCTATCACCAGCACAGCTGTCAGCAAATAAGTACAACTCTGGTGCGGTCAATACCCAGGAGAATAAATTAGCAAAGTACTAAAACTGTATAAAGATAAAAATGCAGTGTGAGTGTACATATACCTAATTTAATGATTTGTTTTTTTCCCTGAATAAGTGTCTTGAAAAAATGAAAAATTATTTTTAAAAGCCCGAAAACAAAGAAAACACACTTTTTGACACTATGACACTTCTGTAACCTGTAGAACTCACTGTTCCGAGATAACACTAAGAATTTGCTGCTGTTGGCCTCAAAATAATTGCTTGTAAATTTAGCAGATACACAGAAGAAACAGGAATCATGCTTAGCAGGTGCTTTGGAGCTACCTTTTTTTCCCCCTTTTTTCACTCTTGCCTATCCACTAGTGTATTGTAGATGCTGTATAATGATGGAAAAGAATCCCAGAAAATGGTTTGTGCTTGGCTTGATGGATCCGCATTACAATATTTTTAATGCATTTTGAGACTTTATGCTGTATTGTAGGAAGTGCATTTATATATGTTCTGAATTGGATTAAGTTTGACAGTCCTTTGGGATCTTCTAAAGGCAGCCATAAAAGAACTTCCAAAACAATGTGAAGCAGGTTGAAGAAAGGATTCTTCACAGAAGCATTTATAATGTTAAGGTGGTAGCTCTCCCTATATAGAGAGATGTAGGTTTGTCTTTAATATTACCCCTAGTGTTTTCAGATCCTGAAATAGCTTCCTAAGATTAAAAAAGCATTGATGTACAGTTTAGTTGGAAAGTATCATGGAGAAAAAAGAATCTCTTATGACACCTAAGAAGTGTGGGCAAGTGATTTCTTTTTATCCAGACTTCTGGGAGGGTTTAGAGTGGTGACAAATCTCACTAGAAGAGTCTAAAAATAATACTTCCTACTGATGTAGAACACTTCAGGCCAGGGATGCTATAAAAGGTAAGCAATGTTCTCCTTATTTTACAGTTTAGGGAGAAACAAAGTGGTAAAGTCTTAAAATCATGTAGCAATTCTGTAGAATTGGTGGGTAAAAAAATCCAAACCACTGCTGTAATATTGGAAGCTTCATTGCATAGATAAAAGTTATTTGCAAAAAGTGGGGAATCAGCACTCTTTCCTCTGAAGTGTCATTAGTAGAGCAACATCCTATAAGCTCTAATCTTAGGATTTAAGCCCTGTGCTCTATCAGTGAGTGTCCCCTGCATACTTTGAAATCTGGCATTTGCTCCAGTTGTAAATTATTCTTTGCATTCTGCATATCTAGACTGTGCCTATGTGAATCCTTATAATGCAAGCAGATAAGTCTTTATGAGCATAAATTCTCCAAGGAATCTCTGAGTAGTCTCATTTAGTTTCTACTGTAACATCTGGAGGCTTTCAGGTTTGAATTTTCAAAAATAAAAATGCACGTTTAAATGTTAGATTGCCATTAATACATTAAACAGAATTGCTTTATTAAGTATTTATTTGGTAGGGGTGAACATGATTTCATTAATATTAACTAGAGAAGCCCTCAGGAGATAAGCATGCAAAAAGAATTTTCAACTAAAACTGTCAACTTCATATTCCAAATCTGAAAACACATCTCTCTAAGGCCTTGTGGATGGTGTGGAATGCACCAGTTTTAATGTGTTTCTGAAGCAGCAGCAGCACCCTACAGTTTTATCAGAAGTTTCTTTGAAAGGTTGTTATTGCTTGTGTTAAACTTTTTTGGCTGTGTAACAGTGATAAACGCTTGGTTCTGGGTAGTGATGTGAAATTCAGTCAGAAACATTTATAAATTACTCTTACAATCTCCACATTAAGTATGTTGCAGAAGGATAACATCCTCATCGACTTTTGTTAATTCTCTTAATCCAGTACAAGAGAAACCTTCAAAGGAACCTGGGGTTTTTTGGTCCTTAGTAGTGTCGTGGCTGACCCAGGGCTGTAGAGGTGGCTCGTTCTCAAGATGTCAGTGACATCTATTGATCTGAAACCTCCAGAATTGCAGTTGATGTAGACTTGTGGGCAGCAAAGGCAAACACTTGAGGTTGGCAAGACAAAACAATAAAATAGTTTGTTACCTGGCAAAGTAATCACAAAGAAGAGACAGAAACTGGGGGAGAAACTAGGAAATGGCATGCAGGTTCCAGGTAAAGGAGTCTTTTAATGAGACTTTACAGTTGGAATAATGAGCACTGTCAAACACCAGCAGGCATTTGTGTCTTACATGGACTGGGCTTTCAGTAGCACATTCCCAAAGGCTGTGTTTACTACAAGGGGAAGCAACATGCTCCTACCTTTCTTACATTGCTGGGAAACGTGTTTTGTGAATCTAAATCTTCAGTTTGGGAAAACAGCTTCCTCCAGAACACCTTAATGAAAGTAAGAAATGCTGTAGATAGCAGTGAATGCGAAGTTGTGATTATGAATATTGTGACAAGTCTGGATAAAGGGTCTGTGACTTTCTTCTGAAAACTCAACTTCAGTAATACATTTTTAGTAGAGATGTAGCAACTGGAATGTACTTTAGTGTACCTAGGAATTCCAGCACAAGTGGTTTAGGTGGTTTTTAAATTTTTTTGTGTGTTTTTTTTTTCTTTCTTCCAGATTCTATTTACAGATGTGGTTTGTTTTTTTTTTTCATCTAATAGAAAAATCATAACAAAGCACCTACATTTTTCCCAATCTCCAAGATGTTGGTCATAGATAATACAGTATAAACAATCAAGTGTACAGTGTAGACATTGAGATTACTGAAGTTAAACCTGCTATTGCTTCATTAAATAAGTGGACAATGTTTTTCTCTCCCTCACATTCTGATAAATAATAAAATACAGGCAAAATAAAAGAGAGTTACTGTTACTCTCTTTTTTCCTTTTCCTTCCTGAATAAGAAGCAATGGATTCAGACAAAGCTGAAGACATTGTCTAGAATGGTGGGAAATTTCACTATTAATGAGAGGTTGAATTCTCTGCATGAAAAAATGTCTTCCATGCAGTTTAGTGTTAAATAAAATATTCTGATGATGTCACATGCTGTGTTAATTTCTAGAGTTCGATTAGTATTTAGGGCAGTGTAAAGTATTTCTTTCTTACCTGTGTAAGTATGCTGTGTTCAATGGGATAAAATGGAAGAGCAGGAAATGTTTTATGAGAGTGAGTTAATTTCCATCAAAGACAGGATAGATAGATTTTTTTTGAGTTTTGTATCTAGGCTTGGAAAACTTAATTTAGTTAGAGTGGAAAGAATGTCATGTGGAAGTGAGATACTGTGCTCTCAGTTTTCTGGTATGGTCATTTCTAGTTCCACAGCACTTCATTTCAGTCTTGAGTTCAAAAAGTGCTGAGCCATACTTGGAGTTGCATTCTGTTTCATTTACCAGATTCCTCTAAATTCTGCTGTGTTCAGAATTTCCTGGGAGGACTATTTTTATTAAAGATGAGCTGCATTTTAAAATTAATTAAGTAGCATTTTGTAGGTATTCTTGAGAAGGCAGTTTTGCAGTAATTATTCGTAATAAGCTTCTTGAAGTGCTTTGGGTTTTTTCTTTTTATTTGCTGGTCTCTGACACCTTTGTCTTCACATACTTTCTTCTAATTGTACAAGATGAGATACTTACCTGCCTTATTTTTTTACCTCTGCTGAGATTTCAAGGCTGGATTCATTAAAAGACAGCACAGGTGCACTCTGTCAGGAATTGGCAATGCAGAAATACTCTTCATGCACTTGGCAGACAGCAGTGTAGATAGGTAGACTCTGATTTGAAGAATATCTTCTGCTGTTCTGATGGACTTGAACTTTTGTAAGATTTGAAGCTGAGGATCTCAGACTAACAGAAAGGAAAAGAATAGCATTGATTGATAGGTCTTGGTTTAAGAAACCAAAAAAAAGGTTGACAAAAATACTGCAATTTCAGAGATGAAGAGACTTTGTTAAGTTGCTATAATTTATAAGCAAGTTGTTCCTGGTAAATCATGCAGCAGATTTTTCTGGAGGGCACACCTTGGGAGGAAAAGGGGACTCTAGATGAGGTCACCAGAGGATGAGACATCATTTTCTGGGACCATATGCTTGGGTCAGAATGATTGGGACATGCCATCTGCCTTAATCCTTGTTGACCCTGGTTAGGATTTGTCATGGCTGGTTCAAGTGCACTGTTGCCCAGTCATAGCAGGCAGAAGTGGGGAAAACAGCGAGCAAGTTTTGATTTTGTCCGTGATTTGACACTACCACTTGTAACGTGTGAACCTAAGACTTGTGTGCTGTGCAACAAAAGTAAGGGAATTGTTAGGCTTGCTGTAAAACAGGAATTGGAGGAAATCTGGATTGATGGAAATAGCTTTCCATAAAAAACAGAGTATTCAAAATGCAAATGTAAGCTGTTTTTTTCCTAGTTTTCTCTTCAAAGCACATATAAAACCATTTTGAAAGGGGAAACTACTTTTCATTTCAAATATGATTATTTTCATGGCGTTTCCAGGAATATTTTATGAGTATATTTCTTCTGTGGTAGGTAGAACTTTTCCTTTGTAAACAGAGCCAGAAGTTAAAAAAATCAAAAATTCATTGTGTTCATCCACTTCCTCTGCATAGGACTGTCATATGTACCTCTATCATGGACTTCCCCTAAACAGCAGAGGAAGAGATTAAAGTGTACTTTGTTCTGTGATCATCTGATCATCTTTTGATCTTTCCTGTTCTTTATCTGCTTCGACTAAAAGCCTTGTATAGAAATACAGATCACAGCTGGGGGTTAACTTCATAGGTGAAATGCAATAGCTTTGTCTAGGGGTGCATGAGAGAAAAGAGAAAATGTGCAGGAACCTGAATTGGAATTTGAAATGCAGAAGAATACTCGTGGCGAGCTTGGACAGCATTTCTCTTATCTGTTGTCTTGTGACCCAGGCTTTCAAAGCTTAAGAGGTCTTTTGATTTCTAAAAGATGCTTTTGATTTCTTGCACTTCAGATGACTTTATACTGTATTTTGGTAGCCCAGTGAGATTAGGAAGTAATTACTGAGAGCTGGAGATAGCAAGTGTAAGTCAAAATACAAACACTTTATTTTTGCTGCTGCCTCAGGCAGAATCTTAAAACTGTTTTGCCAACCCATATGTCATGATTCAAAGGCATGCTGTAAGCTTTCAAAAAAGTAATAGTTGAACATAGTGTCACATAAAAATCAGCTTTCCTTAATTGCACTTACTTACTTTTTCTGCTGTCTTTTTTTTATAGATAAAATTTACTCCCTTTAAAAGTTGTGGGGTTTTTTCCTCTCACCTGGTGAAATACGTGTAGACTAAATGTTAATTGTATTCAGCATATATTGACACTAAAAGTGTCAGTCCCTGGCTTCTTGGGCATTCTGAACTATGTTAATACTATGTTATTATTTATAAATATTGCTATTCTAGCCTCTTAATGCTGATGTAATTACTTTCCAAATCTGTCCTTTATTTAGAATCTAGAAGTTTGTTACACTGAGCAGGAGGGAGTATATGTTAGAACGCTTTTCATGACAGCATAGTCCAGCAGCCTTGCTAAACTGAGATCCCTTGTACTGGGATGCCGTTTTGTTTAACCTCTAAGACCCTTCACCTGGATGTGTAGACTCGTTTTTGAAAGAAATAGAGCCAAGGAAAGTGGTAAGTTAAAAGAATAAAACAATGTAAAACATAACTTACCTTTCATTTTCAGCTGTTCAGCCATCTTGCAAGCTAGAACATGGGGAAATACAGTGTTTGTGATTCAAGTGACACACGTGGCTTTTTTTTGCAAGAATATCATGATAGCATCTTTTGATTATACTTCTGATTTTCTGGGTCACATAGGAAAAGAAGGACTAGCCTGTACCTTCCAAACCAAAAATAGTTTTGCTATTTGTTCAGTAATTTCTACAGGCTAGAGCCTGTGGAGATTGTGGTGAAATATGGTTTAGTTGCTTGAGATCGTAGCAGTTCAACTATCAGAACAGGCCTTTTTGCTAGCTAAGAATATCATGTCATAATTGCTACAACAAAAACTCCTCACAGAGGGGTGTTAAGTGCTGGGAGAGGTTGCTTGGAGAGGTTGCAGCTTCTTCACCCAGGTAGTTTTGAAAACTGAGCAGTGAACAACCTGACCTGACTTTGAAGATGGTCTCCTCTGAACAGGGGGTTGGGCTGGGTGACCTCCAGAGGTGCCTTCCAAGCTCAGCAGCTGGGACACTGCACTGATGAGTGGCTGTGGAGAGCTTGCAAATGGCAGACACTCAGTGTGTTTCTTCTGTGTGTTTTCAAATGTTTGTCCTACTTGCTTATATCCAAGCACTGATTTTTCCTGTTGATCTTCATCTGTTCTATAATATGTGTGATCTCCAGGTCTTCTTCACGGCTGGTTTGCATTATTTTATGCAAGGAAGGTCCATGCTTATGAAATCATAGGGCAAAGTTTAAAGTAGTTAAAATAGCCTTTTTATTATAGCGCAAAGGAAGTTTTAAGTATTAATGTTGCTTTCATTTCTGTACAGGAATTAGACTTAGTATTTGAGTATATATAAAAGAAGATGAGGAGTGGTCTGGTATTTCTCACTGTGTAAAGTTATATCAGCGTTGGTGACTGGCAACCCTTCCTTACCCTCCTTAGAATATTCTCTCAGAGCATGTCCTGGAAATATCTAAACCTCTGGTTAGTTGGTCCTATATATATCTGCTCTAGAGAAATAGTAAATAGCACTTCAAGCATGAGAAATGCATGGAGGTAAAAATAAATAAGTCAGTAGTTCCCCTGTACAAACAAGAGGAGTGGAAGTGCCAAGACCTCTGACCACACACAAAAACAAATTTGATGGTTGGTCATCTGCTTTCAAACCTGCCACTCCAGTGCTGCCTCAGTCACGGCCTGAGTCTTTTTGTAGAGTGATTCAAGGCATTTGCATTTTATTTATCTGTTGTTCAGTGCCCCTGCCCAGACTCAGCAGTGGGGTTTTGCCAGAAGGCCAGGCTGAGGTGTGGTGGATGTTGTGAGAATGATACTCTGCAGCAGGACACCTTCACGCTTGAGAGCTCCAGAGTCGAGATTCCCTTGGCAGCCTCCCTGCTCAGCCTTAATTTAATATTTTTTGACATGTGTGCCCTGAGTAAACTGGTAATATGTTGTCACCAATATACTGCTTTCAGCTTGCATTACTGTTTTAACAAGACATCGGGGTATGACAATATATGTTGTATATTATAATAGCACTCGGAAGCAGAACCAGCTCGGAAGACTTGTCTAAAAATGGTGAAAGAAAGATGGACATTCTTTTCAGTATGTGCTAGGAATTTATTAGAAGCTATAAAATGCTGAAATATAAGACAGAGGAAAAGTTCAGAATGCTGTAATAATTTAATTTTAAGATAAAGATTTCTGTGTGCTAACTTAAAGCAATAATTCTTCATGATAGAAAGCAAGTGAGCTGGAAAGACTGAAGATTTGGAAATACCTTTCCTGGTACTTGGTTATCTGGCTCTCTGAGGATATCCTGTGGAATACGGAAGAAAATTCTGTGAAGAGCACTGAAACTGATGAAATCTGTTTTCCTACTCATCTATGTTCAACATCCCTTTTTTTACCCCTACTCCCCCTCCTCAAAAAAAAGCCCAAACCAAAAAAAAAAAGTAACCAAACAACAAAAACCCGTAAATCTCCAGCCCACCCCTGCCTTTATGGTATGGGAGGAGACTAAGGCCATGAAGTTTGGTGGACAAGAGGGAGCAGGTGTTCTCGGCTGGTTTGGATCTGTCTGTGCACTGACTGGCTGATAGACCGTGCAGAGGTGGTGCACTTTTATACCCTCTTGCTCACTGGGACACTACGTTAAGTTTCTCTTTCTGTTCCCCACAGAGCTGTTCATTTTCGTGAAAATTCTGTCCAGTTGGTTCCGAGGTGGTTTTGGGAGGCTGAGAGGAGAGACAAGCACAATCACAAGCCCTTATCTCGTTAAAAGCTAGACTGATAAAACACACTCCACGCTGCCCAAAAAATGACCTAGTTAGGATGAGATGCTGAAGTTTGTGTGGTTTTACACGTTTTAGATACAAAATTTTTTTGAAGAGGAAAGGTCACTTTTCTGCTCTGATCTTAAGCTCCCTGTCCCACTTTAGGTTTCTCTTTCAGAGCTTAATTTAGATATTGTGCATGCAGTGCTGTTCTGTTCGAGAAACTTCTGTTCTCACATACTGTAATTTGATCAAAAAACTTTACTGTCCTTTAGTAATAACCAAATTAAACTGTGTCATGCATTATTCTCTTCTAAGGTACCGTAATGAAAACATTTATTTCTAATAGCTTTTTGCTGTTTTTGAATTTTAAAACTTTGGCAAAACTTATTTGCTTCATATTGTCAATATACTGAAACTGTCTTCACGCAGAGCTTTCTAGGTTCCCAATCCCATGGTACCTAGTGCAGTCAAATTTTTTAGGACTGTTTTAGATTTATATAAGAGTTAATTCTTTTCCGTTTTCTTTAGGATGCAAATTTACCTTGAATTTTTATAGAAGCTTTATTGTATTTTTATGTCACAAACTGGCTTTATTCCCAAAGAACAAATCATAAAGATAAGTGGTACTACAGAACATGAGTGCACATTTTTAGTATGTTTGTTCATTGTGCAGTGAGAACAACATCCTTGCTTAAATAAGGAAAGAGCAAAATGCCTTTTGTTTGGGAATTCCCGTGCTTCCTAATTCTCAGAACAACTTTGTGGGTGAACTCACTTTTGCTTCCAGTTTCTAACCCTCTGTATTAATGTTAGCATGAGTTAAGCACCAAAAGATTCGTCTGACCTTTACTGCAGTATATACAGCCTGGAGTATCAACTGAGGTCCAGCCTCAGTTGCTTGAATACCACCTGTATTGAACAAGAGCAGTGACCAGACTGGAGCAAGCAGTGTCACAGTGTCACCCATCTGATGGCCAGAACCATGTCCACTGACGTATGAGCGTGTGCTGGCTGCAGGAGAGGTGGCTGAAAGAATGCGAGCAACGGTGGACAGAACCAACCTTGGTGACTCTGCCTCTTTTTTATGTGCTTATCTGTCCTGAAAAGTGATTGTTCAGGGTTTAACAGTTTTAAAAGACATCTGAAAGTCATATTCTTTTATTGCGATGATCTTTTCCCACAGATAAACTGGAGTGTAAGAACTAGCTAGTGATTAATTAGGCGTTAAGATTTAGTTTGCTGAACAAGGACCAGAGTCTTTGGCTGGATGGCAGCTTGCCATGCCTTTAGGAATCAGAGGCCCCCACCAGAACTAGCCCATCTTGAATGTCCTAGCCAGGTTCCTCTCCCTGCTCTCTCGAAGTATGTTATCTTTGCTGCTGTAAGTGCAGAGTATCTTACTGAGGTGTGACTTCAAAATTGCTTCTTGTTGGCAGTTTGAAACATGATTATGGGGGAATAATTTGAGTCCTGCTGTTAAAGGTTCGTGAAAAGGAAGAGAAGCCATTGCACATGACACCCTGTAGTGGTATGGAAGCCAGAACAGAACGCTGTTTGCAAAAGGGTGGCAGCTGAAATGTTTGTCTTATCTGCGCTTGTGTTCACCACTGATCCCACATGCAGGTGGAGGAGCACGTAACTGATAGGCATGAGGGCAAAGCTGTGTGCGTACAGACAGACAGACATCACTTCTCCCCATCCCCTTGGTAAATACAGCTTGTTCATTGTAATAAGATTGTGGTGGTCTTGTAAGCTTAATGCTCTGCTGTATGTTATGACAGTACTTCATGAATGGCTTCCTAGTTTTGCTGCACAAGAAAATGCTGTCATTCAGAGTATTGTGGAAGATAATTCCTCACCAATCTGGCTACTCTGGGGCTGAGCTTGTTTAGCTTTTCTGGTCTGACATACTTCTTCATAAAATAAACACAAAACCCAAGGCATACAAGTCTGACTGTTAGGCATATCGCACAGTACATTTTATTTGTCAGTGTGCTTTCTGCTTGTTTTTTGTGACAAGATATCCAAGATGTCAATTCCAAAAGCTGAGTCCTGTGGAGCCCTGTGCAGTTTATTTTGGTGTGAAATCTCTCTTGACAGCTGACAGTCCAGCCCCGAGCAGTTTCGTATCTACGTGAAACTCTCACCTGCTGCTCATTTGGCATTCGGTGCTGTCTGTGTTAAGTCTTGAATATTCTCCTGTCACCCCTGCCTGCCTCCTTGTGACTAATTATTCAGTTTCCTTGAAGAAATCGTGCTTTTGGAAGCCCTCACTTCTCTAATAATCTTTAGCTTCTTTTTGTTTGGAAGAAACTTAATGGGGAAGCAGACATTCAGTAGTTGTGGACTGTGACTTGCAAGTTTGGGAACTTTGTGCTCTCTTGACTTGCCAGTTCTCCTGTCAGCATCTCTTTTCATGCCTCTTTTTCTGTATTTCTTTTGTGGGTCAGAAGCAGGTCATGCCTTGTTTCTTCTGTCATTTTAAGGAAAGTAATGTTCCCTGTGTTGTTCCTACAAATCAACATGCTTGAAGTTGGCTTTTGACTTCAAGAACTGACAAAATAGTGGAGGTCTTGAATGTGATTTAAAAAAATACAGAGCTGCAGAGGGAAAAGAGATATTAGTATCCATAAATCAAGGAACTGAAACCTTTACAGATTCCTAAACTGCAAGTACCAAATGAATGTTTTCCAGTTGCACACGAGAAGCAAGTCTGTAGGTAGCTAAGTTTCAGCAGTCTGGATACTTAAGGAGTTGCACTTTTTTCCGTCTCTTGCTAATCTTTTCTCTTACAACCACAGAAAAGTGTCAGGTCCTAAGCTCATGACTGCGTTTCCCCATGTCCAGCCCTTGATGTTCAGCAGCAGCAGTCATGCCTTGGGCAGTCTCCAAATCTGGACTACTTCTGTAAGCTGCTTTCCTTTCTCATTCATGGCACTTCTCTGAACCTCCTTGTTTGAGTCATGTTCTCAGCATCAATCTCATTTCTTGTGTGCTGGTTACAATCTCAAGTTGCCTCTTCAGTGTCATTATTACCTGCTGGGTTTTTATGCTTGCTGGTGAAACTCTAGCTCAGGTCTGAAATAATCTGAATTTCCTCATTAATGAGAAGTGTGAGTTACTTTCAGTTCAGCACTGACTTTTCGGTTCTTTCACATACTGTTCTGTCAAGACGTAAGTCTCTGCGGTCTTTGAAGAGCAGACAAGGAATAGATTAACATTAATTCAAATTATAGATCAAAATTTATTGTTGCTTTTCAGTTCATAGAACCTGTTGGGTTTTTTTCTCTTTTGGGGGATGTGTGTTGTTTTGTTGGTTTGGAATAAGACACAATCACTGGGTCTGCGTGCCGAGTTATGAGGATGGTTTCCTTGGGCTCTCTCTGTGTTTGATGGAGATACAGAGAGGCTTTCCCCTGGACAAGGGAGCAGTGAAGGGAAGATTCTTCACTCAACACCTCTACCCTTGCTCAGCTGGTGTCATAAAAACATGAAATGGTCTCAGCATTGAGTCACAATGATTTTGTCTTTTGTTTCTGTAAATAACAGCATCAGAAATTGAAGAAAATTTCGTACCCATTCAGTGTGCGTGGAGAATTCCCTACCAAAATTACAGATGCAGAAATTATCTACAGGAAAATATGTTTCAGTACAAGTGCCTGGTTTTGGTCTTAGCGAGGGAAGATAAGATAGCACAAAAACTGTGTACGAGAGGGTTTGTGTTTTTGGAATGTGAGGGATTTGACTGCCTTCGTGGCGTTTGTGGACATACTTTTATAATTGAGATGTGAACTGGGCCTTATTTCTTCATTCTGCTTCTTAAAAATTGAATTATAACTGCATCAGTTGAGGCAACTGGTATAACTATCAGTTGTAGAGCAATGGAATAGGTTTCTATCTAAAATATCAGTTAACATGGAGGGAGAATTGACATTTGCCTTTCTCTTTAGATAGCCAGGCATTTCTTATAGGTAAATAAGTGTTGTATCCTTCAACTGTGCTTTCTCCTCTATATGCTGAGGCTTTTTAACAGCACTTATGCTTGTTTGACTACAAGATTAGCTAGGAAATTATTGAAAACACATTTTAAAATGTAACCTGGGATATTATTCCTCTGTTGCTCTGCTAATGCTTTGCATGCTGACCTAGAAGATGGATTGTCCAAGATAATAGGTACTGTAATTTACTCTTCAGCTGGATTAATTATTTTCTCAGCTACCTGTCAGGTGTGCTTAGTCCTGGTAAATTAATCAAATGGCCGTGTTACATAAGCCCTTCTTTGGTGTCAGTTGGGCTTTGCTCAGCTGTTCTCTTCAGGTGAAGATGTGCCAGGAAAAGGTTGGAAAGTATCTAATAAGTAAAACCCTTTTGTGGTGTTGTGAAGCAGACTTAAAGCAGCGTGTCTTAGACTTTGCTATTGCATGGAATAGACAGGAAAAGTTGTTCACTGGGAGCTGGTGGACTCTGGATACCCTGTGCAGGACACGGGTGGTTGTGTGCTTTTGCAGTAGCATTTGAGCAGGGTCACATGCAGTACTGTACCAGTGCACCTTCTTCACCGCTCCTCTTGCTGCTTTCTCTAATGGTTGGACTTCAATATTAAGCAATACTTTTCAGAGAGAGAGAGAAAGATATTAAAGTGATGGCCATAATTAATACTGTGCTTTCAGGGCCAGGTTTTAATTCTTTGTCTTCTAGAGCCTTTGAATATGTAGAATATTTTACAGATTTGATACGCTTGAAATATTTAGGCAGTAGTGTATTATGTTCACCTGATGTGTGGACACACATCTGTTCTGGATGCTTTCTGATTTTATGTAGTCTCTCAGATGCTGTATTTGTTTTATTTGAATGGTGAAAGAGGTCCTCATTTCTCAGTTTTTTCTCACTTTTGATTCACAGAAACTATCTTAGAGCATGGACACCAGTAAGAAGTCAGAACCCCCTTTATCTGTAGAAATGGTACAACAAAGGGCCAATCCTGACCGCAGCCCATCAGCATCGATCTATGTTCCAGAGCAAGGTGGCTACAAAGAGAAATTTGTGAATGCTGTGGAAGATAAGTACAAATGTGAAAAATGTCACCTCATTTTATGCAATCCTAAACAGACTGAATGTGGACACAGATTCTGTGAAACCTGCATGAATGCCTTGCTGAGGTATGTTGTTTGTTCTGGTAGAGCATGTTGATACCTTTAAATGTTGTGAGCTGTTGACATTAGTGTGAACACCACTGTAGCTTTAGGAATATGTTGAGTCTGCCACTGCTGCTTGCTTGAATATTTGTTATCCATGTGGGGTTGCAAATGTTTGTGCTCTACTCTGGGTCAGGGTAAGATAACTGAGCTTTCCATCAGTATGGCTGGAACAGTTGTTGAGGTGGTGTAATCCTGTGTAGCAATGTATTAGGTAAGAATTCCATTCCCTGTGGAGGCCAAATGGAGTAACTGTTTCACAAAACTTCTAACTTGGGTAGTCTGGTGTCAAATACGCACAGTAAATTGTGTCTGTCTGAGGAAGTGAGCTTGTACACGTTCCTTACAGGGGTGATACCTAACCTGGCTGTGGACCCAGCCTTACTGATGGGTGGTGGGACCCTTGGATAAATGTAACTGCTTGTGGAGCAGTTTCCCTGTAGCCCTTGCAGCTGTTTGTTGTGGGACCTGTATGTTCTGTGGATTGCAGGAGGGTCAGAAAGGCCTGCGTCTCTGTTACTGAGATGTTTGGGCCAGAGTGTGAAGAGGGGGAGTGAATGATACAGATGTAAAATGAATGCTGAGAGGTGCAATCTTTCCCAGTCTAGATAAGAATAAAAGGGCAATCATTCAGGGAGTTATCTAGGTTTTAAGAAGTACTTGTGCATCATCAGTAGTAGCACATTTCTTTGCCTCTCAGCTTTGATGCGTTGCTACTGGTTGTATTCAGTAGTGTGATTTCAAAACTTGGTGTAATGTTTGGAGACCTTTCAGCAAACCTTAATCTCCTGGGGTACATAAGCAGTGAATACTTTGATTTACTAATGGAACAGCAGAAGTACAGAAGATAGTTGGCTCTATGAATGTTGTATACTGGACTACTATCAGAGAGAGCATTTGACTTTGGAAGTCTTGGTGATCTGTTTACTTTTAGTGAGCGCTCTGACTCTAGATACTGGTTTATATGTCACTTGGAAATATTGTAATCTGATATCTAATACTTAGATATCTAAGTCAAGACTACGTGCAGCATGGCAAAAAGAGTATGTAAGTTATTACAATGCTCTGTCTCCTGATAAGGAGTAATGGCTGTACTGGGCAAACACAAGGGTCCATAGCTCACTCATGCACTCCTGCAGGTTTTGTGCCTACAGCATGTCAAATTTAAAACAACAACAAAAAAACCCACCAACTTTTCTTTTGATACACAGTGTCAAGTGAGGTGTGGTTTTTATTTAAGAAATGCAGTTATTTCTTTCTCAATACGTATTATTGGAAGACTCTTACATGGTTAATAACAGTGACTGCAAAAAACCAAACACCTGCCATGCTTGGATGTGCACAGGTGGACAGAGCAGATCCTTGACAATCTAAGCAGTAACAATTCTGGCATTGCTAGAGCCCGGGCAGTTTTCCTTCCCTGCTGTGAGACATGCACATGTGCTTATTACAATGCAGCTAGAATATGTGTAATTTTATCTTCCTGACTTTCCAACCAGTCTGTTACTGAAAAGGACACGTGCTTAAGGCCATTGAGTTATTTCACTGTATTTAAGTGCTTGTTGCAAACAAATCCTTTAATAAAATTAAATTTACCTCTCTTTTTTTTTTTTTTTAATTAAAAAGCATGCCATAAAATTGAAAGTACAATAGGTTTATGTTGGTCCTGTATTTGGCACAAAATCTTTTCATTCAGCATTGATATGCTGCTGCATACACAAACACACTGATAATATGCTAGCAACTTCTGTCCCAGGGTTGTTTGAGGACAAGGAATTGGGAGTTAGTGGAGATAAAGCAGTAAAGATGTCTGCTCAGTATGCAAGAGTAATTTGAAAAAGCAAGTTGGATGCTTGAGTGAATTCAGTAAGAGCAAGGAAAGCATGACATTGTATTAAACACTATATGCCCTCATGTAGTTTAGATTCCTTTTTTTTTTTCTGACTTACTAAAAGCATTACAGATATTGAAGCTTCAAGGTAGTTAAGATGCTCAGAAATATGATGAGGCACAGAATGGTTGGTTCAAGGAGCAGAAGCCAGCGAGATGATTTGAAAGAACCATACAGATTATATAACATAATTGAACTTTTCCAGCCTTTTACATTGATTTGCTACTAGCAGCCACAGCTTAGGTGGCCTGTCACTGAGTTGCTTTATGAAAGAATTCACGCAGCTTTTACCTGGTGCTTTTTGTCTCGGTGCTTTACAAGGGAGATCATTCTGACTGTCTCCATTTTACATGGGGAAAAGGAGCTAGAAAGGAACGAAGCAGCCTGGTCTGGTGGAAGGTGTTCCTCTCCATGGCATGGGAGTGGAACCAGATGATCTTTGTTCTCTTCCAGCCCAATCCATTCTATGATTCTAAGGGGTTTACACTACAGCACTTGGCAGGTCAGAACCAGAAACAGCTGTAAGAACTCAGGTTTTCTGCACTCCAGTTTCTTTTCACAGTCTGCACTGCTCCTGATCCTGCCTGTTGTCCAAGAGGTCACAAGTTTGGTAATTAGTTTACCAAGACAGCTACAGGGCAGTAGTTCAGATAAAGGGGGCAGCAAGCATCTGTAACAGTTGCTAAAACTAGAATAGGCTTGAAGGAGATGGACACAAATACTTCTTCACCCTAAAAGGATGTATAACTGACTATCAGAGAAAGTAAATTTTCCTTAGATGTTTTTTGAAAAAGGACTGGATAATTGAAGAGACAATATTTTGCCTATTTGCACAGATTGAGAAATGACAATTGTGGATCAGGTGCAGACTGAAATATAGGAAATGAATTTTGCCAGCTCGAAAACCCCCGTGCAGTTGTCTGGAGACATTGTGGTGGTCCTGTTTCTTTGGGAATGCTAGATAACTGTCTGCTGAAAACTCAAACATTCAAATTTATTGAAATAGCATTGTATTTTCTCCTTATAATGAACTGTGTCCACC
This sequence comes from Gymnorhina tibicen, assembly GCA_013399875.1. NCBI lineage: Eukaryota > Metazoa > Chordata > Aves > Passeriformes > Artamidae > Gymnorhina > Gymnorhina tibicen. The sequence continues at coordinate 2,129,957 of VXAZ01003161.1, forward strand.
TTTAATGGTTTAGAATATATCGAATAATCAAAACTAAGTGCCTCATAAACGGAAATTTTTGTACTACAAAAATTCAGATGAGCTAAAGTAGTTTTTCTGTTTTCTTTTCTCTTCAGTTCTTCTAGTCCCAAATGTACAGCGTGTCAAGAAAGCATAGTAAAAGATAAGGTATTGTTAAAATTGTTTCTTTTTCAAGAGTATTGAATTGTGTGGAATACATACATTGTGTTAGTGTTAAGTGGTAATTTCTTCATAAACCTAATAAGCCACCTAAAAAGGTAGGTTTGTCATAAAACCTAAACGATGTATTTTATAGAGGAAGGTGGCTCATTTTTCCTGTTAACCTCATGGTAGAAAACATGTCAGCTTCATCCCAAAAAATCCAGACAGGTGTCACAGCTTGAATTCATAGTTGAGAGCTGCAGCAACATACTGCAGTTGTCCTCCCGTCCACCAAGAGGATGATAAGAAATATTCCATCTCCTGTAGATGCAGGGATGTGACAGGTCTGAGATGAACACTGCTCCTGATTTGACTCTGGACCAGTGGCTGCTGTTTCACTCATCTCTTTTACAGTGTGGTGTTCAGTGAACCACACTGGAATTAGGACAGTGGGGAGTTACAGTAATGGTAACAGAATCAAATTCTTTTTTATATGAATAAGTTATTTCAGTGATACACTCTTCAGTGTTTTTCACATCACAACTTTTTGCTGCCTTTGAAAGGTTGGGGGTAAAAAAATATCTTGGCTTAGTACATGGTTTGTGGTTTTACATTATTGCTAAAGTGCTTAGTAAATTATTTGTGCTAGTAGTCTTTCCTGCCTAAATGAATACTTGTGTTCCTAACCATTTTCAAGAAAAGGTTGATGGGTACATTAATCTCTCCTTGTTTTAACCCAAAACAGTTCTCTGAACAGTGCTCAGCATAATTCGGTTTTGACACAGATGGACTTTCCAGGAGCTCAGACCAGTAATCATGATGCCTAATTTATTTGTTCTTTTAACTCTGACTTTCTGGCTCTCAATATACATCAATATGTACATTTGTACATACATAAACTTCAAGTATTTCTAAAATAGGAGGACAAGAAGGCCAGTGTATACTAAATACATGTTAGGCTACCTGTGCTAATCATTGTTTTTCATGGAACTGGTAACCTCTTCCCAGAGAATGCTGAAGTCCAAAATCACAGAAATGTTTTTAGATAGTCTTTGAAAAACTTTAAAAGTTGTCTTCTTACCTTAACTTCAGTCAGCAAAACTGTGCATACTAACCCTGTGAATTACTTTAGAGAAGATACTGCAGCATAGGCAATTGATTATTTAAATGAGACTTGTTGATTCATTAAACTTCCCATACGCTTCTGAAAAGTAAATAGAAATCACTGACCTGTGTCAGATGAGATCAGATGAGAATGATTGCAGTGTTTCCTTCTTCACTGATACTGGGGATAGATTCATAGTCACTGTGAGCAGGTGGATCATAATTCTTGGTTAAGTGTTAGCATGCAGAACCATTCTGTAATTACTGGAGTGCTGCAGTGTACACAGTATCCCAGGAGTCTGTTTATCAGAGAAGCAGTCGTAGGTTGGGCTTGGTTTCTTAATGGCCATTAAAGCAGTTGAAAAATAATTAGAAGTTTTTATCTCTTTGGTTTTGGACTTTAAAATAGCAGTAATGGTCTTCAGTTCTTATCTCTCTTCAGTTCCTGCCCTTCGCAATCTGGCTTCTTGAGAGTTCAGTTGTGTTGTCTCTTACGGTCTATCCCCCATAAAAGATTTATCTACTCAAACTCCAAGCTCTCTATTTGTAACTTCTTCCAGTTTTATTGTGGACAAAAAATGCTGAAAGTGCTTATAAACATTAAAATGGAGCGTTAGTTAAAGCCTGCATATCTGTGAAATAAAAAACCTCCTTCAGTCCAAAACCTTAGACAGTATCTGTAATTGTGTTACCACTGAAGTGCAAGTAGGTATTCCAGCCAACCAATCTAGTAATTTTGGGACCACCATGCATGAAATGCTTCCCCTCTGAACCTCTGTGTTTTGAGTCTCTTTTGTCTTATGGTATTGTGCCTAATACAGCAGCTCCCCAGACAATGTAGAGAGTTCTCGCTTGTGCAGGCCTAATATTGGCAAGCAAATAGCAGCAAATTTGGTCCTTTCTTGTACCTTTCCCTTTATTGTATTTATAGTAAAACTGAAACAGTAGTAGAATAGCTGTCCAAGTACTCTTTCATTGAGCTGCTTCACAGTGGAGGAACCTCAGTGTTGTGCACATTCTAGAAAAATTGAATAGCAGGATTTTATTTCTGGCACATAAAGCTAGAATTGAATGACACTGCTGTAGCTGAATTGCATGGTTTCTACTCTATTTGAACTTGCATATCCTTGAGTGGCTTTCAGTTTCTAAAATAAAGCGATTTTTGATTTTTCAGGTATTTAAAGATAATTGTTGCAGGAGAGAACTACTTGCCCTTCAAATATACTGCAGAAATGAAAACAAGGGCTGTAAGGAACAGCTGTCTTTGGGTCAATTACTGGTAAGTTAGTCTAACAGTTACAAGCTTTCTTTTGAGTTGAAGAATGAGGAAAAAATTCTTACAAATTAAAATCCCAGTCAATTTCTTAACTTGCTCAGACTGGTGGTTAATTTGATTTATAAATGTTATGATAGATTTAAATTGTTTTGAAACTCAGCTTTTTGATAAACTGTAAGGAATTGTAAAAAATCATGTGATTGTCTGGCGCTAAAGCTTGGAAATGTAAATGGATGAACCAAATGAGAACTGGAGGGAGAAATAAAACAGTGAAGAACCTTCATGTGTACTTGACAAATGTGAGAAATTTTATTTCTATTTTGGTGTGTTTTTATTTTTATTTATCTTAATCGTCTCATGTAAGTGGTGTTTGTGCGTGAAATTAAACGTTTGGCTTCTCCAGAGTTGTGCAAAATAACCTGTAGCTGTTTTGGTGAAGGCATGAGATAGCAGTAATTCAGTAATTTAACAGTTGTATGGTATGGCTGCACAGCAGTTTGCAGTGATATATGTAGATTCTTGCTTTGAGTGAGCAGACTCGGGTACCTAAACAACTTAAAACAGCATCTATGTTTATGTGGAATAATATACCTTGGAAAAGAATGCTTACTTTGTTTAAATAGCCTGTGTGGAATTCTGTGCTGTGTTAGAATGCTTTTACTGCAGCTCATGTACATCTGTAATACAAGTGAAATCAGCTGTCCAGGTAAAGGGACTGTACAGTCAGAAGTGTATCCCTGAGTAGATTTGTTAGTGTTTGCTCTTGTGTGATGCAGTTCACAAAATAACTTCGCTTACTTTGGTTCTGAAGTTATTTAATGTTGGATGCCTTCAAAGGATGGAACACGTACAAAACTAAGTTGGATTGACTTTTTTTTTTTTTTTAATCTTTCAGATGCATTTGAGAACTGATTGTCAGTTTGAAGAACTCCCATGTCCTCGTGCTGATTGCAAAGAAAAAATACTGAGAAAAGATTTGCCAGACCATGTAGAGAAGACCTGTAAATACCGGGAGACAACCTGTAAATACTGTAAAAGCCAAGTCCCAATGATTATGTTGCAGGTGCAGTATTTCCTTGTGTATATACATCAAGATTCCCTACATTAATGTGGAATGATAACTCTCCCTGTCCTTTTCTGTAGCTGCCAGAAGAGCTTTGGCCTCTCAGCCAGAATTAATAATTCAGGAAACAAAGTAGGCTGACCTTCAAAACACGTCTTTTTCCTGCGAAAAAACCTGCATTTAATAGGAAATATTTCCTTTATTCTGATGTTCAGATACTGCATTTAAAAAAGTTCAGATCCACTGCCTAGTATTGATACTGTTAAATTTGCTATGCTTTTTAGATTTTTTACAGTTTAGGTAATAAATGCAACTACCATAATAACAATCAGCTGTTGCGCAGGAAAAGCATAAACTTTTTATTTTTTACATCTTCTATGTGATCCTTCTTGTGTGCTGTGTGATTTGTTTTGAGAGGAAGGGAAGAATGTAAAACCAATTGTGTCTTGCTATAACCAGCAATGGTACATGACAGGCCTAGGATGAGTTACTGCTGTTCTTGGCATCAGAGTAGCTTGTCTGATAGGCAGCATATTGAGGGTTAGAATTACAGAGCAGAGGTTGCAAAAGTCATGCTTACTTTGCACATAGAATTGTAACTTGACTGTGCTTGTGTTATTTCACATTGAAAGGTATTATGCTGAATCTATCTTGCTATAATTTTAACTTTTTTTTTTCTTTTAAAATCCTGTCTACATAGTTTCCATAGTTTGATGGTCTTGGATCTCACACCTTCTTAGTATAGACAGAGTGATGAAAATTTCATTTTCATTTTTGTTCTTGTGTGTTGTTTGTTAGGTGAGGTCTGACAAGGATGAGAAGTGTTCTTTGCTTGGCGATGTTGTTACAAAAAGGCATAGGTAGAACCTCACCAAGTTCTGGTTTAGATTTGGCTCTCAGTTATTTGAGTGCACACTTGCAGGGGCTGGTAGTTGAATAAGTGTGCCTTACCTAGAATAAGGTGGCTGAGATATGAAAATACACAGAAAAAATTAAGTCTGCCCTGTATTTATTCTTGTACATTCTGATAAGAGAGGTGAAAATGTATTAGGTAGATTATGGATGCTGTTCTCCCAGAATTATCATTAGGCTGGGAATTGGCATGAGGCAAAAAGTGGTACTAAAAAATATGTAGTGTCTTAACAGACAGAATCAGTGAGTATTAATATGTTCTGCTAACTGGATTGGCTGATATTTTGGGGAGGTTTTTGCCTAGATTTTTAGAAGTTCTGTGGTTATAGAAATGCAGATGGGCTTATTTGTTGTGGCCTGATTAAAATATTACCTCATAATACTTTAGTAATAAGAATCAGAAGCTTAATGAAACTGTACATTTGAATCTTAGAACCACAGAATGGTTTGGTTTGGAAGGGACCTTAAAGATCATCTCATTCCAGCCCTCCTGCTGTGGGCAGGGACACCTTCCACTCGACCAGGTTGTTCAAAGCCATATCCAGCATGGCCTTGGATGCTTCCAGGGATAAAGCATTCACAATTTCTCTGGAAAATCTGTTCTAGTGCCTCACCACCTTCACAGTCTAGAACTTCCTAATATCTCATTTAAACCTGCCCTCTTTCAGCTTAAAGCCCTTCCGCCTTGTCCTAGCTCTACGTGCCCTTGTAAAATGTCCCTCTCTGGCTTTCTGTAGGCCCCTTTAGGTACTGTAAGTTTCTTTTGACTTCTCATTTGAGTTTTGTCACCCCATTGACAAAACTGGGTTTTTAGAGATGAACTTGAGTTCATCTCTAGGTTCTGTAGCCTAGAATTTTCTCTAATGTAATAATGACTGAAGCTGGCCTCAGTGACTTGAACTGAAAACGGAGATAGAGGGAGCAGACTGAGAAAAAACGTATGCAAATGGAAACAAAAAATTTTACTGGAGGACATGTGGTTCATGTCTTCATAGAATCCCGTGACCTGTGGGGTAGGAAATCCCTATTGCTGGAGGCAGACTCCAGCAAGCTAACAACGTTAGTAGAACGCTTTTTTAGATTGAGTTTGTCTTGCCTCACTCAGTGACTTAGCCTCTTAATATCTTTTGTTCAAACCATCTAAAAAGTCAGGGTTTCTTTTTGTCACAAACCTACCTTTTCCATCCTATACCTCCTGACAGATAAAAATGGTACATTGTTAAAATAGAGATTGGTAGTCTGAAATGCTTCTGGATTACTGTATTTTTCTGTGTATAATCCACAAAGCCACGTGGGAGTGCTTGTCCTGCGAGACTGATACTTAGGCAGCAGTAGTGTGACATGGCTCTGGAAGGACAGCACTGCTTAGTGCCTGGGCTTTTCCCTGAAACCCTGGCCACAAACCGCACCCTGCCAGGGCAATCTGGGCTCTGCCACCTGAGCTGACTGGCACAGCCATTGGGAAGACCCCAGACATTGTACCTTGCTCCCTGTCACTGCTCTGGAGCCAGACTTGTTCCTAAAGCGGCACTGGATTTTCTGGGAGCTGTGTTAATATCCTGCCTTGCCCTCATCTGTGCTGGGAGCCCTGCATGTGGCATCACCTGTGGTTTGTTTGGATTTGGCGTTTGGCTTTATGTGCTCCACTGGGTGAATCTAGATTAGGAGGAAGAGAGTTCTGCCACTGGACTGGGATTACTCTGGTATATCCTGAAGTCATTGGAAAGGCTCGCCTTGGCTTCAGTGGGTGGACACTGGGATGTCGAGTGAGGAGGAAAGCATGCTGAGAAGTTGCACGTTGCCTTTTTATCATGAACCAAGACTCAGTGTCACAGCCTTTGTCAGATGGTTTGGGTAGGTTAGAGAACAGAGCTAGGGAATTAAAATTAGGGAATGAATATTAGAAGGGAGTACTTTTCTGGGTTTATAGTTGATAGAAAAGGAAGTGTGTAGGGCATTAGGTTCCTAAAACTTCATGCTTGTGTATGATGTCTCCCTTCAACATGATTCCAGGTGTGTTCATGATGAGGAGCCCAGGTCTGGCTCTTGACTGCGAGCAGGAGTGGTGCTTTGGGACTCTGCTTACCAGAAGAGCATCACTGTCACCCTGACAGGCTGTTCTGAGGAGAGGGGTTGGCATTGCTCCTGGCTGGGTACCCTGGTGGGGACCGACTGAAGGTGGCTCAGGAGCTGTCCCAGCTCTCTGGCTAAGGAGCAGCTGGGGTTTCCCTGGCTCCTGTCACTGGGACTGTGTGCGTGTGCCACGCCAAGTGAGCGAGTGTGAGTGGGGAGCATGGCAGGGCAGATGGGTCAGGACAGCGCCTGATGGCCTGCTTCAAAAGAAGGAGATAAAATTTCACATAGTGGCAGATTTATGCCAGAATTCTGACCAGAAGGCCTTTCACATCCAGGAGATCAGATCTCCTTTACGTCTTGGTTTTGTTTCAAAAAATAGACCTGGTTACTGGGCAGAAAGGGCATGCTATTTGTTCTTCCTTTTCTAACAGGCTTACAGATCTAGAGCTTTGTTTCCTTTGCTTTGCTTAAGTACCAGAAATGAAAGCAGTGTGTTTCAAGTTGAATGGGACGTGTCACTTGACGAGAATCGGATTTTTCATTTTGTTGAGAAAACTGAGAGGAAATGTAAATTCAGTTATCTTGGGCCTAACTTTCTTCCCTCACTGGGGTGATAGGGTTTGACAGCTATGCTGAGATACTGAGATGCGGGTTCAGGTTAAAATCCCTGCCCAGCATCATGATGTGTAACAGTGAGACTTAGTACCACATGGTTGGGAATCAAAATTAGAAAAGAATTGGAAGGGAATATACATATGTAGGAAAGAGAATCTCAAGAGAGTGGGCAGTGTACATTTCTGAAGAGCTTTGCCATGCACTACATACCCTTACTAGAAAGGACGTCTGCACTGGCTCTGCTTGCTCTTAAAGATGCCCAATTTTGTGAGTAATTGTTGGGGAAGGAAACTTGACTTTTACTACTGTTTCATTGTTTGAAGTAAAATCAGTAAAATGCCAAGCAAATAGATTTGCTTTGCAGGGGAAAACACAAGGAAACCCTTCCTCAGAATATCAACACCTCCACCAAAAGTATAAACTGATGTTTGAGCAATTGCAGTTCTGTAACTGCGCAACTGGGAGTAACACTGAAAAAATCTTGTGTGATTTTTAATTATTGTAGGATGCTTTTCTTTGCAGGTAAGTCCTCTCTTAATTAAAGAGTAAGATCTGATTTGTGGTTTGTTTGCTTTTTTTCCTCTGTAGAAACATGAAGACACAGACTGCCCATGTGTCATGGTTTCATGTCCTCATAAATGTAGTGTTAAAACACTCATGAGGAGCGAGGTAAGAAGTCATACCCAGTGTTGTGCTGAAAAATTAAATAATGTCTTTAGTAAGATCTCGCAAGAATTTTGCCAGAAGCCATTTCCTTGTTAAAATGTGAGATCTAAGGAAAAGCTTTTTCTACCACACAGTTGTGTGATAACACTCAAATATTTTTAATGATTTCTTGAAAAACTATGTAAAAAGAAACTATTTCTTAATTTTGAGTCATTATTACACTTGTCCAAGGTTAGAGCATGTCCTTCCTGCTTTCATTTTTACTAGCTCTCTCCCTGCCCTTCCCTCATTTCAGTGCCACAGAGCAGCGTCTTGGGGTAGTTAGCTTATATTAAAATAAAAATACACAATTAAAATTCAGTGCACATTGGCAAGAGTTAGTAAAGACTACAAAAATCATATAGATGTGTAAATTCATAAAAAAACTTAAGTTACGATTAAATCTGTTAAATTTGGGGAAAAAAACCAGTAACTGATAGTTAGAGAAATGGTGTAAGATAAAGGTTGAGTACAACACTCCAACAGCAGATGCAACAATGCATAAAAATTTCTCTTAATGTATAGAAGCTTCCAGTAATACGTAGATGAAAAAAAAATTAAAGCCTGGCTTTGAAGAGATCCATGTTCTTCTACGTGAAAAGATAAAAGTAGCATCTGTCAAAATCGAGGTACTTAATTTTTCCCTAAAAGGGGAACTTAGTTACCAAGGATAGAGAAGAACTTACTGAAGTCTTCATCACTCAGTAAGTCTCTTTTAAGGAAAGTGAAGTTTCTGATCTGAGGATGAGCTTTTCTCTTTCCTCTGCTACTTACTTCCCGAGTTGGATTCATACCATTTTTTAGTTGCACTTGTAAATTATTAATTGTGGCAGAGTGCACAAGGTACATAAGGCTCCTGCCAAAGTTTAATGCAGTCTTCTCCTCCAAGATAATGAAATACAAAAGATAAGATAGATAGTGTATTTATTAAGAGAAATTTAGCTGTTAAGGAAAGAGAAAATACATATGCTGGCCAACCCTACCAGTGCTTACTTCCAAGATTCGATCGTGGTTCTGGAGCACTTTGGCTTATTCTTACACCCTGACTTCAGCAGTTACTTTTAGAAGAGGTGTGTCTGAGTGCTTGTAAGAACTGAACCATTCAAGCCTGGATTGTTGTGCACACAGTCAGAATTGGGTTTGAAACCATGGGTAGAAACAGAACTTTCAACAGCCCTTTGCCCTGCATCATCTGTTGCTGTATGTTGCTTAATTTTTTTTACTAATACTGTGAAAATATATATATATTACTTAGTTGCATGGTTAGGGACACTAAGTCTAATGCAGAAAATGGGAAAATGCCTGCCTAACAGTTTGAGAAAATTCTGTAGTGTACAAGTGGATATCTTACTGTAGAATAAGAGGCAATTTTCATGTTTAATTCATAACTCTTTGGCAGACTTCTGGTTTTGAGGAGTTGAAAAACGTGGCATTTTTGTAAAACCTGTTAGAGCACATGTCCCTTTCTTACTTGTTCTTATTTTTTTCTCAACTGCATGTCTTCTGAAATGATACTGTGAATTTCTACAGGTAGTGTTTAGAACACAATAGTTGTGAGTCAGAGATGAGTGACCGATGGCAGCTCGGTATGAGATTTTAAAGACTCTCTTGTCTCTTCCAGAGCTACACATTCAAAGCAGTGTTGGTTCACCACTTCTTTCCAGGGAGGTGGATGAGCTGAGTCATGTGGGGCTTAAGGTGTGGGAATTTCAGATGAGATTCTGAAACCCAAAAGAGTGACGCCAGCTGCGGAGCCAGGCTCTAGCTCCTGTCTGCTTTGTGGGAAATATAAACTGCAGACCCTGTTTTTGAAAAGAGAGTGTTTGTTGCGCTGTCCTTTCCAAAAATGTCTCTCTGCTCCAACTTTTAGGCGGGTTGCATCCAGCTGCTGCCGTCTGTGCTGCTGCTGTCCATATATATGTATATGCTTCTGTGAATTGGTTTATTTTTAAATGAAAAGTGGTCTGTGCTCATATTAATCCAAGATATTGGACTAAATCTCAATCTGTGAAAAACGCAGGCATTTTACTAATCAGTTTTAATCCCATGTACTGCATTTTTTTTAAAGTTACTTGACTGTACCTATTCTAAAACTCTTTGTCTGTTTCATGCAGTACTTGTTCAGTCTTTCTTGTGTAATCTAACTGTTAAATTTAGGCACGGAGAACTGCATGTTATGTTTTGAAAAGTTGGTTCTTCATGAAATTAGGATTAGAAAAAAAATGTACTTTACTACAGTGAAACTGATCTTAAGACTTGCTCAGAGCACCAGTAAAAAAAAAATCACTTTTTGCAAAAAGACTAGTCATTCACTAAAGCCAAATGAAATCAAATAATTGTAGAGTATGTTCTTTCTGTTTGTTATGGGTTTTTTAAATTGGGTTGCCTATTGAAATAGTCTTTGGTATAAGTTTCACTGTATATTAAATGTATCACACTGTATACTGTATTGGCATGTGCGTGTGGTTTACATATGTGTATATACAGAATTTGCACTTGAGATCAGACTGGAGAAAATATACACATGTGTGTTGTATGTTCTGCAAATGGCACACAATAAAAACCTGATAACCTCTGCCCTTTATGTTTTGAGCATTATCATGCAAAAGTCTTTTTGCCAAAACTCACATTTTTTTCCTATTGCAGTTGAATGCACATTTGTCAGAATGTATTAATGCCCCAAGTACCTGTAGTTTTAAGCGTTATGGCTGCACTTTTCAGGTCAGTATATAACAATTATACTTCCCAATTGATGAAAGTCTGCAAATAGAACCTAATTCTTTGACATGAAAGTTCTGGACTTCTCTAGTTTTGGTTAAGAAAATCATCCAGTTGCACCAAGTGGTTATACAGGAGATGTTTGATTCTGCATTTTAAAAATAAACATGAAAAGCCCACACATTCCTGAAGTGGTTTGGGAGTTCAGTTATTAGGTATATCTTGTTGATATAGGAACATGACACATTTGAAGAACTTGTTAACTTAGGATAAGAGGAAAGTCTCTTCAGTTCTTCAGAAGATAGCCTAGTAACTTCAGTTGTTTCTATGAACGCATTTTCCTGAACTAAGTATGTTTATATTTTCTCTCATTTGTGTGTCTTAATATTTTTAACTGAGGTTAAACGTAGGTTAGCACACTTAAAATGTATTTTTATGTGCATTAATGTGTCTGTGTGCACATAGGTGTATAATCAAAGCATGAAACTTATTTTTAAAAGAAGTTTCAGATTTTAATCCTGGCAATCCCTGCAATATTTAAAAAAATTTAAAAAGCCAAACCTTAGAGTTTCGTTTTAGTAGTATTATTCCAGTCTCTTCCAATATTCTGCTTCCCGTACCATATATCCTGGGGAATTTGGATGCTTACATAATGAAAATATTAGTCAGGGCATTTCAGAAACTGCTGACAGGAAAAAATGGCGTTTATCTGATAGAATGATTCATTTGTTAGCCCATGGCTATTTAAAGAGACAAGGACTGTAAGGAGCAACACTTCTCAATAGATGATGTCCTGCAGGTATTTCCAGGTTCTTAAATAATGAGCATTCATCTTTTTAAGTGTTAACGGTAATGCTCTTAGTGGTAGAACTGATCAGTGCTGTAACCCTGCCCACTGTTATGTCGTACGTATTGCCATTCATTTTATGTATGTATATGTGTGCATATATGTACATATATCCACATATATATTTTTAGTATTTTATATAGAGTACATACCTTGAGGATCATTGAAACTCTTTCAGTTGCTTTGCAGCATATCTCCCATCAAAGCTAATATTCTCTGCATTGCAAAGCACTTACTGAAGTAGGTGCAATGCAACACGATACAAGTGAAGTAAGTAACGTGGTCTGCATCTTATGTACTCTGTATATAATCTATGTGTTTTCTGTAAAATCTTTATATAGTGGTTATTTGTAACAGCACTTATAGGTTGTGCAGAGGCAGCATATCTGAATATCACAGAACAATCACGGTAACATCTTAAAGATGACAAAATAGGCATTGTAATAACTCTCAGTGCAGTTTATAAAGCTGGCAGTTTCCAGTGATGATAAATTTATCTTAAATATTTGTCTTTAATATTCAGCTAAAGAAGAATATAGTGCTTATGAAGCTGTTCATGAAATAGAACAGACGTTTTAAATTACAGTTAGTGGAATTGGAAGTTTTAGATTTTACATGACTCAAGGGTTTTATTGTGCTTTGTTTAGTTCAAAGCTACACAAAAGACTCTAAAATACAATTCATTTTGTAAATCTTGTTCATCTTTATTGTTTCTGAGTTATCAAGCACACTGGATGGAGATACATGGCAGTTGTATAAAACACTTGCTATATTAAATGTATTCCTGATTTTTGTAAACTCCCAAGTAGATTTCCCTTCTCTCTACAGTTCTGCAACATGCACCCGTGAACCAAAATATGTAGTGTTGGTTCGATGTCTTTATATACTCTTTCTTTGTAGGTTTAAAAGTGGAATTGGCTAAAATGTATAAATTCTTTGTTGTCACAGGGAACAAACCAACAAATTAAAGCACATGAAGCCAGCTCAGCAGTGCAGCATGTTAACTTATTGAAAGAGTGGAGCAATGCTCTAGAAAATAAGGTATATCTTCTACTCACTTCTAATTTTCATTGACTTCTTTAAATCATATAAAAGTACTGGAAGAAGCGCTTTTTTCCTGTTTCACAGCTGTTTAACATTACAGCTAAAGCACTAGTAGGCTTCAGAAGCTATCAAGCCATTTAGCATATCTTTGTATCTTTGTTAAAGAATAAAACGCTGTGAGAAACTTGGCTTCGCAACCCCGTGGACAATTTTCCTCATTGATAACTTAATTAAAACACTTTCTTCACCTAAATAAACAGTCCAGTATTATATTTCCTCCCTGAGCTGCCTTCTTAGAGAACAGAGAGTTCAGAAAGCCATGGCAGCACTATGAGCTGTATCTTTTGGTACTTCATCATTTTTCCTGACATAACTTTAGAAGTGTGTAATAAACTGGTTATTTATTTCATTTATTTTATTTTCTTGCTCACCAAACTTAAAGACCTGCACAGGTTAATTAAATTAAACATACTGTAACTCATGGGCATGATGATGTCTGCTTTAGTGCTAGACCAGAGTGAAGTTCGTGCTGCAGTGCTTCCTTGGGACTCCAGGTTTTAAATTGTTTGGGATTTGGGAGATGCTGGGAGTTGTATCAGCTATGATCTTGTGAATAAATTTGAATGACTTAACCACCTGTTCTGCAAATAAAATTCAAGGCTTTGATTTAAAAATACAAAACTTCAGAACAAATTACTGTTTTCTTAAATCTTTTTGAAAAAGTCTTACACAGACATCAAAATAATGTTTCTGTATTTTTAGGGGAAAGAAGATCCCAAAATTACCAAACTATTCTATGAATGCAGGCAGAAGAGTCAGGAGCCCCTTCAGACTTTAGTCAAATGAGTTCATAAGTAGCAATTCCAGTGTAAGCTCAGTGGCACTTAGGATATGACTTCTGTCATCTCAGAGCAGACCACAAGCTAGAGTTTAGCAAACTCTGTCTGGAAAGCGCATTCCCTTCTTGGCCTGCAGAGATCTCGTGTGCCTGGGTCTCCAGCAAGGTCCTGCAGCCACAGGAGGTGTCATTTTAAAGCAGACAGTAACTGGAACAGTGTAATAACATTTTTTGGCCCCGGCGTGTTTGTTCCTGAACTGCTTGGTTTTGAACTTGAAGCCCCTTAAGGAAGCCACTGAACTTGGGAGAGGTCTAATACAGGGGTTTTTGTTAGATACAATTTTTCTACATGTGTAGGTAGGTCTTAGTTTGTCGATCCATAACATTACTTCAGTTTGCTTTTGCATGTGAAACTTTGTCAGTGCAGGAACTTTACATTTTTCAGTCTTGAGAGACAGAGATTCATATCCTTAGTTCGTTTTTCATTAGTCTGATTAAAACAACACAATTTATTTTACATCATAGGAAAAAACCCACATTCCCTGTGACTTCCAGAATAGATCATGTTCTGCCTTTTGTCATGTCTTGAGAGATGCTCTGTCATTTAAAAAATGCCCAGCAGTTCTATGTTTGTCTCTTACAGACCTTAGAGACTATACCCTTTACTACTGTTTTATGTTCAACTTTTGTTTCGACTTTCATTTAGGACATAACCGCTTATGATTGTATGTCCATTTTTTTTCTTTTTACTTCCTGCTTTGTAGACTTCTTCCTATTCATAATAAAGAGTTGAATCACTGGAAATCCCAAGCCAGTGCCAAGTTACCAGAATAGCTAACCACATGTCATACGTCAGTGACTTTATTCTAGGGAAGGGTAACAAAATGATTTTTAACTTTATTGCTGTGCTCTTCCTTGAGGAAAAAATTAATCGATGCGCTGAAGAACAGCAGTGCACAGTCAGCTTAGCTGATGGGTATCTCAGAAATCTTAGCCCTGCTGAAGTCAGTGGAAGTCTTCTTAGTGTGTGTAGGGTCAAGATTTCATTTGGGGTTCTCTCTGTGATACGTCTGGAGGGGAAAGGAGAAGTTGCCTTCTCGCAGACACCACATTCTTTAACAGTGCATGTGGAGTAGGCAAACTGAAAGTGTTCAGAGCTGCGGAGCTTGTGCTAAGTTAGGAGTTCGGTATTGAATGGTGCTGGTGGCAAAGAGTAGTAAGAGAAAGTCAGATGTAAAATCTTGAACCAAAACTTTGTGGGGCGAATTAAAATTCAGTGCTTTTTTTCACTCTCTGATGGGCTAGAATTGCAGACTGAACTCCCACAGTTTTGTAATGTCGGAAATAATCAGTTGAACGTAATTTTGTGGCTTCATCACATTCTTAATGAAAACTGGTATAAACTCTTTTTTCTTTTTAAATACAAGACTTAAATGTGGGACCTGTTTGAATAGTTTCTTGTGGCATAAGGTTTTTTCCATTCTTCTTTAGTAAGCAACAGCTTAATTTGCAAAATTGCTGAATAAGAGCATGCTTTTTCCTAGGAATATTTCAAATATGCCAGTGAAGTAAAGGAAGCTGATGCAGTTTGTAATTAGTTGCTGTGTTTCCTTTACCCTTTTTCAAACTGAAGTTCTGAAGACTTATGCTGAAACTATAGTTGGGAAACTATTTAGTGTTAAATTATTTTTTTTTTAATTCACAAATCACAACCAAACTACAGTTGCTGACTTAGCAGTGACAGTTCTGTATGACTAAGGACTGCAGGACATAATTTTATTTTTCTTGTATTCTGTAAGACTCTGTGGAAAATCTCAGTACAAGACAGGCCCACATTTTATAACTTGTACAAAAATGGAAATGTAATGCTTAGTGACCCAGAGCATAACTGCCTTGTGATTGGGAGGCCTGGGGAGGAAACAGGGAGAAAAGGGAAATGTAAAGATCACAATTAACTAAAGAATTCTGATTCATTAAGGAAATGGAGGATGCAAAAAAATGAAGTGTCTACCCAGCAGATCTTAAATATCTGGGAGGCAGAGGTACTGGTTTAAATGTGAGCTTGTACTTGAAAATTTTTCCTACTATGTAGGCATGCATTCCTTCAGCCTCAATATTGCTTCTCTCTCCACGCTGACAAACTTAGCTTTGTCTCATTTCTGTTGAATTTCTTTTGCCAGCTTTTCCATGTATGAAGTGCAGAACCAACCTGTGTGTGTATATGCACACATACTGTACTGTACTGGAAAGTAGATACCCACACATATATTATGGTATCTCTGTATTTTTGGGCCCCTGTCTAATGAACTTGCTGAATGCCTGTGGACTTTGACAGTCCTTTGTCTAGTTTAGGCTGGTTCAGAGATTTGAGATTAATTACCTTTTCAAACAGGCTAGGTTCTGCTAGGAATGCAGTGACACGTAAGGGATTTGGTGATGGTGTCTGATTAGAGGGCAGTTAGGGGGATGGAATTCTGCAGTGGCACCCACATCGGAGGTGAAGATGGCTTTACCTCAAACTAGCACCTGTAATAGAGGCCAGGGGGTAGATTTTTTTTTTTTTTTGAGAACATGAAACATCCAAGTAATTGGTCTTGATGTGAAACATTTATCAAGATTCTTCTGCGTCTGAAATGGTGCTGCTTCATATCTGTATAAAGATCTATCTGTGAAATAGTCAGGGCATGTCCAAATATAATTTTGTGCCAAGTATTTGTTTTCTACACTTTTGCTGCTGAATAATCTTGCCTGGGGAAAAACTAGATTTCTCAAAAAAGCAGTGCACCACCACCAAGCAGCCCCCTTCTCCAAACCACATTAATGAACAAGCACAAAGCAGTGTGATGGAAAATATTTACTGTATTACTTTCATCCCCAAGGAGATATATAATACGATATTCTTTTAACAAGGCTCGTGTTTTAAAAACAGAATGAGTCACTAATGAATAAATTCATAAAATGTCAGTACAGAGAGAGAATATAATTCACAGCCTGTAGCTCTTTGGTCTTTTCTACTAGTAGGCACTGTTGAATTGTCCTTCAAATGCATGGATCCCTTCTGTATTCACTCATTTCAAGAGTTTTCATCACCATCACATTCTTTTAAAGTTAAGTCAATCCCATGCAGATGTTCTTCCTTAAATTTGCTATAGATCAGGATAGATTTTGGAGTAGGTGAATAAGATGAGTGTTCCCTGATCCAACCAGCTCAGCTTGTCTCTCTGGTGTCCCTTCTGTGCAGGGCTCAGAAGTGATCTAGAGTGAATTAGGTTGTTTCTTCCAAACTCCAAGCAACTCCCAAGTCAGTTGGTGGAAACCACGAAACCAAGCCATTAAACAGCAAATGAATAAGGAAAATGTTACATTTAGACACAAGTTCTTTGCTGGTTTTGTGTCCCATCTGCACTTAAGCCAAAGCTATGCCAATGCCATACATTGGAAGTGCAAAAGTAGCTATCAGAAGGTTGGGGTTTTTTTTATTTATTTGCAAGACATGGAGAGAGATTTTATTAGGATCTTATCCCTTTCATGTGTTTAAGAGAGTTTAAAACTAACAAAGTTGTAGGTATTTTAAGAAACTTTGGCAGGAGTAATTGTAGAATTTTTTCCAGGTGGCCTTGCTCCAGAATGAAAGTTTGGAAAAGAACAAGAGTATACAAACTTTACATAATCAGATTTGTAGCTTTGAAATAGAAATTGAAAGACAGAAGGAAATGCTGCGGAATAATGAATCTAAAATACTTCATTTACAGGTAAGAAATTTAGAATCTCCCCATTAAAGCAGAATTGGTAGTAGCTTCTGTTCTGTGCCTTTACACTTGTGAAGTGAGGTGGTCTAATTAAAAAGGGGGGGAGAGATTTACTTTATTAGAGAGCCATTCTGATTTTTTTTTTTCCTTCTGGTTTGTTGTGTTTAATGGGGTAAGGTACTTCACTGAAACACTGCAATTGCCTAGCCTACATTTAAACAAACAAAAAAAACTGTTAAAAAGGGAAAAGACTGAAAACAAAATAGAAATCTTATATAAAGAATAATCATCTTTTTTTTTTACTTAAAAAAGACTACTTAAGGAAGTACTGTCACACAGAAGGGCAAGATTAGCACCTTAAAATTGTCAAGTATTACGTATATTTCTTTTCTACTTGCTGATATTTAAAAAAAATGAATCATGAGTGAGATCAGTCTGGTGTGGATTTAATTCAAACATAGCATAATGCATTTTAATACACTTTTTAAAATCCACATGTCTGTTGTTGTTCTGAGGAAAATGTATCTAGTTATTCCTTTGCTCATAGGTCTGAGTTTCATGTTCTGTATTTTGAATGACCTGGCCACAAGCCAGCATCAAACTAGAAATCCTTGGGATGCTCTGGCTTGGTGGTTAGCCCAGGCTGAAATTCCTTGCTCTGTATTCAGAGCTGATTTGGAACGTGGGTGCTGGGAATTTTTATTAGCTTGCATGATACTAACCACAATTAGGGAAACCTCAGGAGATATTTAGCAAGCAATTGTGGAGGTATCATTTACACATTAATGTAGTATGTCTGCTGCTAGAATATCAGATACCTGTTGTAGCATCCACCTTAAAGGAAGGTAAATAAAATTATCTTCTTCGCTTTCTATTCACTTCACATATAAACTGCAGATGTTGGTACTCAAGAAAGATAGATAAAAGTATCCAATCCAGAGTGTGGCTAAAATTCAAAGGGTGGCACATTCAGGAGCTCAGAGCCTGGAGACCCTTGATGATGGTTTATAAGGAAACCTTCAAGTTTGACAGCTGCAAAGTTTGGCACCTTTTTCCTTATAGCAGTAATTTCTTTCCATGACCTGCCCATGTAGTAACCAGCTTAGCCTGCCTTAGTCATTGTTACTTGTCTGCTGATAGTCTGGGATATGGCTGCCTGCTTGCAGTATTGCATTCTGACACTGGGGAGCTAATCCCTGTATGTACTGGTATTGCTGATTGAATCTACCAGGAGGTAAGTTAATTTGTAAGCCTGGAGTTTCTGCACATGCTGTCTCTATGGCCAGAAATGAGAGTGGAAATGGAAAAAACATAGAGCAGAGTTTTTCATTATTGTCTTAAATGACAGATTGCAATATCTGTTATTTCCTCGAGCTGTAAGTGTTAGCAAAATCAATTTTCAAATGGTTGGTTTAGGAAAAAAAAAATCCCAAACCACTATAAAGCAGCAGATTCCAACAGGTGGCTTTGTGGTTGTAGTAAGTACTGGGGAAAATGTTTTGCTCTTTTTTATTTCTTTTTTTTTCTTCTTTTTCTGTTTTTTTCTTTTTTTTTTCCCCCCTCCTGCTCTTTACTTCCTCTAGCCAGCTATTTCAATTTGGTTATTTTAAGCCAAACTGTATTTCAAAGCTATTTCAACCTGATTCCTTCCACTCAGTGGAATTTCCTGGTTCAGTCTGATTGTTCAGGGTATCCTGGAAACACACCTCAATTTGTTTTTTCCTGGACAACGTGATTAGCCTCCTTCTGTTGCCCACCAGGAGTGGAAGGAATTAGTTACCTTTTGTGAGCCATTCTTTTCCTGGGTCGTGTTGAGCAGCCATGGTTACACAGGAGCCACAGATACTGCACTAACCAGTTCAGGTCTGGGCAAGGGGTATTTGCTTAGTCCCCCAAGACCTACTAATGCTACTGATGTCTAGTACAGTTCCAGTATTGGCTGTCAGGTGACCTTTTTTTGGCTGGGGAGCAGCAGCAGCATCACTGAGCATCATCTGCGCTGTGACACATCTGACACAACCAGTGTGAATGCTGAAGGGAGTCTGGGCGCTGGCAGGAACCTCAGCCTAGAGATGTTGTTTTAAGATGAGTTTTCTATATACTGGTCCCTAGGGAAAGTGTTTTTACCAAGGGTGCGTGGTACTTTTTTGGCTGCTGCCACGTGGACAGGAACTTTCACATGCAGTATCCAGCCTTTCATATGGAAGTGGGAGCAGATGAGTAAGCCTGTCCCAGCGGAGTGGGGACGTGAGGTGCTGAGGGACAGAAGGAACGGTGGCCTCATGAACATGAAATGATTTGATGAGTAATACGTTCCTTCAGAGGAGAAGGGCTCGTGATTTCTTTTCCAAGTCAAGTAGTACCTTACCTAGTCTCATTTTTAGCTTTCCAGTTTTGCCCTATCAGTTGCAATGGAAAGGTCCATTACAACTTTTCAATTCCTCATGACATTTTCTAAAATCCTTTTAGTAAGTCCAGTGCTAAAATTCTGGAAGTTGTTAGAAATGCCAAACAAAACCCTATATGAAAATCAACATCAAAAGGAGCCCACAATGGTTTGCCAAGCACATAATTCGAGATTAATGAGCTGGAGAGGTCACTTACTAGAATAAAAAGTGCATGCAGAAAATTGATATCTACTTGAAAATTTATGAGTACAGTGTGAGACATCTGTGTGCTTTCTAATGGAATAATTAGAGTGAAAATCTCCACTGCTGTATTAAATTCAGATTTAGTACATCAGTACCTCCCAGCAGGAGGGAGGTTGACTCCCTGTAGGGTAAAAAGATAGAGATCCCACTGCTTTTTAAAAATTAAATAGAAGTCTTATTTCTGATTATTTTGTATCTCTTGAATTCTCATGTCAAGGTACAGGAGATAAAAATGCTACACATTTGCCAGTGTGAAGCAGAAGCAGCTACACCAGAATTGGTTATGCGTGTACAAAGGTAGAATGTTGCACAGGTTGATGGAGAGAAGTTGGTCCCTAATAACAACTTTGGGTAACCTTCTCCCAAAAGAATAGCTTACAGTTCTTCTGCATGTTTAGCACTTTCCCAGTTCATGTAAAAAATGTGATCATTTATTTTATTTGATGCTGTGTTAGTTCAAAGAGGCGGAAGCTGTGAGGCACTGGGCAGACCTCCAGCCATGTTACTGTTCTTGCCTTGGAGAGTTCATGTTTGGTATAAGTAAAGGAAAAATACCAGACATGGGCATATTTTGAGTTTAGTTTTGCGTGTTAACAGGGAACTAGTGGCCAAATCTTTTGGTTCTGCTCTTACAACATGCATCCAGGCCATTCTGTGGTGTGTTTCCTTTTATATATGGCTGACAGCCCTTCCCTGCTTTATTGTCTGATTACCATCAGGACAATTGGGAGGGTGTGACTGTGTTGGTAGGGGATATTTAGTAAGTCCAGGCAAGCTGCTTTGTACATTTACTGGGCCCATACCCCTGGCATTTATGATTCAGTGCACAGCTTTCCTTCACAAAGCACTTCTGGAAGTGAGAGATACATAACTTGTTTTAAAACATGAACATAGAAATAAATAGTTAATCCTGAAATATGTTAGATTGCTCGGTGGTTTTGAGACCAAACATAAGACTCCTAGAACCTGATTTTGCTAGCTGGCTCATCAAATTGACAATCTTCAATTAATGGTTACAGACTTTCAGTGTAACTGAAACCACGTGATTAAAAGGTAATGGCTAAAAGGGGAAATGGAGGTTGCATGAGGCAGAAGGGTTTTCCCCATCAGTGGGGAACACTGAATCCACATGGCTAACCAGAAGGCAAATGCAAAATAAATTTTCTTGTTTTCTCCTCAACTGCCACTTTATTTTTGTGAAGAAATGAAAAATAATTTCTACGTATGTTGGCTCTATATGATGATCAACTATAAAGTTGGATTTGGAATTTAACTGCAGGTGGTAGCAAAAGTAGTTTCTTCTGTCAGATATTTTTGTTATCATTTGAACTTCACAACTGATTATGGGGTTCTGGCTAAAATTCCTGCTAGTCCAAATTAGCTGTGATAATGTGAAGTGCTGTGTATTTCTTGCATCAGATTTGAGGTAGACTGGGAAATATGTTCTTTATATTTGTAATATTCTAAGGTGCTTGCAGTGTCCCTCTTTCAGAAAATACTGGCTTTTCTGTGCATTTCTTTTTTGGGTGTTATATTTCATGCCTTTCCAAAACCAGCTGGGCTTTTTTTTCCTTTGTTTTCTTAAAAAGATTCAACAGAAAATGCATGGGTTATTCAGTTTAGGAAGTAAGAGTGGGAATTTTAAAGGTACTTAAGGGGACAGAAGCGGTAGTTTTGGTTACGTTCTTGAGGGCTTCTGATACAGTTATGGGCACATAATAACTTAGGCTTTGACTGATTTATGTGAGCTGGGAGCTTGCACATGTGTGTACTCGTGTTCCGTGTGTGCAAGAGTAATGATGTTTTCCTGGAGGGATAAGTTATTTTGCTGTAAACCAATATAAACTTGTGCACATGGGCAGCCACTTGATCCACACCACTGTAAGCTGTGCCCATACTGTGTTGCTTAAGTACTCTCACATGAAACCCAGCAAGTATCAGCCCATAACATCAATACAGAGACACTCAGAAAATTGTTCCTACATTGAAAGGTTTAAAAAAAAAACAAACCAAAAATCAAACTACTTTAGACAAGAGCACACTAACAAGTCCCTTTTTAAAAATAAGTCTATTGCTAATTCTGATAGTGTTCTACCTGTGCTGCACTAAGTATGTTTTAAGTGTTTCGTAAATACCTGGGCTATTCCTTTAAATTTTCAAGGTTTGTGCTATTAAAATACTTGACATTAAGCAAAACTTGTTTATATTGGAATTCAGTCTTATTACCAACATATATTCTTCATTTAATTTGCATAAATTAATGTCTTTGTGTTATTTTAACTCATATGCTATTATTTTATAAAGCGAGTGATAGACAGTCAAGCAGAGAAACTCAAAGAACTGGACAAAGAAATCCGTCCCTTCCGGCAGAACTGGGAGGAGGCTGACAGCATGAAGAGCAGTGTGGAGTCCCTCCAGAACAGAGTGACTGAGCTGGAAAGTGTTGATAAAACTGCAGGGCAAGGAGCTCGGAATACAAGTGAGTGTAAGCACAATGGGCTGAGGTGCTTTTGAGAGGAAAACGGTGTCCCTTGAGTGGCACTCCCATTGTGGCTTTTCTATGGAAACATCAATAATGCTGATTCTTCTGATTTTTGAGTAGGAGATGGTGTATTTCGTTTGTTGATGGTGTGGCATTGCTTCCATGTTGTTTCTTAGGCTTGATTCTTGTCTTCTATTTTGTTTTATTGACTCTTGACTGCATTGTTAGTTCATTATAAACAGTTTCTCAATTGATCTTTGATAGCTAATAGCTTTCAGCAGCTTCTTTAAATACAGTCTGGGTGTATTGACATCTTTTACTACTCTTCTCCCCTGTGAATGGATCAGTATGGTTATCCACCTGAAACCACCCATACTGATTCTGTTACACAGGGGTATTTGATACTAGGAAAACTGAGATCTGCTTAAGAATAAGGTTATTGTGCTTGTGAATAAAGACTGGAATTCAGCAAGATAGTGTAGATCATATGCAAGTGTTTAAATGATTGTGACAAAGAACTTAACATTGAAATAGACCTATATAAGATAAACCTGCCTTTTGAATTCATCTGCTTCTCAGTATTGTATGTTGGCCAATTTTGCCAGTGTGCAAAACCAAAAAGTAACATGAAAGGGAAAGGGGACACAGAAAACACAGCCCTCCCTCCAAACTAAATAAATGACCATATAATACAGATATAAGCTTCAATTTTTTGTTCTTTTACAATGAACTTTAGACACTGTAACAGCACTGTGCTTCCGAGACAAGTAGTGTCTAAAAAGAATGTTTTGAGTCATCAGTGGTGCTTATGAATTTCAGAGGGATTACATAGGATGTATGACTGCTTCCAAGGTCTTCCCTGCTAAATAGCAACCTGCAGATGATGCTGCCAAGTCTCCTTTCAATAAATGGAAGCCTCTGTAGCTATATTGTTTAGTGACCAGGAAAAATTTGTTAGATGATTTGAATATTTGACTTTTACTGCATGTACAATTAACACCCACATTTGTAAAAATCCCAGCTAACCTAGATACCAGCCAGAGAATTAGAGCCTGTAGAAATTGCTTCATCAGTGGCCAAATGCACTTTGGTTCTCAAGGAGGAAAGTGTTTTCATGCACAATAGCAGCACTGGCGATTGATTTTTACAGTCTTTAGTAAACAGCACATTTCTCACCCCCATCCTTTCTGTTTCCTGACAGGCCTGCTGGAGACCCAGCTGAGCAGGCACGATCAGATGCTGAGCGTTCACGACATTCGGCTGGCTGACATGGACCTCCGCTTCCAGGTCCTAGAAACTGCGAGTTACAACGGAGTGTTAATTTGGAAAATCCGAGATTATAAACGTCGGAAGCAAGAAGCAGTCATGGGGAAGACTCTGTCCTTGTACAGCCAACCCTTTTATACTGGATACTTTGGCTACAAGATGTGTGCTAGAGTTTACCTGAACGGAGATGGCATGGGAAAGGGGACGCACTTGTCTCTGTTTTTTGTCATAATGCGTGGAGAATACGATGCTTTGCTTCCTTGGCCCTTCAAACAGAAAGTGACTCTCATGCTCATGGATCAGGGACCGTCTCGACGCCACTTGGGAGATGCTTTCAAGCCAGATCCAAACAGCAGCAGTTTCAAGAAGCCAACTGGAGAAATGAACATTGCATCTGGCTGCCCAGTCTTCGTGGCTCAAACTGTTCTAGAGAATGGAACGTATATTAAAGATGATACTATTTTTATTAAAGTCATAGTGGATACATCGGATCTACCAGACCCCTGACATACACTGGGGGAGGCGGATTAAACAGAAGGCAACTCCGTTTGGGGGTTTTATATCAGTTTGTCTTCAATCAGAGGTCCTAAAGCTCACAGAACCACCTTGTGGAACAGATGGAAGAGTTTGAAGGCATAACTGCATAGGGGTCCAATTGCGAAAGTAGCAACACATTAAGAAATCATACCATGGTATATTTTTTAATAGAACTAGCAACACTTGAGCTCTGAAGAATCACTTATCCCTCATCAGGATAGTGATTATAGTCAGAGAGGATTTTTTTTAACTTATTAATGATCTAGTCAATTGGAGGTGAAAAGACATATACAGTATGTGCTGAATCAATTACTGACTTTTATTTCTTTTAAGCTAGAATACAAAAAAACCCCTTCACACGTGGGCTAGCTGGAAATTGTCAGCATGTTAAAAGAAGATGAAGTAATGTTGCAATTATGATATTCTTTGAAAAACTGAGGTGCAATCTTGTCTGAAATATAGTATATTGTCTTTTTAAGGCCTCATCTGGTCTCTGTTTTAATAATTACTTTGTCAGAAGATCTTGGAAAAGTATCCATGTCTTCTCAAAAGTATCTGAATCAAAATCATATTTTTATTTAAAGTTCTATTGTTACAGAAAACATTTTATTTTAAAACTGTTGATAGACTGATATTTCTTGGAAGAAAAAATAGAAGATATCAAACACTGGTTATCACTTGTGATAGGAAAAAAAAACTATTCAATTCTGTTATTTCTCTTTAGAAATGTAAACCTACAATATATGTCGTAGTTAATGACACTATTTCAAAATTAAGGAAAAATCACTCATGGATGCTGTGCATCATTATCAGATTTATAATTGTTTTCACCCTAAAATAGGGCATTTGTTGAACTTTGGAGTTCTAAACGGAATCCTGTACATTTTTTAAAGTTCTGCCCCATGCTTTCCAATCAAGCTATATATGTTGCACATTATGCTGTCAGCAGTATATAGTATTTTCAGTATTGGGGAGGAGGATTAGTGCTGAAAAAAGCCTCTATGTTTGTTCTGTACTAGCAGCCATTGCTTCAAGACAAACCAGCAATGTCTTAATACAGTGATGGTGGCTTGCATGCATACATGTGCCTTAGATGTGCTGTGCTGCTTATAAACCATAGCTTTTTATTCAGATTAATTCTGATATCTGAAATGGTAGTTTAATTGGACTTCAGGCATAATGTTTAGCCTTGTCTTCAGAGCCCTTAGGTACCTTGCAATGTACAAAACAGAAGCCAAAGCCCACTCCTTTGGCTTCTGCAGCTTCTATGACTTGGCCATGGTGGAATCCATCCTACTGAGGTGCCAAAACGTTATGCTCAGTGCTCCTATGGAGCTTGGACTAGACAGTCTCCATGGCCACTGTGAAGGCAGGCGACATTTTTCCTCTAATGCCTGTGGCTGTAAGGTGGCATCACTTGAAACGAATCCATCTGAGAACTCTGGGGCTGTGAATATGGATGCTCGTGGCAGCTGCTCATGGCCAACAAGCATCCTAATGGGGAATGCATGGGCTTCTTTCTTGTAACAGCCTGAACTGTAGTGGAAAGCATTTGCTAGCCCTGAAACATGCTGATTGCAACCTGCTGTGTTCATCTGCTTCTATTTAATAGCCTGTGACAAGCAAGTCCAGAGACACAGCCTGACCGTGGTGCTCTTTAAAATCCTGCTTAAGCAGAGCGGACTTGCACCACTGTGTTTTCGGCCTTCACGGGCTTAAAAAAAACTCTTGCATCTCAGCCTTTAATGTCAGGCTGTATCAGTTTTCTGCTTTTTTGAGGCATAGTCACAATTTTTGTCTAAGGTGCAGTTGAATTCATGCCTTTGTATTTCAGCTTGTCTTTGCCGTTGTCTTTTTTGGCTGTGCCTTCACACACAGTGCCTGCGAGAAGTATTTACGGATATACAATGCATGCTAAGTGGTCTTCATGGGTTTTCCAGGCACCTGCTAGAATACTGCCTGCTGCTGACAGTCCCGACTGTCAGCAGCAACTTGTCTTCCTTTTCTTGCCTTCCATTGTCCGGGTACTGTACTCCCTCTATGGTACGTGGCTGTCAACAGGTGCAAGCTCAAATATGGAGGCACGCGCTAGCATTTAATTTCTAGCACGGAAGGAGGATGTTCTGCACAAGAGATAAATATCTATAGATATACCTGCATCTATATCTCTAGATATAATTGTATGGCACTTGCAGTTTTATGCAGGCTGCATAAGTAAACCCATCACTTACGCTTTAGGGCGAAGGTTCGCTCAACTCGTGTCATTTTAATAATTGTGAATGTAGGCAGCTGAGCTTTTGTGTTTGTGCATCACAGAATTTTACTGAAAACAGGATTCCCAAGTGGAAATGTCCAAAGGACTCTCCTCCCATTGCTAATGCATGTCTTGTAAAATTAAATGAAACCGTTTGGCCATCTCAAAACAGTTTATATCCTGTTTCAATCTGGGACTTGGAGGAGGTTTCTAGTATAAGCAGGGCCCAGCATATTCTGCAGATTTGTGACTACAGTTTCCAACTTCTGTGACAGAATTGCGCTTCTAAATCCAAGCTCTTTAAAAGAGGAGGAAAAAAAAGCATTTCCAGCCTTGGTGATTGAAAGAGGACTTTGAAACATGCGAATGTGTAAACCAATAGGGAAGTCTTCCTGAGTCTGCACACAGCCTAAACTAGTAGCTTTAAGAGATCTGAATATCTCGTCTTGGTGGGATATTGACTCAGAAACTTCACAGAGAAGTTTAAATATGAACACTGCTAACTATCTAAATGCCGATCACTGTAGCAGAAACATCAGTCACTGTTGTATTTCACAGATCTCTATGCTGCTTTCCACATCTCCCAAGTGCCAAAAGCACCAGCTGCCAGAATCTTCAGCTTCACTTGGGCAGCTTTTATAATGCAGTAATGTGCTATCGATATAAAAATATTTTTGCATATGTGCTTTTTATCACGGTTAATAAAATGGAGGCCTACTGCACTTATTTTTTAAAACTACATGAAGCTGCCAGAGAATTTCCAGTTTGCCAACCCTGCGTACTGTGAAATCCAGGATCTTGCTACACAAATGTAGACACCGCCTGCTGTGGAATACCTGAAGCCTTGACTGTAACACCCCTTTCTCCGCAGAACTCACGGGCCATCTCTGTAGAGTTCTTACTGTGTACATAGAAATCGGTTTCCTCTGCTTTCCAGCAAGGAGTATGTAGCATTTTGTGAAAACAAGGCCACTGTATATTCTCTTAAGTTGAAAGGAAAAGATACCTGGTGCTTTACTCAACACTTTTAAGTTAAATAACTGTTTCTCTCATCGCTGAAATGCCCTTTCTCCTTTTTCTCTTTGTTCCTGACTGAGATATCCAAAGTTTTTAGGGACTGTCTGTTTAAAGTGATTCATGGGACAACACCCTCCTCCCAGGTATACTCTTGAATCCCGGCAAATGCCTGGGGGGTGCCATTATTGCAAGGGGGTCCCAGAGTATTTGCATTACTTTGAACAGAGTTTGTTCAACAGAACCATATTGTCCTCTGCTTAGTAATTCTTAGCAGCACACAGCTGAAGTCTCTTGCTGGTGTTCTTTCTTCACGGTGACGCTCCAAGTTATGTACAAACCTCTTCCGTTTCCAGCTTCCTCTAGGGAGATTCCAGTGTGTGACAGTCTGGATGTTGCCCTTTGTGTACACTCTTCGGCACAGAGTGAGTGCACCTGTTACCTAGAAAGTCTTGAATCCTAAACAGGATGAAACTATTTGGGTGTTTAAAGACCAGCCTGTGATTATGATGCATGACCATGTCTGCATTGCTTCTCTGAGCTAATTAATTGGGGTCTTGTTTCAGTTACTGTCTACACGGTACACCTTCAACTGCTGACTTAACAATATGCAATGTTGATTTCAGCCTTGTACTGTAAATGTTGTTCTTCACAAAGAGAATGTGCAATAGGAAAAGGGAATGGTGGGTGGCATACTTTTGATGGAAAAAACACGCTAGCTTTTTTAAAAATATGAAAAAAAAAAGAAATGCAGTTTATTTCCTTTTCTCGTGGCGTTTTCTACTTGGAAAAGGAAATACGAAGATATGTGCCTGTTTCTGTGCCTGGTGACTTTCTCAAATGCAAAGGTAATAGAGATTTGTGTTAGCTGGGATTTAAGTGTTGAACCCATGAATGTTAGGTTGTGATTGTATCGCTTCTGTTTCCTCAGCTTGCCAGAATTATGGCTTGCTGAGATGGAGTTTAAAAGCTACCACCTATTTGTATCTGTATTCCATCACCTGGGATAGGCATTTCACCAACAGTGCAGGGTATCTGTTGATACTTTGTTTAGTTTTTAAAACACCGGTGCTGTTTGGTCCAAGATAGAGAAGCGTGTAGGGAGTGACAAGAAAAGTTGCCTGCACTGCAGAAGAGTGAAAAACATGACTGCAGTACTGATGCCTTTGATATGATTTAACTATGCAAATATACAAATAGGTGAGGGGGGAAATTCTTGGGTTGCATATCTGATCTCATAGATTCTGCTCTGTAAATTACTTGTATGTGTGTAGGTACATACATATACACGCAGACATGCATGCACATAAATATGCAAAGTCTTTTCTTTATGTAGAAGTGATGAAACAAAACCCTTTCCTCCAAGTTATACTTGATCAGTTGGTGCAAATATAACTTGCTGCTGCGAAGGGAGGATCTTGGCTAAGGGCAAACTTTGGTTTCATATCTTTCAGGTTTGGAGACCTGTATGTAGCAAATACTTCGTTTAGCTTTTCTGAAGACTTTGAATTGTAATTTAGGACACGTGTTCTTCCTCATGCTCCGATAATTCGGAGATTCCTGTATTTTAAACAACTACAGTGATGGGCAAGTTTTTAATTGCAAATTATTTCCTTTAATTTGGAAACAAAAGATGATAAAAAGCATCTGGACCTCATCCCTGGAATTCCTGTCCTATTCAGTCAATACCTTGATATTCTGGTTGACCTAGAAGTCAAAGCTACTGCAGTAAAAAGGATTGGTTTGGCAGTTTAATCTGAGAATAGTTTTTAATACTGTGTACAGTGTATAGCAAGTGCTATTTGTCTTTTTTGGAAAAAGGAAATCAAGGATGAGATGTGATTTGCCCAGAGTCACAAAAGGAATCTCCTGGGGCTGGGACTGAATGAGAGGTTCCCGTTCCCTAGTGTTATCTCCAAATCACAAGGTTTTACTCTTTAAATACATTTGTCCCTTAAAGGAACTGGAAAATAAGTTGACATACCCTGAAGACCCACATCAGGACAGTAAGGGCTAGAATTAAACATACAAGCTGTCATGATTCGGGGTTGTACATGCATGGTGGCCCAGACCTGTGCAGTGAAGCACAGCATGTCAGTGTGAGTAACAGCAGCAAACGTGTGTCCTGCTCTGTTTGTTCAGAATCATCCAACAAAACCAGTCTCGTTTGATGCTCCTCTTAACTGAGGAGGGAGAATACCATTGTACAGTGAAGTGGGTTCATCTTTGTTCTACCAGTCAGTGTGACTGACCATTTCTTTCTTGTGGGGCTTTCTCCATTCTTCTGTAAGCCAAAATCTGGAGGGCTTAATTGTTCTTTCTTGCCTCTTAATCCAGGCCTTTGCAGAGAAGCACCAGATAGGAAGGTTGTGGAAAACTTTGGACTGCTGATTCAGGGACATCCTCTTAAGATTTAGAAGAGTAGAGTTATACAACACATAAGGGATCTGACTATTCCTGTTTCTCTTCTAATATTTGGTCAAGACTGCAGCTTCTGTCTTCCATTTCATGATGTCAGTGTAGATACTAGGCTGTGTTTCTTCATTATTTTCCCTCCAAGTTAGGATTAGTTCCTTAGGGTTCAAATAAGTTCTGAATTTCACAGAGAAGCACCTGAACCAAAACCCTGGATTCAAACATCCCAGACTTGATGTGGAATTCCAATCTGGATCCCAACTCTGTGGCTTACTAACCTACCCGTTTAGGGAAGGGTTTGTTGTCTCTATGTGGTGTTCGTGTTTTTGGTCCTTTGGAACTAAGCTTTTAATTTGGTTGCCAGTTCTGCAAGGACTTTTTAACTTCTTAGCAATGCCGGTGTTCACACGCTCCATTGCTGGCAGTGCGATGCGTAGTGATAAAATTTGACTCTGTCTAAGGGTTACTGAGATAAACCAGCATTATCATTCGTAAAGGTCATTTTCTTGCATAGTGTTCTGAGCTTTGTATTTGAATATAGCTCGCACCTGAAAGGACACATCTTCCAACTATGACCTGCATCACTGGCAGAGAGTTGTGTAATCTGTACTTGTGGAATGGGAAGGTACAAGCTTCCATCATTGCTGATGCATCGTGTAATCCGCCTCTTTTGTTTTTCTTATAGCTGTTGTTCGGTTAATACTTTTTTTTTTTAATTTTATAGAAAAAAAAAAGGGGAAGTTCAGGATTTTTTCTACAAGGTATAAAACTCCAATGAATTAGTGGTGACTAGAGAGCTGTGAAAAATACCCCATTAGGAGATGATGGGCTAAATGTAGGTCCATTTCTCTTAGACAAGTAGGATAACCTTTAAGATGCATGGAACAACATAACAATCGGGAAAACTAAAGCTGACATTTGTTTCCAAGAAATTCTGTGAGAACTATCTATGGAAAAGACATCAGTGATTGAGAATAATGTACAAATTAATGTCTTCGAAACTTGTGTATCCATTTCTTTAATCTCATACTCTTCAGTGAACGGTACACTTGTGTTCAGTTTTATGATCAAAAACAAAGACCAAAGAAGGCCAGCCTCATTTGATTGTGTATATTCTGCCTGTCTTAATTATCAATAGCTGTAAGGATACAGTGCAAGTGATCTGGTAACCAGTGGTTCTCGTCCTTTTCTTTTAGGGGGAAAAACAGTTTTAAAATGTATAATTTATTGCTCAGCAATAACCATGTTGTTAAAATAATAATAAAAAAAGGAATTAGCAACATGTCTTAATTTCCCAATAGCATTATTATATGTTGTATTTCAGTTTACTGTATATTGTGTTTTTGTATTTATTTGTGTTTGGAGGTCTTGCTATGTCTTTTTGTGTTTAAATGCTAATAAACAAGGACAGTGTGTAAGAGTGTAGAATGCTGAACTCTGAAATGCTAAACTGTGTTATTAAAGGAAAAATAAATAAGTAGGAAATAATATTTTTTAAAAAAAACTGGTGTGTTGAATTTGAATGACCACTGTTGACTTGCAGATGACCAGGGTGCATCCTTTCTCCTCTGTGAGCCCACTGCATGTTGGCTGTTCAGTGTTTTGTGCTTGTGCACCTGATAGAGCTGTATTGTGTTACTGCACAGGTAACTTGCCATAACTTCTGTCAGAGTCCTATTTTCCATGTGCTAACTGTGCTGGAATAAACCAGGTGATGGTGTTCATCCTAACATCAGAGTTGAGAGCCCTCATGCAAAGAGAGTAGAAATAAATGGAATGGCTTTTCATGCATTTGTGGTACACTGCTTTCCCAGAGACGTGTGGGAAAGGAGAGTTGAAGCATAGCTTAAATGTCTAAAAATGTAGATTTCTTATTTTTTCTTCTCTGGTGTCATTAGTGACTCTTCTCAACTCAGAACCGCGTGTCAGGTGTGTGCTTGAAGACACGCAACATGATGCAGTCTGTAAAAACAACAGACAGTTCTGGAACCAGTGGAGCAATTTATTTCCACCACGTTTCAGATTCAGCCTAGGCCTGAAAACCCTGATCCCCCCTGGGCGTGTTGTATGAAGCACGCCACTTCTACTGAGCACCACACTGTTGTTTCTTCCCTGTCGTCCCTCCCACCCCTTTCTTGCTGAAATTGCAGTTTCCTTTCTTTCCCATCACTGCAGGGGTAGTACTGGGTTTAGCAATGCAGGAATGTCCTGCCTGCACTCAGACACAAGACTGCAGTGCCTTGGCAAAAGCTGCCGCCCCGTTGCTGGCACGGGAATGTGAGAATGACCTGGCCAGCCCATACCGGTGTTTGGAACAGGGGAAAGTGCTGGGCAGCCAAGTGCCTTCTTCTGATAAAGGGGATGCCAGAGAAATGGCAATGCAGGCAGGTGGGCATGGTCAGAGAGGAGGGTGGCTAAGAAGTGCCATCCCCATCTCGTGCAGGATGCGCTGAGGTGGATGTTCCCTTTGCTGCTGAAAGCAGTCACTGGATGTGACTGGATGCTCCGGCATCCACTGTCCTGCTCATCACTTTACACTCGCTCTCCCAGCGCTGGCACTTGAGGCTGTGCTGCCTGAAGCTCTTCATATCTGCTGTGGAGCGTGAAGGGGTGGTGAGCTTCCTTGTCTTAATGAAGTGGGTTACCTTCCAGCAGAGTCCTCTTGGAGACTCCTCCTCCCAAACTGGGGAGTTTGGTGCTGCTCAGATGTGACACTTTTGTCATTACAGAGCAGCAGGATAGGCAGAGAGGAAACAAATTGCTTTAAACATGAAAGCAAATTCTAATTCACTAATTCTCTCCTTGCCTCCCTGCTCCTCCTCCCCCAGCAAAGAATCGCAATTGAAATGACACGTGATGCCTTTCCTGGCTCCAGTGAGGCTTTATAAAAGGTTTCTCCTTCACACCAGGTCCCAGAAGGTGACTTTCAGCTTCATGGGGTGCTTTCCCCCCACGGGCCATCCTGCACTTATGGTGACAGCAGAGTGCCCGCTATGGGAGCACCAAGCAGCTAAGGAGAGCAGGGTGAGGGGCTCCTGGGCTACAGAGGGTGCTGGCTGACATGAACACTGCCAGAGCCTGGACCTGCTGCTAGGGCCATCTCTTAGAAGAACTGCAGGGGTTTTTTCTAAGTTTTTGGGAAGTTTTCCAGAGTTTCAAGCCTTGGGTTTGCTTGCTGTCTGATAAGAAGTCTGAGGTTTTGAAAATGCTCAGTCCTGTGTATCCTGCTTTTTGTTTGCTTTGATGTGGCCAAGCCCTGGAATTGTCTGAGGAATGGGGAAATATCCAGTGATCAAAATAAGTGGTGAAAGAGGTGATTTCCCCCAGCCTTCCCCAAAGCCAGTTATTTGGTGAGTCAGTTGTGTGGCTCCTTCCTGTACGCCTGGTTTGAGCCCTGGAGGCTGTTCCTGTCGGGTAATCTGTCTGGCTTGTTTGGCCAAAACAGGTGAAAACCCAAGTGTCTTCCCTACCCCCACTGATAAATGTGGCACCTGGGAAGGCTGAGCCCACTCAGATCTCTCGCTCCTTCAGGCTGGTGTTTGGCAGTGAACATGACCTCGGTGTGTTCTGTAGGCTCGCAAGAATGGGGAATGGCCCAAGCCAGGAACTGAATTCCCACTGGCTGGGCTGGCAAACACAGAAGAGACCTCAGGGACTGACTTCCACCCCGCAGGCTGCACCTTCGGTTAAGCAATGTTTGGGCACAGCTGGTTTGGTTGCAGCTGTGTTTTGGCAACGTGGCTGTGTGAGAGAAGGTGGGAGCTGTCTGCAGACACTGCTGTGGACACTCAGTGGCTGCTTTGTGCCAACGCAGCAGCTTTGCAGAGGAGATTATTTGGATTTCTACCAGGTATTTCTACCTGGCTGGTAGAAATGGCACGTGCCTTGGCATACCCCGTGCCATCAGCCCGCAGGAACACAGGCGAGGCGTGAGCCTGTCCCCAGCCATGGCCCCTTTAGCAGCTGTCCCTGGGGTAGGTAGTGGTGGCTGGTTAAAGACACTCAGTTTTCCAAGGATAAAAAGAAATCCCAGCCATGCACAGGGATGGATGGAGTGGGCTGGTTCCAGTGTGCAGCTTGGCACGGGCTCAGGGCTGAGAAGCAAACCTGGTTGCTCACATCCCTACACCTGCACAGGTCTCGCTCCGTAGCTGCTCCTTGCAGTCACCCCTAACAGGAAGCTTTTTCCCCTGCTTCACCCTACGAGGTAAGAAGTGAGTTGAAGTGTGGCTTCCAGGTAGCTCTGAGATCAAATGTGATCCCCTCTGGTGTCTTCTCCTGCCATGCTGCCCCGAGGGTAAGGTGACTGTGTGGCTGCTGGAGGCCTGTAAGCGCTGGGTGAGTTCCTCTTGCTGAACTGGCATGGAGCTCCAAAGAGGGTTTAACTCCACAGATTGACTGGATATTCAGCTTCAGCTCCTGACCAGCCCTGAAATGAGACAGTCTCTCCTGGTGGCACACACAGCTCCTCTGCCACCAGAGATTGGTTCTGGCAATATAGATGGGGCTGTTGCACCCAAGACTATCTTTTTTTTAAATTAAAGGAAATCCAATGTGCAGATTTTCTCTGGTTGATGCTAGGGGCTGCTTGCTTTAAGGGCAGCCATGAGATGTAACAGCTACAGGGGCTGTCACCCACCCCATGAGGGCATTTCTCCTCATTTATTTAAGCTTAGCTTTAGGTTCAAACCTTCAGCAGTGCTGCACTGTGCCAAGGAGACTGGTAAACGTTGTCTGCCTGGGTACAGCCCAGCCCCCACAGGGAGTATCTTCAGCACTGGGGGTTTGGAGCCAGTTTTTGGCACATCGCTGCTTTCTCCCTTCTCTCTGTTGGAGGCCATGGCATGTAAAATGGTTACCATGTAAAATAATAATTTTTCCATGCACTTAATGACTTTCCGGGGACAGTGCCATTGCTGCTTGGCTGTTTGGAGGGCTGCAGGAAGTGTGTGCGTGTGGGGGGCAGTCATCCACCTTGGGGCCTGGTGCCCACACCATCGCCGCTTCGTGCTCAGCCCTGGGCTTCCTTTCCCAGAGTGCTGGGGCTGAGCACTCATACTGGGGAAGTCCCTTGTGTTGCAGGATACAACTTTTAAGTGGTGAGGAGAGATGCAGTTGCACAACAGGGAAGTTCTGAGAGGTGCTGGGTATCCCTGAAGGGCTTTAGGAGGTGGCTCTGCTGGCTGGCTAAGGTGAACAGTGATTTTGGCTTTGATGCCCATGTATAACGCAATGCCGGGAAGGTCAAGCATCCACTGAGTGCTGTTTCCCCTCTGTGGTGGTGATGTGCTCACCGCACCTCAGGGGCGTTGCAGGCAGCCAGCACGGGGGAGCAGAAGGACAGGTGGGCAGCAAGAAGTGAAATGTGCTGGTCCCTGCATTAGGGCAGCTGCTTTAATTTCTGGGGACTGATTTCTCCTTCCCTTCAACTTTGTTTCACTCTCCCTGTGACCACATGATCCAAACCTTGCTCCTGTGCAGCATTCTGTTGTGCTTGCCTGGTCCTGAGGCACAGCAGCGTCTTGGGACAGCAGCACCAACAAAAGCTGGGATGGAGAGGAGTGTGCTCCAGCCACGGGGAGAGACCCGCAGCAAGGGCCAGGTTATTCTGACTGGGTTATTCAGCGGTGCCATAGTGAGCACCTGGCCCCAGTTAGAAGTTAGCTAGAATTTCTGTCATTGCCCTACCCTGCCCTGTCCCACCCTAATGCTGGAGCAGGGACTGTCTATCCTTGAGCAGGGTTGCACAGCAGATTTTTGACCTCTGCCTACTTGCCAGGTGAATCCCAGCTCATTTAAAATCAAGTATCAACTTTGGTGGGACAAACAGGACTGAGAAGCAGCACCCGCAGGGTACAAAAAGTAAAACTAAGGGTGTGGAGCACATCCCAGCACACTGGGTTTCAGGAGCTGTGGCACTGCTCTCTGCACAGGGTCCCATGAGTGGTTTCTCCTGTCCTGGCTGTGCTGCAGGATGCTGAGGCTACAGACAAGAAAGCGTGCCCTCTGCACACTGCAGTCCTTTCTCCAAGTTCTTATTACCGAGTAACCATGATTTATAATTTCCCCCCCCTCTATTAAATTACACGACATCCCACTGCAGCCAGCATTCACCCCGAGTCCCCTGGGAGAGATTTGTGAGTGGTAATTAGAGTGCAGGAGCCTTTCACCTCGAGGACATCTCTCAGCATCGAGCTCCCTGGGCAGAAAGTGCTGACTGTGTTTTGGCTCATGCCCAGGCTTAGAGCTGCAGCTCAGGAGCTTTCTCTCCTGGCACCCCAGTCTGTCTGCCACGTAGGAAGCTAGGAAGCAGGCAGAGCACGAATGGTGGGATGGGGATAGTTTGCTTCCCACTCCTGCACTCCTAAATCCTTGCTGGTGTCAGGTTAGAGCTTCTTGTGGTCTTTGACCCTTCCATTGGATGACCCTTCCAAGAACTTCTCCAGTCTCTTCCTGGCCTCTACTAAACCCCTGCATTCACCAATCTTCTGCCCTTGCCCTGCTGGTACCAGTGTCAGCTGAAGGGCAGCTGAGCCCCACAGCTCTCTCCTTGGCACGAGCCTCTGTCACAATCTTTATGCTGT
Organism: Gymnorhina tibicen; assembly: GCA_013399875.1. NCBI lineage: Eukaryota > Metazoa > Chordata > Aves > Passeriformes > Artamidae > Gymnorhina > Gymnorhina tibicen. The sequence goes on from VXAZ01003161.1 coordinate 2,166,269, forward strand.
CCCCTTCCCAGGATGTCATTGCTCTCCCACATCCTTTTCTGCTCCTAACACACCTCTGGTAAAGACATGGGCCTGGACCGGCATGCAGCACTACTCCATCCCGTGGCAGACGACAGGGATGGTGCAGTCCCCCCTCCTGCTGCACCCCCGTGCACTGGTGCCGCTGCCAGCAGCCCCCGGCAGCCTCCACAGGAGCAGCGTGGGGCCGTGCTGGCGTTGCCGGGTAATGATCAAATCAGCTGGTGGCCAAAGTACAATTACGAGTCGAGGCTGGGAGCTGCTCCCTTCCAAGCGAGCTAATTGAAAATACATGGAGACCATCATTAGTAATTATGAGGTAGCCGCTGTTCAGCAGGAGAGAACGGCGTGGGGTGTGCACGCAGCGTGTTCACCCTGACACCCTTCAGCTGGACCTGGATGGGTGGGGGGAGTGGGGGTGGCAAGATTTGGTGAGCCAAGCCGGGGGGACCCCCACTCCTGCCTCTCCAGCTACATCCTCAGTGGCTCTCAGGCTCCCCATGGATGTCAAGGAAACAGGGAGATTGGGGAAGGAACTGAGCGCGAACCAGCTTCTGGAACAGACCAAGGCAGAGGTTCGTGCTGGGGGAAACCTGCCCCCCATCCTGGTTAACTCCCTGCTCCCTCCAGCCTGCTCCGGGCTGAGCCCATCACGTGCCCTGGGAAAGTGCAAGGTCCAGCGGGGCAGGGAGCGCGGAGCCGAGGGGTGGCAGCCGGCTGCGAAATGAAGCGCCTGCTCTTCCTCCTGGCTGTCCTGCAGCTGCTTGGTGAGTACGCCCAGGGCCCGGCCGCCGTGGCGAGCAGGGGCGAGCGCTGGGCGACCTCCGCATTTCGGGTGTGCTCCTTGCAACCCTGGCTCGGAGCAGAGCTGCAGGCTCTGTCACTCACAGCGTACCCGTAAGGCAAACGGGAGAAGGCATTTCCAGCCGGACACAGGGAAGGCAGCAGGGGACTGAGGCTGGGATAGCCGTGCGGAGCCTGCTGTGCCTCTCATTTGAAGTCAGCAGCGCTGCGCTGCAGGACACGCTCCCTGTTGAATATGCATGTAGCTTTGATGTTCAAGGACTGCGCTTCCCGGGAGACAGGGCCGATTAAAGAGCACACTGATATTTTCGGAGCTGGGGAGGGTGCAGGACTGCTCGGCGCTGCTGCACGGGGCAAAAGGATTAACCTCCGGCCCGAGGAGCCAGCCCCGCTGCAGCCGGGTCGGATGCGGAGCCGTCTCCAGGGTGTGCCCGGGTGTGAGCTCGCTTGACCTGCGGGACGTGAGGCTTTGTGTGATGGGGCTGTCCGAGCCTTTCGGCTGGAGCTCTGACCTCTCCATTCCCCAGCTTCCCGGGGCGGGAGAGACACGAGGGAACCGCAGCAAGGACAGAACAACTTGCCATTACTGTCTGGGGGCTTTTCCCCCTTCTTAAGCTCTTTTCTGCTCTGAGCTAGCAAGGTGTTTGTGCCCACAACACTGCAAGCAGCTCCTTGCCTCCCGTTCTCACCACTGGCAGTACCTTTTTCCCTCTCGGAGGGTTTTAAAGAGGACACGGCACGGGTGTGTTCGTTCTGTCTGAGGGCTCCTTCAGGCACCTGCAGCCCGGCATGAGCAGGGGAGCCTCTCTGTGCCTTGTACCTGGGCGTCAGGACTTTCATTCCGGTTAAAAATACACCGTTTCCTGTTCATCTAGAGATGGCTACTACAGCCCGTGGTCTCAGCAGACACCCCGGCAGAGTAAGACAACGCAAATTACACCCCAAGTGATCCTTGTGTGCTGATAGAGCCTCTGCAGCCTCATTCCTCCTCATCATTTGGAGTAGCCGGGCCCAGGCTTTCTGCAGCACACCTTCCTCTGTCAGGTGGAGTCATTCAGAACCCCCATCCCGCCCCAGGCTGGGCCAGTGTTCCCTCTCCACACCCCCTTCTGTGCCCCGGTCCCTTCCACCACGGATTTTCTACATATGTTGTAATTTTGTGGGTCTTTCTCCTACAGAAAAGATGATCCATAATAAGGGCACAAGTGGGGGGATTTTTTGTCATTTTCTCTTCTGTGTCTCATACTCAGTTGCCTGAAGCCATTTAGTTCAGGCTGCTGGAGAATCTTTCATCTTCAGCTGAATGTGCATCCCCCAGCCAAGCCTGGGCAATGTCAGATTGGGAGGCTGCTCCGCTGCGCTTGTGCAATCAGGGAGGTCAGAGTGAAAACCCCCTCTGCCATGTCCTGTCCCTAGCCAGCAGGGTCATCCCTGTGGGGCCCCAAGGGCAGGACTGCCACTGTCCCAGCAAACCCCAAGGGGAAGAACCCTGTTTCCCAACCTGTTTATGCCTCAGGCTGAAGTACACCATTGAATCCTCCCCCTCCAGCTCCAAACACATGAAACCAGCCTGTACGTTGTGCTACGTGTACCATAGCAAATGCCCTTTCTTCTCTTGCCCTGTCTTTGTGGTATCCCAGCTCTGCATGGCCACTCGGTACCTTCTGAAAACCAAAGGCTGAGGAATCTCTACTTGTTTAATTAATGAGTGACAACAAAACCCCTTGCAAGGATTGCTTAACTACCAGGTGTATGTTGTTCTTGCCCTTTGCCTGCAGGACACTTTCCTGCCTTCTGTCTGACTGCAAGTATCCCTTGCTTCTCCTCCTGTCTTGGTGGGTAAAAACCATCACCCAGCAAAAAAAAATCCCCTGTGTAGAGAAGGGCTGTGACTGCTCAGATGGGAAAACGCAGGAGCTGCTCTTGGGTGGAAAATCCCCAAATCTGGCGTAAAAAGGCCAAGCCATCCTGAAGCACATCCCAGAGCAGGCTCCAGGTGCCTCCCATGGACTGGGTTAAACTGGTTCTTCTGTTCCCTCCCAGCTGCCACCACTGCCGTGTACAAGCAGTGGATCCCCAACACCAATTTTGAAACTGCCTCCAACTGGGATAAAGGCAGAATCCCCTGTGCCAGCGACGTGGTTCACTTTGAGAAGGACAAGGTATAGACACTTCTCATTTATTTTTATTTTTGTTTTTGCAAAACGCTGTCAGGCATTGGAAAAGCCCCTTTACCTGACAGGGCAAAGCACACTTTATTCTTGCTTTTTTTACAGGTTGTCTCAGTCTTCGTCAGGTCTCCCCACGCGCTGATGGACATGGTAAGGCATGGTGTGCAGGGGTGTCAGAGGGTGGGTGAGGGCACGGCCAGCCCTGCAGCTCTGCCTGGTGCACATTCCCCTGTCCCCCTCCCCACATAATCATAAAATAGTTTGGCTTGGAAAGGACCTTAAAGGTCATCAGTCCCACCCCCTGCCATGGACAGAGATGCTTCCCACCAGACCAGGTTGCTCAAAGTCCCATCCAGCCTGGCCCTGAACACTTCCAGGGATGGGGCATCCACAGCTTCTCTGGGCAACCTCTTCCAGTGTCTCATCACCCTTACAGTAAAGAATTTCTTCCTAAAATCTAGTCTAAACCTGTCCTCTGTCAGTTTCAAGTCATTCCATGGACTTTGACACTTTCCTCCATGGTCCAGCCAGACCAAGGATGCCTCATCTGGGGCAGGGAACAGGAGTCCTACAGCAGCCTGGGTTTCTATGTACCATGGAACCAAAAAGCCCATCTCTGGGCTTTTTTTTTTTTCTTAATTAGGGGATATGAGAGAGAGTACAACAAAACCCAATTTCATTTGAAAGAAATTGATTTTTCCTTCTCCAAGGAGGGATAAAACCCCCTCCATGTGTTGGAAACCTTGGCAGTAGTTGGCTGAGGAGCACCAACCCACAGCGTTGCTGACACAGAGCAGGCACTAGCCCTGGGCAGAGGCTAAGTGAAGCTGACATCAAAATATCTTGAAATGAAAACAAACTGTTCGGGGAAATCCCAAAATGTTGCTTGAGAAATTTTCTTTCAAGTGCCATTGGGTTTTATATTTTTCTGTGGCGTTATCAGCCTGGCTGTGGCAGGATGGGCACGACACCCTGCTGAAATGTGTGTGTTGAGTGATATAAGACTTTGGGGGGTCTCAACTTGGGAGGGTTGCTGAGCAACCTGGTTTTGCCCCACATGAGGAACTCTGCCCCAGAGCAGGCTGACAGGCAGCCATGAAAACATGGCATCTCAATCGCCATGGCTTGGAGGGTAAAATTTAACAGGGAGGAATTAAATCGAAAAGCAAACCCACTGCCTCAACATGCCAGTTGGGCGATGGGTCACCAGTGAGCCCTCTCCCAGTGCTGGGACAGGAAGAGGTGGGCTGGATCCTGTTTGGACAACCTCCTCCTCTAGACCTGATGAGCTTGCGGACGAGTTTCCTCTCTCGGTTTTAGGGCAGCTTTGCTCTTTTATTGGCCATTAAATTTGAAGAAGCCCTTGAAATTTATGTGGTGTAATTTGTTCAGACTGTCTACACCACTAATAGTTTTGATGCTTTAATAACGCCATGTGCCACGTTTAATCCCTCTACAAATATTTGGAGGAGATACTTTATTTATATGGCATTTTAAATATGAATTTTTGAAGGAAAGAATGTACTGGGGAAATACGTACAAATATAATGTAATAAATGATGTGGAATTTACCCAGAGAAGAAAAGAGCAAAATACCACTCCAGTAGATTTTATTTTACTTACAGATGAATGTATAATATTTCTAAAGTACTTTCATCAGAGGCCTGCAAAGTGCATAATTGCAGAGCAGCGTCAGTCATTACGGCTGAGCCTCCCGCAGCCAAGCTGGAGAGCGGAGCTGAGCAGCCTGAGGAGAGGGAGATCAACACAACCTTTGCACAACACCAAACAACAGCCACGGCCCTGCCCACTGCTCGGGTCGATGGCTCCCGTTGCGACTCAGGGATGGGTCAGGGTGCCCGAGTGACCCCTGGCTCATCCCAATCAAAGGGTCCAGAGTGCTGGCGGGAGCCCCTGGGGACCTTCTGCTGTCCTGGGGTTTCTCTGGGCCCCCACTGCTGGCAGGCAGCTGCACAGGCTCCAGGGTTACAGTGAATTTTATAGGCCCACTGCTGTGCAGGTGGGGAGGACTGCTGGGGGATCCATGAGGGAATGAAGCATCGGATGGGCTGTGAGGGCACCATTCCCGTCTTGCACTGAATTGTACTGCAGGTGAGCAGCCAACCCTGCCTATAACCTGCAGTGCAGCTCACACCTTCCTCCTGAGCATCACTGCCCGAGCAATTGCCTGTGAACTGTCCCAGCATGTCTCTTAGTGAGGTGGTTAATATTTCTTTTTAATTTCAGCTCAGGCACTTCCCTCCTGTTCGCTGCTGTGCTCTGCTGTCACCAGGTGATACATGGACTGCCAAGGTTAGGGATGAAAAAGGAATGAAACCCACCACCTGAGCTGGGCTGCCACTCATGCAAATGGCATGAAATTTGGCAACCAGCTGGTTAGAAAATGAATTGGTCATGAGGCTTTTTTGCAGAGAGGCTGGGCTGCACCTGTTCGGCTGCCAGCCACGCACGCTGAAGCATTAATCACTTAAATCAGCAAGAATACATTAAGCTTTAGAGTCACCATGGAGATGCTATACAGCCTTTGGCCAAAAAAAAAAAAAAAAGGGGGAATGTTGTTTGCTATAGTAGCATAGAAGGAAATTCACGGCTGAGGAGGGATTGGTCTCTCATTGACTTTCATGAGGACAGTGCCTGCTGTGGCAAGTGTAGGGGAGGATGCTTGGTGCTGGTGGTGGAGGGACCACATGAGATCTCCCATCCTGACTCCCCAGCTGAGTGGAGCGTTGGGTGGTCCTCGTGTGTCTCCATCGCTCCTCTGCTAGACATTTATGTGAAAGCTCACTTCTGTGTGGTGAGCTCTCCAGCTCCCCTCCCCATCGATACCATGCCAGCGCCAGCCAAGTGCTGGGAAATGCCTTCTTGGGAGGAGGCTGCTGGGGCACAGAACCTGCCTCCCTGCTCAGAGCTCACCCACTGAGCGCCCAGCTCAGCAGTTATTTGAAATTTCAAGTGGATCCCGAATTCAGTCACACACTAAATCCAAATCCAGCTTAAGCATAAGTGGCTTTGATGCACAACCGTTGTGATTAGGCTGGATTTTCTATGGTATTTAGCTGCCTAAAGATGCAGATCAGTATTTAGCCAGCTTTTGGAGGTGCCTGAGACTAAATGTGCAGAAAAGATGGAAATGGAGGTGATGATGCCTGGCATGGGTGCTCCAGGGCAAGGCAGCCTTTGGCTTTGCTTGTCTCCTGAGTGGGGAGAAAGACTCCTGCAAGGGATTGGACCCTCTGGCTATGGCTGTGCTTCCGAAGGGAGCCAGGCCAGGGCATGGCTGCAGCAATGAGCCTGGTGTTTGCCCCAGTAGCACCAGCCTTTGTGCAGTTTGTGCCTGAGCTGGCCAGCACTGATGTGCGGGCCAGGGATGGATGCTGCTACTTCTATTTTTGGGGTGGCAGGAGTCAGGTTTATTCATGTGGGCAGAGCAGCCTTGCTCTACCCCAGGGTCAGGACACTGGCTGGGGTTGCTCAGCAGCCCTGACATCTCCTTTCCAGTTCTACCCCATCCCCGAGCTCTGCTGCGGGGTGGCAGCTGTCCGTACCCCCTCCCTGCCTGCCCCACGAGGGGCTGCAAGGCTGGGCAAGGGTTCGGAGTGTGCGGGGCACGGGGGTCTGACCAGGGACACCTCCCCCAGCCTTATATTTTTAGCTGCCTAATTGCGAGAGCAGAATGTACTCGGCTTTGCTGCAGGATGCTCCCGCTCGGTTCCTGGCAGAGATTGATCTTGAAATGCCAATTGCTCTCCAGGGGCACCGGCTCTAATGAATTACCACAGTTTGCGCTAGTCCCAGGCACCGGTGCTCCCTCCCCCACCGCTTCCCAGATAGCGGGGTAATGAGACAACCAGAAAAGGGATTATTTTTCCTTCTCCCGAGATGAAGGTAAAAAATTTCAGGGGAGTGTGTGCCAGCACATAATTCCAAGCTGGAATCCTGCAGTCTTTTCTGTGTCAGCATTCACACTGAAAGTGTGCGCTAGGAAAGGAGTGTGGTAAAACAGCCATTTACGCTCATCTCGCCGAGTCTATTTGCTCATTTCAGGCTGGTTTCCAGCAGGAGGAGTTAGTAAAGTCTGTGATGAGCAGAGCAGCTTGCCAGCATCCTGGGCTGTAGCGGATGCTGGAGCCCGCCTGGCTGGGAAGCTGCTCCATGGACGGTGTGCCATCCCTTCGCTGCCGGGCACGGTCCCCCTGCCTGCACCTCGAGCCTCTTCCTAGCTTTCTCTGACCTTGTCTGTAGAGGAAAGTTCAGGAAAAGGAGTTTAGCTAATCTGGAATAGATATGGCAAATGGCTTTAAGCCTCTCTGTGTCTTCTGCATCCACAGCTTGTGTCTTCAGCTACGCAAGGGGCTACCCATGTCCCTGTGACACCTGATTGCTGTACACTGTTGGGACCTGTTTGGCACTGCAACTAGAAGTGTGTGCTGGGGATCCGCAATCAAGTTAATGGGCTTTTGGGGTCTGTTGTTTGTTTTTATCCCCCTGTGGCTTTCTCTGGGCCCTGCAGGGTGGTTTGCAGGGGCTGTGTGGGATGGCTAGGAGCTGTGGTTTCTCTGTAGGGATGGGCAGGACCGTGATGTGTTGGGAACCTGATGTGTCAGGCCACTCCTGTGCCAGGGGATGTGGTGGCAAGGCCCGGTTGGGCGGGTGCTGTGGGGAGCCCGTGCGCTGGAACAACTTAAAACGTGACGAGCAGACACAGCAGGAGAGCCGGCTCTGGCATTAGTGAAAGCGCGGCCGTGCTGCTGCTTCTGGGCAGGAGGGGAGGCAGGGACGCGGGCAGGGAGAGCAGCCAAGCACCTCGTTAGCTTGCAGGGGATGACACTGAAATGATGATATCCCCTGGCACGCCGCTCCTGTGCCTGTGCTCCTGCCTGCTGTGGGTCAGAAGCAGAGGGGCGAGCTATTGCTGGGATCAGAGCGGGACTGTGGGCATCCCCCACCACCGCTGGTGGGTCCCATGAAGAGGAGCCCCAGCTTCTGTGCCTCGGGCATGCTGCACCAGCCTGCATGAGCATGGGCTTCACGGGGACACAGGCTGCATTCCTTGCCTTGCTTCCTTGGGAAGATGAAGCCCCATTCCTCATGGGACTGTGTGCCTGGGCAGGGAGGTCTTTGGGCAGCAAGGTGCAGCTCCAGCAGCACCTCGGCTCACACAGAGGTCTTGGGGTGGCAGGAGGTCATCCTGCTTTGCAGGGGACCTGGACCAGCTGCTGTGGGATCGAGGACTGTGGTGGGGACAGGCTGGCTCTGGCAGCAAACTGGGGGTGTGGGCTGGCATGTGTGGCTAGGGCGAAGGACACTGTCCTGAGGGTGCAGGTGGAAGCTTCACCTGGGCCCGAAAGTGAACAAATGAACCCCCAGTAATGAACCCAAGAAATGCTGCTGCCCCCGGCAATGCTCCACAGTTGTCAGAGGGATTCACCTGTGGGTGAACCTGGCCCTGTGCCTTTCTGGGGTGTCAGCCAACAGCTGGATACCACCCGGGCACCACCACCAGATGTGCTGAGACCCCCAGCCCCAGCAGGCACTGTGAAAATCCTTGCTCTTCCCACCTGTGGGCAGCACGGGCAGGGCCTGCCTTCCTGCTGCCACAGCTGCCTGCTGCTGTCCATGGGCTGCCACTGCCCCAGCAGGGCAGGACTGGAAAAAATGAGATGTAAATCATTTCCCTTGAACATCATTGCCTGTGGTGGGTTACAACAATCTGTGTTGGAGCAATAGCCCACTTGCATCCTGTTCCAGTGATGTTTTTCAGTGGAGGGCCTGCAGCACCAGCCCCAGAGCTGCTCCTGGGCTGGGTGGCCAGGCAAGGGAATGTACCTGGGGGCTGATGGCTGCTGACCTGCCTGCTGGTGCAGCCATGGGTGCAGGACTGTGGAGCCCAGTGTGCCCAGGCAGTGTTAGTGTTGAATGATGGGGATGGTGGCACCATCTCATCCAAGCAAGGAATTCAAATGCATTGATGCTGCAAATAAAAGCAAGGCTCGGGGGAAGACCTGGCTGCAATCACAAGTGTTGTTCACCCAGATTCAAAGCACAAGTGCTGCATTTTTCCTGTGCTGATGATGGTGACATGCCAGTCACAGTGCTCCTGTCAGTAATCTCAGCTCAATGCTTGTGACTCAAGCGGAGCCAGAATGTGCCAGAGGCTGGTTAAGGCCATGTGATTGAAAAGCCATCTTTCAGGACATTGCTATTTTTTTCTTTCACATTTTGGAGGTTAGTTTCATTTTCACTTACACATTGGGGCAGTGGATTCCTTCTCAGTGGTGCAATGCTGGGGCTGGGCCAAGAGCCACATGGGGTCTTTCCTCCTTTTTTTTATTTTCTGACTTTGATAAGAAAAACGATGACTGTGTTTCAGTTGTCATTACACTTGATAATGATAACAGAGGAGATAAGTGATTTACCACTATCAGGGATGGGAAATGACTAATGGGACTCTAAGCACTTGCTGTATTAATGGCCCTGGAGAACAGGTTGGCAGGAGGAAGGGAAAGCAGATGAAACTGCCAGCTTTTTGGCTCTGGTCCATTGGTACCTGTCATTGCTCAGTTCAAAATGTACTTGGAAAGTGGCCCAACCTGTATGCAATTTCTATACTAAACTCCCAAAGGTAGAAAATCACTGCCCAACCAGAGTCTCTATTTGTCCTCTGCAGTGAGCCAAGATGCTTAACTTATGATAGGAAAAAAGAAAGGGCAAATTATTTACGAAGATCCACTGGACAATGGAGACACTCCTGAAGCGCTGCCCAGTGGTGAGAAACTCAGGCAGGGCTGGTGGTGGATATGCAGCACAGCTGCCTCAGTGGGCAAGGAGCCATAACTGCAGGGGCCAGCCCCAGAAATTCCTGTGACAAAGCAGAAGTACAGAGCTCTTCCTGAACTTCATGTTTGTGAAGATGAGGTGACTCTATCCCCTGTCTTGCATCATATTGTGTTGCATCTTAATTCCAGGGCTGGTACTTGCAGTGTTTGGGCAGTGCCAGGGTGTGAAGGGACACTGTGTGTGCTCACTCTCATTTCCCTGCCACTCTGACACTCACATGAGCACCTTCCTCTGGGCTTGAGAAGTCTTGGGAAGTCCTGCCAGCCTGGGGTTTTGGCCTCAAGAGTGGAGGGGAATCTCCTCTGGTGGCTGGAGAAGCTGCATCTTGTCCAGAGAGCTCAGAGGCCAATGTCTCCAGAGCATGGGCACTGCAGGCATGGGGCAGATTTGGCATGAGGCATTTCTCCCCTCTGTGCCCTTGACCAGAACTGGTGCTGTGTCCTGCTGGCCCATCCAGACCTGCTCGCCTTCCCGAGCACACGCAGGATGCACCACCTCTCTTGGTCGTGGAACCAGTGTCGTGCATCCGTGTGTGCATCCCTAACTGAACAAGCTATCCTCTTATGCCTCATTCCCTCTCTTACCACACTGAACCCAGCCCCACCATGGGAATCCCCGATGTGTTTTCCTTCCCTCCTAGTTAGTTTCTGAAAATCTGAATGAACAATCCCCTTGGACACAAAAGCTTCTTGTGTCTTGCAACGTCACCACAGGGTGTTTGGGAAGCTCTGACCAATGGCCATAGTAAAAGTGCTAACAAAAGGGGAGGGAGCTGTCAGGCAGGCAGGGATGAGAGCAAGGACTTCCCAACCCAGTGGTCTTGATCCAGCCACAACACTCACAAATGCTAATTTCAGCAGCCTGGGAAAGCAAGTGGAGACCAATCATGGTCCTGCTGTGTAACCATCCCCCTCAGCAGCAGCTGCTGGCCGGTTTCCTTCTTTCACCCAAAGATCCCTGCAGCTTTGGGTCTGAGTGCTCAGAGCTGACTGCTGTGAGGAGCTGGTACCCTGTGCTGATGAAAAGATCTGCTGCATCCCATCCAAAGCCCCATGCTGAGCAGCTCAGATGGGCCCCAGCAGCCGGCTGGCCACCCTTCCTGCCTGGCCCCGCCGTGCACAGTTGGCCGCAGGGGCCAGCGCGCAAACTGGGCAAGAGGCAGTGCCCAGGGGCTCCAGGCTGAAATGGCCCAGCCAGGCTGGGAGAAGGGACTTGGCTGGCAGTGCTGCTGGCACTGGCCTGAGTACGGGCGACAGCTGACTGCTCCAAAATGTCCCATCGCCCGCTCCGGCATGAGCTCACAGGAAAACAAGCCAGGCCACTTGAACTGAAGTACAGCATTTTGTGCCTGAAGCTGGTAGCATTGCTCTCACCCAGCTGAATGCAGGCCAAGTCCTGAGCCTCAAAACAGACATGGCTTTTACATCTGCAGCTAAAGGACATGATGCCATTTGTATCCTGGCAGACCTTTCAGCTTTTTTCAGTGCTTCAGTACTGAACAAATTTCCTTTACTCCGAAGTAATAGAAATTCAGAGAACCTGATGGTGAGACACAGGCTATGGTCTGATGGAGCAGTGTCCATAGGCAAAGGTTCCTTCCTGGCTTGGGGGGAGACTCCACGCCCTTGGGGCACATGTTGCCCCAACCTCAGCTATTCCTAGTGCCATCCGCTCTTGTCCAGCCCAGTGTATGGCATTGCTGGGTCCAAAGTAGATGGTGCAGAGGAACACTGTGGGACTCTTCTTGGTGGCAGCCACCCTTTGCTCTCTGTCCTGGCTTCTCACAGTTCCTGAACCAAGAGGGGCACCTGGGCTATGGCCTTCAAAGCACTGCACCACCAAGACTCTAAACTTCTTAACAGGTACCTGCAGTTTAGGGGTGATGAGCTTTTTGCCTGGTCCACCTCCCCCATGCCTTCCCCATGGTGACCTGAGTGGGACTGAGCATCCTCAGGCAAGACTGGCCAAGGACAGAGAGCTATCAAAGCCGCCTGCAGCAGTCAGTCATAAGTCTTGTGTTCTCTAACCTACATACATATTTAAAGACCAATTAAGTAGATGAAACCTTAAAATCCCATTTAACGTTTTCTGCCTGAGCACAGGACCCAGTATGTCGGCATAATGCAGTCCTGGAGGGCTCCCAGCTGCTGTCTCAGGAGTGATGCTAAAACACTGGATAGACTGAATTAGAGAAGGGAGCCTTGAGCATCATTGACTTGAAAATATCGGGAGAAACCATGACTTTCCCTCTGCAATTTCTAAATGTAAAATAAAACGGGCTGGGCTGCATAACCTGTGTGCTGTGAATGAGTCGCCTGAGTTGATCATTTGCCAGGGTCTGTCCCAGAGCTGGCAGTGCTGGCTGGTGACCCAGGTGGCCACAGTTTCTTGCTGAAAAGGTTCCTATGGCAGAGCTGTGCCTGCTGAGGTTTCTCCATGGCCAGGCTGAAGCCAGGTCAGTACCATGACCCTGACTACCTGCTGGTGATGTCCTACCCAACAAGAAGAGGGTCTGGCTATGGCAAGCTGCTCCAGATGCCACTGTGTGTTTTGCTTAGCTTGTGCTGAGTGCAGATTCACTACCTGACACTGCAGCAAGCATAGCTCAGGCCCCTGAGTTATGTTTTGTGGGGCAAGCACAGCCCCTGGAGCTGGGAACCCATTAAGTGAGGGGGCCTCTGGCACTTGCAGAGTAAGGTTGGGTTTTCCGTGGTGTACCAATGTATAAATCTACCCCTGAGCTGCTGGGAGCGTGTGCAAGAGGAGGAAGAAGCTGTCAAAAGAGTTTATTTAGCCTTTTCCTTTTCTTGGTTCTCTGAATGCTTTTATTGGTTACGCAAGATAATATCAAACTGCCTCTCCACATTGCAGCACCCCTATCCGTACAACCGGGAGCTGATACTTTCCCATTTACATGGGGCTTGGCAGGGGTAGCTCCTGATAACTGTAAAGTGCCTTGGAGACTGTCAGGGTAATAGGCAGCCTAATAATTAGCAGTGTTATTTGATTACAAGCCTGGGTGGCTGGCAGCAGGACCGCACAGTAACGCTCTGCATCCCTTCATCTAGTACCTGCCCCTGAACGGAGAACTCGTGCTGGCAGCTGGTGCAGGATTCACAGCCTTCGATGGCAGCTGGGATCCAGGCTGTGACTCAGGTATTTTGTGCCCAAATCAGGCAGCCCATCAGCCCATGATGAATCATGCAAATTCAGCCCAAAGACCTCTACAAAGGTCCCACTTCAGAGCAAAGTGAATCACTCCTCTTCAGTACTTACCTTTTCTTTGATGGCCCCCCTCACAGCAGATCTTTTTTTCCTGCTAGATCACCTGTCTTCTAAAAAAGTAATTATAATAGGGAAGCCTTTGAAGTTGTAGGAGAGAGGCAAATATTGTTTGTATTTTCCCCTGCCTATTAAGCTTGTAGCCACATCAAAGCCCTTATTTTCTCTGCCATGGTGTTTCTAAAGAAAACCAGTTAGGAGTTACACACTGGTGAGCCAAGCCATGGCCATCACAGCAAGCTGGCCTTTGGCCCCACACACACATCCTCCCCTCCCAGCCTCCAGCCCATGGCTGAGACAGCAGGTTTGTGTCATTGGTGCCTGCTATTATCTGAAAGCTGTTTTCTAGGGAGGTGTATTTTGGGTGCTTAAGAGTTACCCCATGCTTTCAGTGGCAAGTAACTTTTTAGTTCCTCTACAGGGAAGGAAGAGTCCAAGCAAGAGAGCCTGTGCCTGCACTCTGACTGGAAAAGAAAAAGAGAAAAAGAGGGAGGAAAAGTCCAAATCAGTCTTCCCAGAGGAAGGACTGTAGCTTAAGACTGTCTGGGGCCACTCTGAAATCCTTCATCCGTATCATTTTTTTTGTTTTGGGGCTGTTTGCCCCCCAGCAGGGATGTGCTGGCATCTGTTCTTTGCACTGGGCTTTTCCTGCTGACCACACCCAGCTCCCCTGAAATCAGCAGGTGTTTCTGGGGCAACTTTCACAAATGGACTTCTTTAAAGCACGATTTCAAAATGCATGCAAATAATTCAGTCACTAACCACCCACATGCTGGCTGAATTGGTAAAGGTTTAGCTGCTGGGAAGGGAGAGAAGGAATCAGGGCATTGCATGATGAGACTAACCAGCAGGGAAATGGTTAATGGCTAAATAATTGATAGTTAAATGGGGCACTGGCTTTGGGGTTACCTGCTGCAGGAAGTAGGGCTGGTCACATTTCTGCAGACCTGCCAGGCTGCTGGGAAACCAGGACATGAATTATCATACCCATTTTTATCATGTTAACTGTTACTCAGCATTCAGGCAGATGTTTTCTTCCTTAACCAGAAGGGTGAGCTTGAAAAAAGGGGGAAAAGAATATCCTGTGGGATCTGGGCCTGGAAGCCTGCAGGCGGATGTGGGGTTTGGGCTGAGACCCCAGCCCTGAGTGCTGGGAAGCTTTGCCAAGCTCTGGGAAATGCCTGCAGCGGCTGCCCATGAGGGTGATGCTGTGGCCAGCCTTTGGCTCCCTGCCCACAGGGCGAGACCCTTCACTTCAGGCCAGACGGTGCCTGGTTTTACCAGCCCAGATGAGCTTCTGGGGCATTGGCTTTGGCTTTGGGTCACGCTCAGCCTTCCCTATCGCTTTTCCAGGTGGAACAGTGAGGTTCGCCGATGCCGAGCACCGCGCGTGGTTCGACCCCACACTGTGGCAGGATGTTCTTCCCAGCGGGGAGCCCAGGCCAAGTGGGCCCATCTTTTCTGTGGATGAGGAGCGTGTCCCATGCCGCTACGATGATGTTGTCTTCCAGCCCGAAACCTCCTTCCGGGTAAACATCGACTCATCGCAGCCAGTGATTGGCCTCCGCAGCATCTCCGTCATGGGCCAGGTAACGTGGGGAGGATGAGAAACGGGCTTGACACCTTCTCACCACGACCCCAAAGTAGGTCAGGCAAGGAAGGACCAGCCGGAGATGGGGGAGCGGCACTGCACAAGGAGATGGGGCACACCCGTGGGGCTGCAGCTTCATGGGCTGCTGCTGCTGCTGTGGATGGCCTCGATGGCTTTTTGCGTCGACCAGTTTGTTATCGCCTCCCTCCCTGCAGTGTGGGAGCACAGCCTGTCTCGTTGTTCATGTTTTAAAAAAGGGCCAGTGTGCCTGGGTCAAACCACCAGCAAATGGCAGCTTCTCTGGCTCCCAGGGGCCGCTCCCTTCCCAGGCACGTGTCTGCAGCCGTGCTGCTCGGGGACCCTCTGGGGACACCTCCCTCCTGCCCCCGACCTTAACGTGGCCTGTGGCCCAGTGATCATCTCCCAGCTTTGATTGCAGGGATAATTATAGAAGCGCTGGCAGCCTGCTGTGCCTCAGCCTGGGAACCAGGCTCCCCACAAGCCCCGTCCCTCCTGCTTGGGGGAGCAGAAGATCACAGGCGCTGCAGCGGTAAACACAGGCTCTTTCCAGGAGTGGGAGATGCGGCAGGCGTTTCATAAGTTATTTATTATTTCTACCGCTGCGCTGGCTGGGATCTGCCATTTCAGGGCCAGGCATTAGGTAGCTGCTTTTTGAGTAATAGACTCAGTCGGTGCCCAGGCGGGTGCAGGCGAGTCTGAACAAGGCAGCGCCCTGGTGGAACTCACCCCAGGCACACGTAGCCCCAGGGATGCAGAGCTGGATGCTCTTGGGTGCTCAGAGTGATGCTGGTCCTGCTGATGCCTGGGGACCACCCCACAGCTCATTATCCCCCCAGGGACCACTGCTGGCTGTCCCTCAGGCTGCTGCTGAGCGATGAGATGGAAGGAGATCATGTGAAGGAAGGATGTGATCATGGCATGTTTCTTAAGAACTGACCTCATGAGCTTCTTTATCCCTTTGTAGCCAGCCTACTCTGTGCTCTGTGATGACTATTTTCACCCCAGGGCCTGAGAAATCTGCCCGTTGTGCCAGAGCATGGAGGTTCTTGCTGTGGAAGAGAGTGGGTGAGGGAATCACTGGTGGCTTGGCAGGATGAGGCTGGTCAGTCCAGCTCAGCCTTTCCTAGTGCCAAGCACATGGAGATGCTTCCCAGATAGAAGGAAAACAGCTCAGATCCAGCCTCCTTCCTCCCAGTAGTGAAAAGCTGGTAACTTGAGTTCTCTGGGCCAGCAGAAAGATGGAAAGCAAAAGAAGAAAAGGCCCAGCAATGTCATTGCCATTGTTTTTGGTTTTAGAGAGAGTTTCTCTGTGGGTCCAGGGGAAAAGCTGGAATGGGTGTATCAGCAGGGTTTTCCTCTGCATCACTGCCTGCAGCGGGGCTGCCCAGAGATGGCCATCAGATGTGACACCAGGTGTCCCAGCGGCACGGCTGGGTGCCCGGGGACAGCACTGGGACCTGTCCTCACCCGCTTTGCTGCTCTTCCCTGCACAGGAGCTGAACACCCCAGCATCCTGGGCTGGGTACCTGGGGGGCCCCTCCGCCCCACTGCAGTTTCATGGCAATGGCACTCTCCAGGTGACAGGCACTGGCTGTCCTGATAAGTCCGGCTGTGCTTGCGGGAACGCCCTGGTGAGTCTTCCCTTTCCCATTTTGGGGGCTCCAGTGCGGGTTGTGGGGCGAGGGACTGACGCTGCCCTGCTCTCCTTTAGGATGGCCCCCGCATCTGTGCAGCCCTGCTCAGGGCATCGGGGAGGCAGTGCCCAGAGCCAGCGTGCCAGAGCCCTTTGCAGCCCCTTGGCCACTGCTGTGGGGTCTGTGGTGAGTGGGGGACATGGCCCTATTCCTCCTCCCTGCCACACCAGCTGCCCCACCCTGCTTCCCCTGGCTCCGTGAGGGAGAGTTGGGTGCAGGGGGTACTTGCTGCCGGTTGTAAGCTTAAGTTTTGCTGTATCACTGCTCCCAAGGGTCCCATCTGTGGGTCCCGTGTGCAGATCCCATCGTGCCACCTTCCCAGCACATCCCTCTGAAGCATCATTCAGGCTTTTGGGAGCCTGTTCTGAGTCGCAGTCCTTTGTCCCTGCCTCTGGTTTATCCTGTCAGGATGTCACAGCTCATCAAGCTAATAGGGCTCTGCTGAGTTTATGCAGCTGAAAACACGCAGAGGAAATGCAACCTTTTCCACTGTAATGTCAGCTTCCCAACAGCCAGCTCGTTTCATTTCATTTAAAATAAAACATGCAGATTGACAATGTTTCCTCTGCAATGGGTGCTGCTCCGTTAATCTGCATGAAAGGTTGCTAAGGGCAATTTTTCATGCACATCTGTACCTGGATACTTGGTATCCGATATTTGGTGTATCATACCAAATTCAATAAAATGGCACCATATGTTTCTCCAATGTGCTCCTAAAAGCATAGTCCCTTACAATCTTTAGGACAATTTAAAATTTCAGCTAATTCTTACTTGCATTTTTTCCAAGGAAAATATTTGTCTCCATGACTGCAGTGTAGCAGTACGGGGAGCAGAGGTGTTCCCTCCTCTCAGCCTTCCCTCCAAAGCCAGGGTAGCACTGCTGAACTACAACCTTGTGGCCACAAAACCAGGGACATGTAGAGCTTCCCAGAGGGATAAGTGGGAGACAACTTTCCAGGGAAAGCTTCTCTCCAGAATATGTTGGAAAGCCAAAAGCCTTTCATCAAACCCAGCTGACAAAAAGAACAGCACGGGAGGTTTCTCTCTGAGCCCAGCCAGACCAGTTGCACAGGGGTACCAGAGGGTCCCCAGTGCCTTTTGTGGCAGAGTTGTGCTGCCATGAGAGCTCTGTGTCCACACTTGGTGACAGTTTGATACCTGTCTGTTTTCCGGCTGCAGGGGCCACCATTAACCTGGATTTCACTCCTGATTTTGACCTGCAGAAGTACCAGGACAGATTGGTCCAAGAGTTGCTGAGCCAGGTACATCAGCCTGTCAGATCGGGAGGGGCTAATGAAATCACAAGCCACTGGCCACATCTGCCAGTGACTTGATGCCTGTGGGACTGTCTGGGGCGGGCGTGCGGTCCCAGGGATGCCAGGGGTGCAGCTCACTCCCCACCACCCTGCAGGGCCCACCCTCCCCGTGTGACCTCTCGGATGTGCCAGCTTGCTGTGGGCGCTGGGTCCCTTGCTCCCCACCACAGCCCCACCATCCCACTCAGCTCAGGGCAGGAACAGCTGCTGACTTGCAGTGGGGAGGGATGCAGGGGGGCTTGCTGGAAACCCTGCTCCAGAAAACACAGGAGGTCAGGTCTGGGTAACGTGGGAGCTCAGTGCACGCAGCTGGGATCACGCAAGCCTGCAGCAGGGCATCCCCTGGCCCCTGGGCAATGCTGAGCTGCTTTGCCGTTCCCCAGCAGGCAAGCTCTGAGCAGGTGACTGGCACTGGTCAGCTCTCAGATGCTCTATGAAGCATTACTTCATGCTGGTGCTTGTCAGACACAACATGAGATCCCTCCTCCTTGCCAGGGGCTGCCGGGGGAGGAGGTGTGCTCTGCATTGCACTGGGAGGTTCGATACTGGAGTATTGCTCTATTGATCCTGAGCTGAAAGCTGTCTGCCTGCCCTCCTTGCAGCCACACGTCTTAATACAGCTTTTAATGGGTGTGATACACGAAATTGTTTTCTCAGCGTGCTCAGCTCTGTGGGAGCTCACTGCGTGCTGGGTGCTGGTCACAGCTTGGGAGAGAGGGAACGTACAAGCCTCTCCTTTGGGAAATGCAATGGCACTGCAGTGACAGGGATGGCAGCTCTGTGAGGGGGCTCACATGGGGATTCAGGTGGGCCTTGCAGCTGCCCCATCGTGGCTGTCTGGAGAGGTGACTAATCTGTGCCTACCCTCTCACGGGCTTTATGTGTCTCCTTGTGTTTTGGGAAGCCCAAGTACGCTGGTGTGCAGATGGCCATATCCAAGGTGCACAAAGCACAGACCTTCCTGGGCATCTTGTCCCGAAGCTCCACTCCTCTGATCCAAATCGTGCTGATCGATGACAGAGCAGGAGCACAGGCGGGCACTGCTGCGGAGCAGCTGGCAGCAGACATCATGGAGAATGTAGCACAGCATGGTAATGCCCCTGTCCTCCTCAGCAGGTCCCCTGCAGGGGCACCCAGACCCACCGCTGGCCAGAGCTTTGTATCCTCTGCCAGCAGCCCGCATGTCCAGTGGGGTTTGAATGTCTCTAAGGATGGAGATTCCACAACATCTCTCAGCAGCCTGTCTCCACAACTGACCATCTTTGCAGTAAACCAGTTTTTTATATAGAAACACTTAGATAAATATAGGTATTTTAAGTGGAATTTACCATATTCGGTATCTGCCCATTGCCTCTTGCCCTGTCACTGGGCACTGCTGAGAAGAGCCTGGCTCAGTGCTCCAGCTGTGGCTCGCCAGGGCAGGGCAGAGCAGAGTGGAAGGGTCACTTCCCTTGACCTGCTGGCAGTTCTCCTCATGCAGCCTGGGGTACCAGTGTGCTTCCATGCCATGTCTGACCATGACCAGCCCAGTGCCTGCCAGGGCCCCCAGGTCCCTCTCTGCAGAGCTGCTCTGCAGCCAGAGCACTGCTTGTGGAGGCAGGCAGTGGAAGCTGGCAGATGCTGATGGGCACACAGGTCACAGCCAGGGGACCTGGTGATCGTTGTGTGAGTGGCAGACCCACATGGGCTTGTCCCCATTGAGTTCATCCACCTGTGTATCCCATCCCCATTCCCAGGGAAAGGCGATCAACCAGGCGAGCAGGGCCAGACCCAGCTGAAGGCTCCCTCTGCCATGGGTGTGGGGATGTGTTGCCCTGTACAATCCTCACCCCTGTTTCTTCCCAGGTGAAGCTCTCGGCATTTCAAGTGGCAAAGTGGAAGTGGCCACTGGCAGCACTGCCAGCGGGCAAGTGGGGAGCCACCCAGTGAGCAGGATCACAGCGGGGACAGTCATGGGGCTACTCTTCAGTCTCCTGTTCCTTGGAGGGATCCTCTTTCTCTACAGAAAGGGAAAGCTGAGGTAGGGATGGGGCTTCTGCCAGCAGCAAATACTCAGGCTGTCTCTGCTTGTGAGGAGCTGCCAGCCCAGGCAGAGATTCCAGCACACAGGGGCACACGGTGCTGCCCGGAGCTCCCACGGAGAGGGGCATGGCGTGGCAGCCTGCTACCCCCATTACTGTTCATAGAACCACAACATGGTTTGGGTTGGAAGGACTTCAGAGATCATCTAGTTCCAACCCCCTGCCATAGCCAGCCAACGCCTTCCACTAGAGCAGGTTTCTCAGAGCCCCAGCCAGCCTGGCCTTGAACACTTCCAGGGATGGAGCATCCACAGCTTCTCTGGGCAACCTGTTCCAGTGCCTCACCACCCTCACAGTAAAGAATTTCTTCCCAATATCTAATCGAAACCTGCCCTCTGTCAGTTTAAAACTTGTCCTTGCTCCTCATGGTTTATCGGAGGTGAGGTGGCTGAAAGGCACTTCTGTACTCTTGGACTGTTGCTTCGTTCTCCTCCATGAGCAGGAGGAGTTGCCTCTTGGCAGGGTGCAGTGTGCTCTGGTGGGAGCAGGGCTGCTGCAGCTCAGCTGGAGCTCTGCACAGCCCAGTCGTGGTGCCTGGTGACATCTCCTGTTCCTTGGCACCATTAGTTTGCAGCCCTGCTGGGGAGTGGAGGACTCAAACTGCCAGCTGCTAAATAGAAATGCATCAAAATAAGCAAAACACTTGTCCCACAGCTTCATAACCATTAAAGGGAGAGACAGCATCCAAAAGCAAGTGCAGCTCCTGGTGCAAGGAGCATGGAGTGCAGGTCCCGGGGAGGGCTGGAGGGTGCATCTTACTGCACCACAGCTGGGAGCTAGTCACAAATACCCCTTCTCCATCACCTTTTTCCCACACAGCTTGGAGATGGGGCCTGGCAGTGACTAGGGCATCTCAGCAGTGCCCATAACGGGTGCTTGGGGCACCCACCTCTGCTCCTCCCACATGCACCCACCTTCACGTGGAGGGTTTTGCAGGGTTTACTGGCTGCCTGCTGAGCCACTGTGGGTTGTCTCACCCAGCTGTAGGCAAGCGGGGATGACCTCACACATTTTATAATCAGGGACCAAGAACTGCATAAATTTGCATGTGCGAAGTGCTCCTGTGTCTGCCAGGGGGTGCTGAGCTCCTCAGTGCTTGTGTCACAGGCTCTCAAGTCAGGTTGGTTGTTCCCTCCCACTTCCTCCACTGGGATTTTGTCACTGTGCAGTAGTGGCCCTGGCCAGGGACACTTGCCCTGCTGCTCGACGCATGCTGACATGATATTTCCTAGGAGTAAACCCGTGCCTTCATCTAATTTCTAAATAAAACTCCCAGACCCATAATTACTACTTGATGATTTATCTTTCACTGACGCTTCCTTGGATGCTGGACAGGCCTTTGAAACCAGCTCTGTCAGCAGCAGGAGGGAATTTGGTGTAGGTTCAGCTACAGGAGGCAGAGCTGAACACGAGCCCAGGGCCTGTCCCTGGCCAACCCACTCCTGCTGCAGGTCCCCTTATTTCCACCGAAAGGGGCCTGGCAGAGCTTCCCTCAGAGCTCCTGAGGTGACATGCGTGGACCTGCTGCTGAGCCCACCTGCACCAGGTGCCCAGTGCAGGGGAGGATGCTCCATGACTGGGACCCTTAAGATAAAAATAATGAAGAAAATAATACAAGTAGTGATGGTGATTAAGATGAAAAAATGGTGACGTGATAAAAGTAATGATAAAAGTAATTAGTGCTTGTTGAGATTGCAGTGGGAACAGGTGTCAGCTCTGTGGCAATTCATTTTAGGCCCCAGGGAAGGAGTGATTGCTCCAAAGTGAAGCCTGTGCTAGAGTCGTCTGCCTCTGCAAACTCCTCCCTCCAGAATGCAGGTCCCAGATCTCCAGCCTTAATGATTTCTGCTGGATACAGCAGCTTTTCCCCGGGAAAGGGTACAAACATCCTGTTTCAATGACAGCCTGACACTTTGCCCATGTATTTTCCCATCCACCTCCTAAAGACGCAGGGTTTCAGCTGGGATGGGAGGGATGTGGATGGTGACGCCCAGCTCTTCCCCAGGTTGCCTGCCCTGCGCTTGCCCCTGCCCCGGCCCTGGGACAGACTGGAGGACCCGGCGTCCCCTGCACCAGCCAGTGACAAAGGCTTCGACAACCCCATGTTCAACGTGGTGAGCCAGCCCTGCCAGGGACTCCGGGATGCTCGGGGGCATGGGCAGGAGCTGCTGGGGCCCCAGCCATGACATTCCTGAGGGCCTGTTGGGGTTACCCTGACAGGGGTCCTGCTTTCCCCAGGCCAGGAGGGGTTTGTGGGACATTTCCATTCTCCCTCAGGTCACCAGCCTCTCGACTGCTGGAGGGACTCAGCACTGGGTGGGTTGTGCCAAGGGTTTTGCTTCTCTTCCCCATCAGTTATTTTTCTTCCCTTGCTGTTGCAGGAGCCTCTGGGTGCTGACCTTGGAGAGGTGACGCCTAAAGATCTTCAGGTCTTCTACCTCAACCCTCTGTATGATGCAAGCGAGACAGAGACCTGATAGTGTGGGCTCATGCTGAGGGCCAACACCACTCCCTTGGGGACACCACCACCTCTCCAGCCCTCACAGCCCCTCACAGTCCCTTGCATCACTCCTGGTGGGATTTAAGCCAGAAGCAGATCCCACCTGAATAAAAGTGTCCACGCAGTGAAGGAAACCGTAGCAAACCTTCACTGTTGGGACTCAGTCACACGGACACAGCCTCCCTGGTGTTACTTCTGGGTTTTATACTGTCTTTTGTAGGTGTCAGTTCTTTTTAGATAGTTCAACATTGAGATTTGGGTCTCAGGTGGTATCCAGAGAAGCTGGGGTCTAGCTCAGCACCCCATGCTTTAGCCAGCACTGTGCTGGATTTGCCCAGGGCACACAGCAGGTTGAAGGAACCATCCCTGAATGCATGACAGAAATTCAGTGCTGAAATACATTTCAGAATATGACCCAGAGCCTTCAGGGCCTGGACCCATTAGCTGGAAGGTTGTTTTGCTTTCCAGCAGCGTGCTCAGTGCTGGGGATCTCTGCTCAGGGCTCCCATTCCTCCTCTCGCTCTCATCCACTGGGTGCTGGTGAGGTGCAGTCCTGAGCAAACAATTCCTTCCCCAGGGGAGCTTCTGGACCTTGCTCCTTCCTTCTGTGCCCGGGTTGATAGGTAAGAAACCCTCTTGGACCCTTTAGGGGATTTATTCTGTTACTCCTCGAGGTGAGAAAGTCTTCTCATGGTACAAGGGGAAAGAAGTTTGATGCCGGGGTCCCTGGGGAGGGATGCAGGCAGGAACTGAGGGCTGGGGACAGTCACACTGGCCCATCTCTGATGAGGGCTGGGGCAGTGGCACTGAGGGGCCTCGTTAGTGCTGGCCTGTGTCCAACACCCTCATCTGCCCACAATGTCAGGCAGTGCATCATTATGGAGCAGGGCTGATGGGTGAGGCTGAAATTATGGATATGTATGCAAATGGATGCAAATTTACACTCTATTGGGTGTTCAGTAGGGCTTGTTAGCATATTCCATAAGGAAGCAGCTATTTTAAGTTTATAATATTTTGTTCTAGTCTCTGGAAGACATAATCCCTTCTCAAAGGCCTGGGAATTCATCATTAGGTGTATCAGAGCCCTGACAAAGGGTAACAGGCAGCATGTGGTGGTGGGAGTAGCCCTGGCCTCGGAGAGACCTCTGGAAACAGGCAGGACAAAAGCACGAGGCAGGCAGGGACCAAGGCCTCTCTGAGCTCCTGGCTGCTGTGGTGAATTTGCAAGAGGGGCAGAGCCAGGAGGAGTCCTGTGCTCAGTGCACACACCTGTAGGATTTCACCATGCACACCTCTCCTGAGGGGGCTCCTCCACCCGTACTGGGATGAAAAGCAGCTTGCCGGGGCAGGAGTTTCTGGTGCATCTGTCAGGCACTTGTTGCTGGGTGCAATGGTCACCGGCCTGGTCAAATAGCAGAGGAAGCCATCAGCCTGCAGCAGCTGACATGGGCAAGGTGGGAATACCCAATGCCCACCATCCCATGGTCCCACAACCAGTGCATCACTGTGGGGAGCAGTGACCCAGGGACAGGACCCAAAAACTCACCTCACAACACACAGTCACTCCTGTGACGCGAGCCCAAGGGAGAGCCCCCACGCCAAGCCCTCCTGCTGACCCCACAAGACCGGACAGCACCGCATGGCCAGGGCTCGGTGCAGCTCAGCAGCCGTGGTGTTACCATGGTGCCTGTGAGGGTAGCCACATGCTCCACCAGCTACATCCCTACTTTCTGCCTGTGAGGGCCTTTTTGTGTTCTTTTCCCTTTCACGTCAGTTCATTGCAGGGGACTGAGTCTCCTCCACCCCACAAGCTTTCACACACACACTCACACACACACACACACACACACACACAGGAGTTACCTTTCTGGGGCCGCTGCACCAGGCAGCCCATCACACCAGCACTGCCCACACAAGGAAGGGGCTTAAGGGTGTCCCCCAGGGAGCCCCTGGTCTCTCACCTCAGCGTGAATTTCTTCCCTCCCTGGCTGTTTTTGGGCCTTGCTCATTGTGAGTGTGGATTGTGATGTGAGGATTGGAAGGGGTCTCAATGGCTGCAGCCCCACAACACGTGCAGAAGGGGAGAGAGAAGAGCATCCCATGACCATAGACTAAGGGAGAGAAGAGACAACCCACTGGCAACAGGGACCATTGCACAAGATGGTGTCAGGATGGTGTCCTTCCCCTGCAAGTGGCTGAGGACATCAGCTCTGTGTCCTGCCTGGACACACAGGGGTTTGAGGGTGAGCCACAGGCAGGTGTGTGCTCGTGGAGTGGGACACCATCCTGGGACACATCACTGGCACGGAGGGAGGCAGACCACTGTGGCAGGAATCTCCACCTGGTCACCCCTATGTGTTGGCATGTATGGATTTGCTGTTGGCAAAGCTTCATTTTTAAAATGCATTAGCAGCTCGAGGTCACTTACAATAGAGGCTTTAATTAAAGCAGAGATCAATTTTTGTCAGTGCACGGGCAGAGCACAGTCTGTACTTTTCCTTCAGGAGCCACGTCCGCTCGCTCGTACAGAACGCGCCGCAGGCGGGGGGGGAGCTCTGCAGAAAGAAAAAGAAGCAACAGAGTCAATTTGTGATGCCGGGGACCGACAGCTGCTGGAAAAACAGCTGTATCCATGATTGTATCCATGACTGCTGCACACCGACGCACGCAGACAGCCCGCGGTGCAGGCAGGGCAGCGCAAAGGGGTTTGGTGCATGAGTGTCTCCTGGGATCCTGCCTAAACAAGGAACTTAATTCACGGGCATCCTTGGTAAGCGGCACATTAGATGGGTGGTTTATGTCACCGGGGCTGTGCACGGCACGTCTGGGCACCTGATGGCTTTGTTTTGCTTCTGGTCCTGAGAGTCAGGGGTCCCCCACTGCGACAGACTAATACAAAATGCATTAGTGTTAATGGCAAGATCTCAGGAGCTGTTGCGTCCCAGGGTCTCAAAAGAAAAAGCAACCTGCACACTATTAATGGACACAGCTCGTAGCACAGTGCCTTCCCTTTGCACGATTCAGCCGCTCACAAAAGTTGTGCAAACCCAGATTCAGACTGGCGGAGTCCTCAAAATATCCCCGAGCCTAAAGACAGACTTGGCTCAATGAATTTATTTTTTTATACCTCTTTTAGCAGGAGGTAGCAGCTGCGGGAGGGCGTTTGGCAGGGACTGGTCTCACCGGAGCGCAGGAGCTGGCCAAGGCACTGCGGGGTGGCAGCCGAGCTCTGGCCGTGTCCATCAGCATGCAGGGCTCTGCGCTGCTCGTCCTCACGGGACCGCAGAGCAGGGACTGCGTAAGAAACAGCAAAGGAGGCGAGGCTGAAAAAAATCTGAGGGTTTTATCTGTGAGAAAGCACCAATAAACCTGCATGAACCTGTGCAGTCAGATGACAAAAAAGTGGTGCAGCTTATTGGGGAGCAGGGAAAATATTTGCTGCAAGGACAGGGAAGGGGCTGATTCCTGAGTCCATGTTCCTCCTCTGGCTGGAGCACAGCACTGCAGCTCCCGCTGGCTGAGCACGTCCTGCTGTCTTCTGCTCCTGTCCTCAGCTAACCCCGCCGGCAGCGCTGGCCTGAGCATCAGGCACTGCTGGGACATGCTCTTGCCAACTTTTGGCTTTCCTGGGCATCCCACACCAGGCCTGCAGCTGATGCCTGGTCTCGTCATTACCCCCTGTCCCCAAAAACATGTTTAGAACATTTTGCAGCCACTGAGATTGCGCTGGCACTGTGGCTCCCATCCTGCCTTCCTGACATGGTACTTGCCCATGGTACCCCCTCCCCTCAAGCAGAGCCCCTCCAGCCCCCCATGCTGCCCTGCCAGCGGCGAGCCCAGGCCACGAGAGCAGCTCTCACCCCATAGGAAGGAGCTGCCCTGCACTGGCTGAGAGGGGCAGCGGGCACAGCTCTTGCCCCATGAGCTGCCAGGAGCCCCAAGGCTGCCAAGGAGGGATGTTAAGGGGAAAGGGAGAGGGAAGCCACATTTACAGGGGTGCAAGCAGGCAGGAGAAGGCCGGCCAGAGCTGCTGCCACAGCAGTGGATGGCAAGGGCTGGGCAGGTGAACGCTGCTTTTTGGATTGTCCTCCTCCCTTCTGCCTGCCAGAGCTGCTTCATCCAGAGCAGATGGTGCAAACTGGAACACAAGATGCTCCGGTAGCCTGGCATGCAGGAACACCATGTGTCCTTTTTCTTCCAAAATAAGCTAAACTCAGCAAGACAGGGTTTTTGGTCGTGATGCGACACCTTCCTTTGATTAATACTTCACTTAACTGCACCTCAAGGTGCAGTTCAACTCCCACACTCATCTCTTCCCTCAAACACTTTCCTGCTTCTCAGTGCTTTAGGCTACCAGTGCCAGCTCTCAAGGTTTTTACACATCTGCTTTCTCCCAGGGATGCCAATCTGGCGCTGTGCAGAACACGGGTGCCTGCACCTCCAGCATTTCCACACTGAAGTCCCCTCTCTGTGACTTAGCTATGTTAAGCACTTACCCTGCAAAGATAAAGCAAGCTTTTATGCACCCCCCTCTCCAGCAGACTGCACCTATTTAGGAAGCTGTTTATTCTCGGCACACCTGTTTTGTAGACACAGATGGTGGCAGATGAGTTTAGATCTTGGGTGGCAAGTGACACCATGATGTATTCCAAAATACTCAGCTTTTTGGGGCAAAGATCTGTGCTAGAAGTGACCAATTGTTCCAGTGAGCAGTACACCCACCACTCCAGCTTCAGGACCTGATCTCACACCTCTGTGAAAACGGAATGAGCAGGGAAACAGGCAGAGACCAAATTACCCTCATTCCTTGCATAGCTCAATTCCTCACTTTCAATCCTAGACTGGTAGCCTCCAGGGATGCAGAAAATGCATTGTCAGAGCATCATTTCACATCCTGAATTTCTGCATTTATGAAAATTTTCCTGAGGGCTCAAGAGGACTCTTTGGTGACTAGAATCAAAATCCTTAAGGGAAAAGATGATCTGCAAAGGGCTGTGGTGGAGGACTTGGGAAGGAATTCTGCTTGGCCAGACTTAGGCAGGGGAAAAAAGAATAATGTATTCATATGAGCAATTAATTTATTTTTCTAGAAACCTTCTCCTGCTTAAATTATAACCAAACCCTGGCACTGCTGAGTGCTATGATTTAATACCCCCATAATTAAAGACTTTGTTGTCATCCCAAGTCCTCACTGTGCAGAGAAAAATCAGCTCAAGAGCAGGAGAAATGTTTTTTAAAAGTCAAAGGCTGATTAGCATGAATGCTTGTGAGAAGGCTTCCGGCACACAGCCCTCAAACATCCTGTCAGCTACCACCCCATCCCCAGGGCAGAGTGTGGGTACACTTTCCCAAGCCAACCCAGCCCAGCCTGCCCAGGTAGGTTGGGTCAGGCAAGGAACAGCAGGGTCCAAAACACCCACCTCAGCCTTTCCTGTGAAGGGTGAGACAAGCAACTCAGGAACACTTGGCACTCCATAAGGGATGAGGGATGCTTACCCAGGACGCCCTAGAGATGTTGGCACTGTCTAGCTACAGTGGGCTCTATGGTGCTCAAATACCAGAGCATGAGGAGAGCTTTAAAAAAAACCCCTATATAAGAGGCTGCACCCTTCACACACCAATCCTTGAAATTTTCCTAAGCCTTTCTTTGGGAGTACTGCTTTGACAACAAGTGAAATATATTTATCGTTTTATGGTACTTAAGATGCATGAATAGATCCTGCAGCCTCCTTACTATGCTTCGGCCATAAGGAACAAGTCATATAAATAATTTAAAAAGGAATTAATAAGGCCAGCAAATCAATGAAATGACAACTCTAAAACAAAGCGAAGGCACAAAATTTCAGCGCTATATTCCACCAAAAGGACTTCCATTGCTCCTGAGCACTCATTCAGCTTTCTTGTAGTGCTTGGGTACAAAGCTCCAAAATATCTTCAGTTTATGTAAAATGTCCTTGTGAACAAAGTGAATTTACCATGAGACTGAAGCAAGTGTCAGTGGTAGACTGTTTTCAGATGTCAAGACAGACGACTGTAAACTTTAAAACCTCCCTCTTCTGCTTTATTGACATGTAAATTGTTCAAAAATGTTCTCACAATTCAATAATTACAAAGACTTAGACTTACATTAAAAAAGTAAAAACCAGAAAACCCCCAAAGCAGTAGTGTCCAGCTCTAACTGAGCCCCTTTATCAAGAATCTGAGAAAAAGAGCAAGTACTGTCGAACACTTAACGTAACAGGATTAAATGTTGACTAGAACACTCAGTTTAAACTAAAGATAAGTGCACGTCCTATACAGTGTTTCAGAAAAGAACATTAGCCATTGGTATATCATTAGCCCATTTAAACTGAATTTTAAATAAGTGACATCCAACTGTCATAAAATTGGCACAGAAGGCACACTAGTGTGACAATGACAAACTGGATATGCCAGCCACTGAATTAATTACAAGCTTTTAATGAAACATGGTCACAAATCTTTGAGTACTAAATGTATAATACATGGAAGCATGATATTAAATATACACGCAAAACATCACCGCACGTGGGCCATCGCAAAATATACAGGAGTGTGTTGTGCATTTTTCTACATGATCAATACTTGATTAATAATCATGGGGTCTTCATGCAGGTGAGGATACAATTAATGAGAAAAGCAGCACCCCCAGTTACACATCCTTCACGTTCCACTTTGGTAACCAATGAACAGACTGATGTTTTAGTGCGATACAGTCCCTTAGGTCAAGCAGACTCCGAGGGCAATGTGTCCACGAGAAGGCTTGCTAGCTAAACAGCGTAGTGTGTCCTTACACCAAAAACCCAGGAGGAACAACTTCTCAGGAGGAGAAAGGCAGGAACTAGGAGTAAAATTTTTTTCACAGCAGTAATTACCAGTATTTTAAAAGCCCTGACTAATGACTGATTGATGAGGACTAAAAAGCAGGGAATGGGTAAAGAGATAACTGGCAGTAGTCCTATGTACAAGACTAAAAAGTTGGTAGAAAGATAGAAAGACAGTTATGCAGCTGTATATGTAATGGCTAAATGAATTAAAAGGCCACAAAACTATAACCAACTTTTCTTTGACTTCCTGGTGATTCTATTGATGTTGGAAATGACCTACAGCTTCCTACCATTCTCCTTAAGATTTAGGAAAAAACCAGTTACGGGAAAAAAGGAAAAGTGTATTCATCTGAGGATGTAACTAGACCTGCTCACATTTCCTATTCAGAAGTCCAAATTCTGTCTAAAAGAATTTCCTGCTAATCAGACATTACATCATTCTATAGAAAAATAATATTCCTGATACTGTAGCAACATTATCAGTAACTCTCTCTATTTCTCTTTCACCATAAGAATAAGACTATTTACTGGTGGCCTTAAATGCTCCTATGCAATAAAACTGTCACAGCTGTGCAGAAAGGAATCAACCGTAACTGAGCAGTGAACAATCCTGCATAAAAAGCTCAATCGCTATTAGTTAAGAATTCTCTTCATTTCCATAGTTTGTATCTACAATCTGGATATATAATTATTCTTGTACAACACTAGAGAGTCTGTGTCAGTCTTGGCACTAGCATCTGAGACAGCTTTGCCCTGCTGTTGAACACCATGGAGTAGTGAATGACTGGAGCCGGAATGGCGAGAGCGGTGGCGTTACGCGTCACAGGTCGACTGGTCCAGTCCATCTAGCGTAAGCTGATTCCTATGAGGAGAGTTGGGACTTGGGGGACCACTTGGATTTGAGCTGTTAGATGGAGTAGAGTGTTTGGTGGAGTCTGAATCAGGCTGTTAATGAGAAACATTAAAAAAATTATGTTTACTTGAAGTGAATTCTTTATTCTCAAAAGCTTTCAAATGCACTCAAAAATGAGGGTGAGCAACACCTATGAAGCAGTGTGCATTAGATTAATTCCATAGTTGAGCATTCAAGCAAGTACTTTCATTACCATCAACAGGCTCTAGTGCACTCCCAAAGGTGACCTTCTGATGCAACAGAAATTATGGTAAAGTACGTGGAAATCGCTACATCTCTGGCTCCTCTCCTTTAGCCATTGCAAAGCTTTCCTGATGGAATGCATCTATGTGTTCACTGTTGTTCAGAATTTACCAGCCTGCAATTTTAAGGCAATTTTTATAGCCCAGGAGTAGGTTTATCTGCCCATGTAAACATACAAAAACTATGGTCAAATCATCTTCAGTTTGGTGAGGAGAAAGGAAACAAGCATACAAACTGTTTACAAAACAGCAACAAGCCTGTGAAGTGTCTGACAAATGAGTGAAGGCTGCCACGAATCAGGTTGGAGACCTGGAAACACAATATACTTAGTGGGTACGTCCTACGTCAATATCTAATAAAGGCTATACACAGTTATTTCCCCAGTGTTAGATTAGTTGTTGGATATTTGCCTTCACAAGGCTGGTCTCACTTCAACAGGATGGCTGGCAAGTTTCCCACTATTTTGGTGTGTTACAACTCCAAGCACTGCACACATTCACAGCTAATGAAGTACTGCACAAAAAAACCTGGTACCATTGCAGCAAGTTATTTTCAAGAAAGGGAAATATATACTCAGCAAATACACTGAAAGGTAGCATCCTTCAGGAATGCTGTTCAAAATATTTTGCATGGCTTGAACAATAATATGATAATCTATAACAAGATTATCCTAACATGATCCAGTTCATAAAGCCAAAAGGCATGGGGAAAATAGTATAAAGCCAAAAGGTGTTATTAGAGCCTCTTTCCAGTTTCAAACGACTATTTTTTTAAATTTAAGAAGTCATAAAAAATTGTAAGAGCTACCAAAAAGAGAATGGATTGTTAAAAAAACCCTTTAGAATCTATCATTACTTGTGCCTACAAACAGCAACTACCATTACAGCCTGGAATATAATGGAGTTTGGGAAGGGTGTGCAGAATAACTAACACAGTCCATCATAATCACCTTTGAAAACCAAGACTGTTTCAAAAATACCTGTGTTTAGAGATCCCCACTTTCATGTGCTTTAAATGGCTAACTGAAGGTGACAAAGGAAGTCAGGCCACGGGTGTGATCAGAACTCCGGACTTGGTGTGTGCTAAGGCATCCTGCAAAAGTCTGGCTTCCTGAAAACATGCTTCAAAATTCAGAGCATCATATGGGCCCACAGCTGGGTACCAAAAAGCACTAAAAAAGATCCTAATCAGGGACTTTGCTTCCCAAGAATAATTCCTAACACTTTCCTTGCACAGACAGTGCTTCAGCAAAGCTTGGAAGAAAACATATGATAAATCATGGAAACAAAAATCACGTGTCTTCTCTATTTAGAGCCAGGAACACCAGTTCTGTAGAGCCAGGACATTTTAAGTTTGGTGACTACTGGCACATACTCTTACTATTGCTAGAAGCAGTTCTACGTGTTACAGATATGATTCTTTCTCAAGTTATATGACAAAAAGCCTTCCTTAAGGCAGCACTGAAAATTACTTAACTAGTCATACTACTTTGCTATTCTATGCTAATATCCCAGAGAACATTTTTAGAAGCTTTGAGGACATTTCATCAATTAGTCAAATTTCTGTTGCCTATAAAGCTTAATCAAAGACATAATACTTCTTAAAATATCACCATAAGACGATCTTTTCACAGCTTTGCTTTTGTGCTGGCGTATCTAACTTGCAAACATAAATTACAGGCTGGGAAAAACACTTGTGGAAAGAAAACATCTCCATAAATGTCTTTATGAAGTATTTCCTTGGGACTGTAATTTATTGGAAAAAGAAAACAATCTACGTCAACAGGATATTGTTGGTCTCAATTTAACAGAAGCTATTTTACCTCTTTGTCAAACTCCTGGTCAGGGTCAGACATACTTCGGGAAGGCATGGCTGCTCCCACATCACTGCCACCTGGAGAGAGCGAAGGACAAAAGGCAGGTTACACCTCCTGTTGACACCACAGATTACAGCTCAGAAGTGACCAGCTTGCTCCCAGCCTTACTTGATGAGGGCCATGAGATGTAGGTTTTGTTTCTCTGCTGCTGCTGCTGCCGTGACAGGTTAGCTGAAGACGGACAGGTTTTTTCATCCTGTGCAGGAGGTAGGACACTCTACAGTTGAAATGAAACACCCTGTTAGCCAGCAACAAAAGCCATCCAACAAGAAGCTGTTACTCGTGAAAACTTTACTGTGCTTTTGAAGCTATTACAACCCAGTGTTGGTAGAAAAACTGAACTTACTTGACCACATCCACATATTTTCAGTAACAGACACAAACCCTGAGAAAGACAGAGAAAGAACTAAGCCCCATAGCAGCCACTGGAACCTGTCAGCCAGCAATCCCTCTCTGAAGGGGCAGGGACTGTACTAACAGCTTTGCTTTCCTTCCTCCTCCTGCTGAAATGACAAATGCCTGACCCACATCTGGGCTATCTGAGAAAGACAAGAAAAAGCCTGACTAACAGCTCTAGAATGGAGGGTACATACAGAACATAAAAAGTGTACCTTCACGTCTTCCTCTTGTGGATTTAACACTAAAATAGCTCACAAAGTGCTGTATTAGTTAAATACAAAATAAAATTAATGTTAGAAAGCACTGCAAGTCGCATGCATTTTAGTTACCTCCACAGCATTAGTTTTTTTCCCCTTGTTATTGCTCTAAAATTGGTGAAGTGCCACAAGCATACCATATCCAGTTCCTAACAGTTTGTAGCTACTCCTACCCTTGCTAGGGAAGCGGAGGAGGGACAGGAAGAGGAAGAAAGCAGAGGGGAGCCTTGCAGTGAGGAATGGTCACTCTGGAGAGAGATTTCAGCAGAGATAGGGCTCATGTGATAGACGTGCTCAAAGCCTGTTGGAGGTGATATCAAGAGCAGAATGTTGAGAGGATGAGGGGAAAGGAAATTCATTCTGTTATTTTAAGAAAACAAACAAGAAAAAGGAAGGAGGAGAGACGGATTATTTACAAAACTACTAACAAGCTCCTGGCAGTGATATCTGTCTTTCAGTGTCTCATTCATAAGTCAGCTAACAGAATTTCCTTGCACAGGATTTAGAAGCATTGCACAGCAGGAAGGTTCACCTTTCTCAAAAGGATTTAAAGAAGAATTTGGTACAGAGATAATACTTGAGCCCATCCAGCTCATCTTCACAGTTTTTGTGAGCAAGAACAAATGCACATATATATCCCTCCCTTATAAATGTATTTTACCAGTGGGAGGTCCATAAGGACCTGCATTCCGTCTCCTGGTCCCATATGAGCCACATGGTTGAAATTCGTTGGGTTAGAAATCATCTTTGACCTTAGCTCAGGGTCTCTAAGCATTTCCCTAAAAAAACAGAGTGATTTTTACTATTAGCATTCCCAGTCTCTGCATGTCATCATGTATATTCAGTTATGTACCACAAAGAAATTCTTACCGCCTTTGCTGTAACCGCTCTTCCTCAGGAACCTTGAATACGAATCTTCTTTTGCTCCTGGTTCGAAGCATTTGCTTCTTGCTGTTGTCAGAGGTTTCTGGTACACTGAGGCCAGCTCCTGCTGTAATAGCACAAAGCAATTTCACATACAGAGGTACACACTGACCCAGACACATTCAATGCAAATTTCAGCTAGTGCAAAGGTAACATGGTGAAAATTACCCAGTTAGAATGAGTTCCCCACTTCTCCCCTAGCTCAGGACTCACCTGCAAACTTGTTCTTGAAATATATTAGCCTTGGCGGCTCGCAGTTAAGGAGGTTCAGTGTGCCATCCATGTTTAATGGTCTGATCTGTTTTGAGGAAGGAGACAGACAATTACCTCCAGTCTAGCATACACTGTGAAGAAACACCTCATTTGAAAGTAACCCAATTAAGTTCAATATTCAAAGAAAATTACTTACCCTTCGCAGGCCAATAGTCTGGACCCATTCCATAGTGTTAACATCAAACACGTCAACACCATACTCGCTATACACTGTTACATATGAAGAATTGCAACCTGCATTGATTGAAAACAAACAGAAAACCCTAATGTCATTTCAGTAGCCCAGAACTGACAAGTATTTGAGCAGATTTCCATAGCTACAAGTTTTCCACTATGTGCAAGATACATTTTAAGAACATTTTCAAAGCCCCAGTTTCAAAGTGATTTTTTTTTAGTGAGAATAGATTTGCTAATGACAGCTACCAGCATCATGGAAACATTTAATTTTGACTCTTTCAGTATTTTTTAAAACTTCACATTGCCATTTCATTAAATTGCAAAATGGCATCTGAAGTTTTCAGATGCATACAAATTTGCTAGGTGGTAGGAACTGAGCAGCTAGCTTTGCTATGGATTACTTCATTTCAGAAGCAGCAAACTAACTATACATCTGCTGTGTGCAGAGGAGATGAGAGAGCCACCATCTGTGAGCTGGGTCATGAACTCATGATGCAGATCTGCTCTCAATTTCCTTCCTCTTTTGCTTACAATTTTCTAGCTTTAGATATTCATGTATGGGTTGCTTTCATCAAGCTGACAGAAAAATGTCACAATGCTTAAAGCCTGTAACTCATTTTCTCATTTCAATTTTTTTTGAAAGCATAAAAGGCATCAGCAGACAAGTTTATTTTAGGTCAAACAAAAAGCAGAGATCTCTAGAGCTTTGTATCAACATGCTTCCGCTCATATAAAGACTGTCTCCTGACGTACAAAGCAGTTACTAGAAACTTAAGGGATTTAATAGAAGATGCTTCAATAAACAAAATGAAAATAACCCAGTAGGACTCTAAACACATCACAGAATCTTCTTAGAAGAACTGAAGTACAGTTGTGGTGCTATTTTTTAAATTCATTCAAAGAATGCCTTGGACAGCTATCATAAAAGTGTAACACAAAAGTGATTTATGGTCAAACATTTATTACATGTGGTCTTAGTTGGCTTGGATGTTCAAATCAAGGAGAACCGAGCATCAGGCAGAAATACCATCTGTAGCCAAGGCTGGCACTTGGCAGTCAGAGCTGATGAGCTTGACCAGATCTCAAGTGGAGAGCCATGTCAGTGCCTGTAGCTTGCCCATGCTACAGCCTCAAGACCAGCTGGCTCTGAGGCTTTGCACCAGGCTGCACAGGAGCCAAGAAGCCCTAGGATGCCCACACTGGCTCAGCACAGGACACCAGAACTAGGCTGGTGTAGGGCCAACCCTGATGGGCCACCCAGGCTAACAGAGCTGTGCTAGTGCTCACCCTGCCCTCTCCCAGGGCAAGGGCACTGAATGCCCCAGACACAAATTCTCTGTTTTATCCCAAAACCTCTCTACAACGTGGTGCTTTACCACAGCAGAATCACTTCCACTTTGTTGGTCTCCCCTGCAAACACTGGCTGAGAGAGTTGTTCTCAGCCTGGAGAAGAGAAGACTCTGGGGAGACTTTACCACACCTCCCAGTACCTGAAGAGGCTACAAGGGAGGTGGAAAGGGACTTTTTACAAGGGCATGGAGTGATAGGACAAGGAAAAATGGCTTTAAACTCAGACTGGGTTTAGTCTAGATATTAGGAAGAAATTCTTTATTGTGAGGGTGGTGAGGCACTGGAACAAGTTGCACACAGAAGCTCTGGAAGAAGCTGCATCATCCATGCTAGAGTTCAAGGTCAGGTTGGACAGAGCTTTGAGAAAATTGGTTTAGTAGAAGGTGTCCCTGCCCATGGCAGGGGAGTTGGAAGTAGGTGATCTTTAAGATCCCTTCCAACCCAGACCATTCTGTAATTTTACAACCTCCTGATGGGATAGTTAAAAAAAGCCACCATCACCAGTGACAGACACTAAGACTGAGAAAGGAGATCAAGTCTAAAGAAAAGGGAAGTAATTCAGTTTCCTTTGGCAGCAGAAAATGTTGCTCTTTCTACAAATACAGCCCTAGGCCAGCACCACTCAGGACTGCACATACAAAAATGTTATAAAATAGTTTACAGTAAGAACATTTCTAATAATAACAGACAAAACTATTAACCAGCAAGTCTAGTTTGCTGAAATGCAAAAACCTGTAAAGCTGATTAAGGAAAAGGAAACATTAGTTTTAGCTAATGGTGTTTTTAAGTAAATTTGCCACTACACTGTTTCCTTGGGACTTTGCTTCAGACTCATGTACAGAACTAGGTCAGAGTAAAGCAAGCAAACAATTTCAGATCAAGTCAAATAAAATTAAACAAATTCCTATTAGGGCCTGGCCTGATCAAACCAACATGCACCTAACTCCTTGCTGTACTACTTAAACAAAAAGCTATTTCTTGTCGTCAATCATTCAAAAAAATTTAATTGCTATTTGAGCTTCAAATAGAAATACCAGATTTATC
Organism: Gymnorhina tibicen; assembly: GCA_013399875.1. Classification (NCBI taxonomy): domain Eukaryota; kingdom Metazoa; phylum Chordata; class Aves; order Passeriformes; family Artamidae; genus Gymnorhina; species Gymnorhina tibicen. The sequence goes on from VXAZ01003161.1 coordinate 2,202,906, forward strand.
ATCAACTGCCTTTGACTACTGAATACCAAAAAATGCTCTGCATGTACCTCTGTTCTACCAAGCTGATAAACCAATGCTTCTGAAACAAGCAGAGTGGTTCAAATACTACCCTCTACCTATACTATTTTTGGATATTGTCCCTGTAAAATTAAAACCGAAAGGAGAAAAAATGCTACCATTTCAGCCAAAATTTCTCTCTCTTATTATCTTTCTCAACCTTTCAGACTTGCAGTTACATTTCTTCTGCAACTTTCTACTGTACTTTGAGTACAGGACACAGAAGACACCCTACAGGCAACTGGGCATTTATACTCTCTAGGTGACCAAAAATCTTTATAGAATTTCACAGACAGGTAGTCTTGCACTGTCCTGCATCCAGGACTACTCTCTGTAGAAATTATTTTGCATTCCACTATTTATTCTTTTGTGTTCTGTAATAAGACAGAGCATTTCTTGCAGCATCCAGGATCTCCAAGTCCAAAACTACCACCAGGAAGAACCACGTGTCTGTTAACTCATCAAAACTTAAACTCGATATTCAAAGACAAACCGAAGCGAAATTGAATACAACGCTGAGTATTTTTAGACAAGTAAAGCAGCAACAGGGATATGGCAACAGAAAAACATATACATACTACAGGCAACAGGAGCTGCAGGCCACATTAGTTCCTGCATGCGTGACCTTCGACCTTGCGAATCGACGTAAACTCCCATATGGCTGAAGCAAAGCAGGTATTCCTCATTACTGAGCTCCACAGCACAAAGGGCATCAAAAGACTGCTGTGAGAGGAAGATAAGCGAGGGGTCATTAGGATTTACCAGGTTTATAGATTGTCCATCTCCCTGGATGGTCAACAGAGAGAACCCAGACTGGTAGCCAACACAGAGCTTGTCCTTGAACACTGTCATCCACTGTACAATTCCTGGAGCCTGAATTTCACTGAATTTTTTGTGGAAAGGTTTAGTTCTGTGAATTTCATAGCAAAAAACCTGTCGTTTGACAGCCACAAACAAACAAGTAGAAGAACTCTTCTTTAGTGTTCCGGTTGTAATCAATTGGCAGCCTTTAGTTTCTGCAAGCTTAATGTCAAAGTTCCCTTCTGACCCATCCAGAGAGGCCCAGGGGTAAAGGTGGACGTGATGGTTCCGACCACAGATGAGGATGATAATTTTCTCTTTGGGAGCAAGCTCTATCTGGTACACCTTCTTGCAGTCAGCAGCTCGGACTATCACTGCAAAGGAAACAAGAACTGCCGTAAGTTAAACAGGAAAACCACCAGGTCTGGAAACACTGCAGCGCTGCACAGTGATGCCTGAAGATTAATCTAAACACAGACATGTACCAGGTGAGGAAGAGCACTTATTACACATGTTCGATTCTCCGTTATTAATTCTCAGAGCAAACAATGAAACAAAGCATTCCTGTAACCCTCTCTATTCATAAAAAATATCTCAACAACACTTCATGGGAAAACATTGCTTAACATGTAGGATAAATGGAGAAAATTTTTTTATATAATTATATCTGTACCATCTGTACAGTGCAAGATGCTGCATCTTCCGAAATGGGTCCCACCTTCAGGAAAACATCAGCATCTTCAGTAAATTTTGGAGGAAGACCAAATTAGCAGAATACAAAGACAAGAAATATAAAGTATTTAATCCTGATAAGTGAGGATACAAAATGTTGTACTGCTGGCAGATCTCTCAGCCAGATACAAAAGCAGTCCAGTAAGAGGGTGTAAAACACATATATGGAAAGGCAAAAAAATTCTGTGTGTGATGGGGAAAGGATACGAAGGAATGGGCTTAGGCTGCAGGAAGAGAGGTTAAGGACAGGCAACAGGAAAACCCTTCTCAGAGCAAGGACTAGTCAGGCTACCCATGGGGAGTTTTGCTGTTTGATGCATTTTTTTTAAAGCAGGGTTACAGGCAGATAAGGGGGGGCTTAGGTACAATGTGTGCTCTTTAGGGATCTTGTCTACACAAGAATTTTCAAGAATGAAGTGAGTATTTCATGGGGTACAAACAGAAGGGCAATTCTAAACTAGGGAAGTTAATAAGCATAAACCAATTAAATTAAATTGTAGCTTTAATTTTTCTGCTAGCTGAATGCATTAAAAGTATTTGTGAATCGTAGTTTAAAAAAAAATAGAACTTTTAATTTGAAATTCTATGCTTTTTTTTGAGTAACAGCTGAGTAAGGTAACCAAGTAAACAAATTCTGTAAAGTTGGTAATTAGACTTCAGCTGTTCAAATCACAAAGTGCTGTTGTGGTATTCCCCCACTTGCATAAACAGATGAAATGTCTGAAGAAATGTTCTATGAAATAACCAGCTTTGCCACAGAGAAATGATTTGCTTCCTGGCTCCAACTCCAGCTTATTTGTCAAGAATTAAGCAATATTCTAACAAAAGACCTTTGCTATAAACAGCTGGCAGTTAATTAACACTAAAAATTACAACTGCCATAAAATGAAGAACAGATTATGATTTATAAAAATGCTATTAACACACAGAACTGGCCAGAGAAAACTCCTGCTAAACATCTCCACTTAAAACCAAAATTGATAATTAATTTTCACATTTACATATGACACAGTGATGCAGATAATCGTTCCTTTATGAAATGACCTTTCAAATTAAGTTTACAACTTTCTTTTATGCAAGAAGCTGTACTGGAATCCCTGGAATTATTTGCATCTCAAGTTATGTTTATATCTAACTACTTAAAGAATGGTGACCACTGGAAGTTTACTCCAAGGAATGGCATTCACTTCTGCTAAAAAGAATTTCAAATATCTGCTGTCTCCATGTATAAAGCAGTTTCTCCTGGAATTGGGCAATGTCTTATTCTAAACAAGAAGAAGCAATAACATTTTTCTTTTGACCCAAAACCACATCCCTGATGTCATTTAACTCTGAAAGTTAAGTAAGTCTTTAAAAGCCTGTATTCACTGTTTTATTTTACACAGAAATGCAAGCTTTAGCACAAGTAAAATGCAATTTTCAAATAGCCACCAACTAAATTACACAGAAGAAGGAATCGAGGAAATCACTGACAAGACTAGCACTCAGGAGTCTCTGACCTAGGAGACAAGGGAAAAGGAATGGTGGAAAGAAGACTTTCCATTGGTGAACCAGACTTGTTCTTTGCTTTTCCATGTTTAAAATTGCATTTTGTATGGATTGACGCCGACTGATCCCCATGCTCGTGTCCTTCTGGCCTCCATGCTTTCCCTACCATACCAAGGCAGGTCTCCCATTGTTATTTGTGTTTGTCCTCAGTATATCCAAACAAAGAGAAAAATGCTTCCCTTATTCCCCATGATGCCTAATAACTCAACAGCAGAGGGATATGCCTGTGCTGCCCAGTGACTATGCAACATATGCTTCGCTGTGGTGCCTGAAGTAGCGTGTGAATTTCTGGAATGGACACAGTAAGACTTCAGGAATAACAGAGTATACTGATCCTATTTTTCCTAGGCAGAGGGCAAAGTACATTAAGAACAGGAAGGAAAAAGCAGGTTCAGGAGGAAGCACAGAGTCAAGGAATTAGATAATGGGAAGGAGCAAGCAAGCACTTGCTTTTAGACATCATCGGTCTGAAAAAGAACGTGAGTGGTTGTCAAATTTCTGGAAGAAACAGACAACAAGACACAGAGGCTTTAAAAGAAAGTCTACAAACTCTGTGTGTGCTGTGCATGCTCTGTGTGCTGAAGCATTTTGCTACCTGCTGTGGGAACACAGCTAAGGTGAGAATGTGTCAGAATATGCCCAGTAACTCATCCCTTTAATTTCTGCCAGTCAACTGAATGTAACGATAATGATCACATTAGTGCTTATATCTCACATTCACTTTTCCTTCTCATCAATTAACTGAGTGCTTAATACTTACTATACATGAAAGGCTGTTGTGCAACCTATATTACAGCAGCACTAAAAGTTATGGAGCTCATAATTCTGTACGTAATTGCTGCATGCATTATGGCCTAACTTACCATCACGGGTCACCTCTATCACATACAGTCCTTCTTCTGAACCAATTGCTATTCTATCTCGATCTAAACCAAGAGGGGAAAAAAAAGGCCATTAATTCAGCTACACTTAATCTTATCTTTAAAACAGGCTGTTTGCGTTGAACAGCTGAAAAAAATTTCTGCGCAGATTTTCACCAGCAAATCAATTTTGCTTAAGTTCACACAGTCTGTCAAAAGCATGCTATATACCATATTGCTAAAACAACCTGCTGAACAACTCAACAGTATTATTTACTCCAAGTGGATGAAGAAACCTGAATATCAATGCAAGATTAGCATTTTTTTGCCCATTATTAAATTCCTATGAAGCAATTCAGCTGAGGAATTTATTTCAAGGTGTCAGCGCTCTCATTATAGAAGCCCATCTAAAAGTTCCAACAACCTTCACACACTTATAAAAGTTAAAACAAACATACCTACAATAGCAGCAGCTAAACTTGCTTTAATAAGAGGCAGTGTACTGTCATAGGCTTCTTGTGGAATATGCACAACCTGGTTCCTCAGCCTGTTTTTGTGCAGGATAGACTGCAACCCTTCTAGGATTCCAACCCACTTTCTCTTTTCATTCTCATTTTCCGTCAAGATTAGTAGAGAACAAGACTTTGAAGGCAAACCTAAGAGAGAAGCTGTCACCTTTAAACAGACAGAGACAGTGAAATTAGTTAGAGTAATAAAAGCCCTTTTTTATCACACAGAACTGTGAAAACAAAGTAGACTTTCTTATGACAATGGAATGATGTATCTGAGGGGCATGCACAACACAGCTAATACAGTCACGGTGCTTCAAAAAAACAACCAAAAACCAACCACTGCACAAGCCACAGTGGTTTGGTTTAAAAGTATTCAGTCTTGCTTTAGTATTCTGAATCCTAAAATATGGGCAAGGAATGCTACAATAATCAATATACAGCAGTAAAAGGCTCCTTCCTGCTCTGAACTGGAATTTCAGTGGCATACCACAGTTTGTCCTGATCCCTCCCACCCACCCATAACTTACTGAAAGTGACACACACGCTTTGCGAACCAGATGCATTTAAACCCAAAGGCATTGCTATAATCAGTTCTTCCAGATTTTGATTTTGTTACCTAATTTTCCAAATATTTGTCCAGGGGAACATCATGTCATATCTGCATTCAAAGCTCTGGAAGAAAGCAGTATTTGAAACTGAAGTACTGCATTCTCCCATGTCCCCATGTTAAAAGAAAATCACTATGGTTTCACTTAATTTTCAGCTATATCATCCCACAGATCTCAAAGCAGCATGTGTTCTAAACAGAAAAACTATCCAGGAACTTCCGTTTCCTGAAGAATGCACACAGTAATTCTTAATATTTTGGTTTTTTGTACTGCATGAAGAGACTAAAGGGTTTGTGGGATCATGGCAACTATACTTTCAACCACAGATAAACAGGCCAACAGCCAGGATCATCTCTCACCACAGACTCTGAGTAACAACAGTTAAACAGAAAAAAGCAGCATAAGATATAAAAGTGCAAATCTGAAGGCTGTAACATGGAATATCAGACCTTCAGCCTACATGCCTTGATAAGAAAATCATCATAAGGATAGATGTTGTGGTAATGCAACACACACACACACTTCCTGGCAGAGTGAATAAAACAGTAACACTCATCTTGAAGATAAAATATACCTGAAAGTAAACTTGGGAGAATAGGATGTCAAAGACAGAAGTTCAGAAGTAAGATGAAGGTGAAGGGAGGCAGGGAAAGAACTGAGCAGCTGCAATTGCTCATAGCTCTTACTACTCTGCATAAAGCTTTGTTCCTGTCTAAACTGTAACAAAGCATTAATATTTTAAAGACAGATGGAGGCATAATGGATAATACATTTAGAAAACAAAACTAAACCAGATTCCAGCAATGGTTTTCCCTTTGAAGTACCACCATGTATTACTCCTCAGCCTTTTGAAGGTGGCAACTTACATATAGTCAAATGCAGGAAAAAAATGTGAGCAGTTAGTCATAATATATATTGCATTATTCATCATACAAAAATCCATTATTTGCTATGAAACTCAAGGCTTCATAACTCGGACTGCTAAGCTTTGGAAGCACTCCACTACAGCCAACTTTTACACTATTATTAAAAATGTGTATCGATGGCAGCACTTAAGACTGCGGTGTCTGAATGTCAGCAAGGCCTAACATCCAGCTTTGAAAACTAGTTACCAAGGAGAAATGTTTGAATCTGAGATGAATTCTTACTCTTCTTGAATTCATGGGGGGTCAGAGATGGGAACATTTCAGTATTTGGCAGCACTGTGGTATTGTTTTCTGCTGGTGGAAGATCCAGAAGAAATGAAAATCTGTCTTTCGCAGGCCACCAATATTATCATATGTTATGTGCAGTGACACACACCAAAGAAGAACCACATTTTGACTCAGATGATGTGAATTAACAGTTTTAACTGTTCTGTACAAGCTCCTCTATGTGACTGTGTCAGCGAGATGCAAATCTAGAACTAAATGAAATCGAGAAAAGAGACTCTCCCATCAGGTGTTAGTGGTTTCCAGTTTTAGAAATTCCTGCTTTTGAAGGAGGACATAGAACTGAGAAAAGAGGTGTAATCCAGCAGCTTCTCTGGTCCCATACCTAAATGGATATATTCACACATCAAGCTTCCAGTTAATTCATCACATCTCTTTAGCAGTGGATAACCTGATCAAACCATGGAGGTATTTGGTCATGTCTATCCACACAAGTATTTTTACACAGGGATATGTGACAAAAATGGTTTTTATTATTTAGATACCCTTTCAGTTAAAAACTGCATGCAGAAACTAGAGCAGCAAGTCAGGCAGGCTAAACTGTATGAATGCCTTGCTCTTAAATGAATGAACCATCATTCTGCACAGCGTATTTTCTCTCCTCAGAAGTCCCTTCCTACAGTATTCCATATTTGCTAATTTAAGAACAGAGCAGGCAGATGGGAATTAAAAAACCCCAAAACCAAAATAGAAACAAGAGGAAACTTAAGGTAAAGGTAGTAGTAAACCAAAGTATGAAAATTCACTGCAGAAAATATTTTTACAAAAAAGCAGAAAAGCAGAGACACAGAGGCAGTCAAGTAGCAAAGACAATTCCCAAGTAAAATCCTGAAGGACCAAATGATAGGGACTGCAATTGACTGACAGGTCTTTGCTTTCCATGTTTGATTGACTTGATTCTAAATGGATGAAGATCAGAGATGCTGAAAACAGTGAATTTCTGTATTCAAATGTAAGGGAGTATAGATACTGGCTACTAATGTATTCTTTTCTAAATTTTAGAATTCCAGATTTAAAATTATTCACATAAAACATAAGAATTAAGTTCCTGTTGTTAAAAACTAAATACAACATTCAGATAGAACATACACTAAAGGGGATATTACAACTCAGCTAATTATTTTCTCGTATTATATTTTTTCTACTGTACTTAAATAAGAAATTAAGGAAACTAAAGTTTGAAATGTATGTCTTATATACAAGATAATACATGGCAAACTAGATCAGTCTCAGAATATTCTGTTACAGCATCGGTTCCTAAAGCAAGAGTCCAAAGCTAAGCAAGAAAAAACAGAACCTGGTAATACCGATGGAAGAAGAGAGAAAATACACTGAATTATAATCAAGAAATTAAAAAAAGCCAAACTTCATATACAAGGAGGCAGCTAAAGAAGGAGAACTTTGTTCTTTACAGTTCCCTTTTAAATGGAGCACCATATTGTTCTTCTACATATCTCAGAAGCCCTTGTAAATTCTTACACTTCTACATAACTTAATCAACATTAGATATGGATAGCATATGCCATTATCAAAACAAAACACTGGTATTAACTGATATTTTCTGTAAGAGTCAGATGGTAGCCATACCCTGAATATACAAGGGATGTCTTTACGAGTTGCATGTATTACGTCCGATGCTAGGACAGAGCTCACACAAAAGTCTTCATCTCTAGTGAGAAAAGAGAACAAGAGCATCACATACAAGTACACGCTAGGATTATTCAGCAAAATCTAATGGGTATCACCACTGTATCAATAGGCTGCAATCTCCTAACACCGCACAGAGGCCACAACTGCTTTGTTATGCTCTAACCATCCTTGACCCAAACAACTCACAAGCCTCACTTATGTCTCTAAAGCATCTGGTACGTGTAACCCAGTCCATCTGAAGTTAAGCGGGGTGACTTTGTGTAGTTTTGGTGTCCCAACCACACCTATTCTACAATTAGAAGCAAGAATATTGCTCTTCCAGCCCAGCAGACACATTAGAAATGAATAATTCATACCTCAATGTGTAGCAAGAGAGGGGCCTTTGGAAAAAAAGAAAAATCACATAAAAAGCTCTTGGCAACATAATTATAGTTTGTGGGTTTCAAATAAGGGTTTTCAAAACAGCTAGATTTTATTCTCTATTACAGTAAAATAAACAGACATCAGAACAACTTTTGCATTTCAGAGTGCTCCAACCCAGAGGGCTTGTCTACACTAGCCTTTTTAAACTGAATTTGACCAAGTTGATCACCATAATTGCCAATTTTAGTGCAAAGATGACACTAATGTCTGAAACTTGCCTGTGCTAGAATTCATAGCTGTGGTGGTTAACATCTATTATAAAAACATCTAAGAATCCTCAGATGACAGCCTCAAAGAGGCAGCTACAATAAGCAGATAAAGCATGGGACAGTTGGTCTATAGTATCTGGCTGAGTTGCTTCAAGCGATGCACTGATGTGAATGCTGCTATTTGCAATACTTCCACGTTCCTGCTCCTGCTGCCAGCACGTCAGAGAGCTGACACTGACAGTTCCCAGTGAGTGTGAGAACAGCACAGCAGTACTGGTGCAACCCCACAGTATTACTGTCTGGAGAAAATATAAATCAAGGTGCTTGTGAATGCAAACTTTATATTCAACACAGGTACAAAGGTGCTGTAACATTAAAAGGTATTACACTTTCTTGGTATTTCCATAAATTGAAATAAAAAAACCACTCTGATCAACGTAAGTCTCAGATCTCTGGTAGACAGTGTTCACTGGTTCAGATGGTTCCCCATGAAATAATAACTCCTGTGAGAAGGCAGGGTCAGAGCCATTTGCAGTGTAAATTAGTTGGTGCTTTTCTGCAGACTACTTCAATTTTTCTATCATTCCTGAACTTACTGGCTATGGGCTGATCTGTGACTCAGTGTTGGGGTCAGAGTGCATGGGAAAAGCAATCTACCAAAATACATTTGCTTTTTACAGGTGCATATGGAATTCTAGGAAGAAGCATGCTAATGCTGTAAATACTGGTGATTGCAGTGTGAGCGACTATAAAATCACTTAAGTAATTTCTTGTTGAGCCAACTTGATCAGCCTAAACTTAGCTGTAGTTTATGTACAGAATACAAGAATCTTCTTAGACCAGAGCTCTCAGAATGTTATAGTTTCTTGTGTACTAGAAATAAATACTCCTGTTGAGAAAAAAGTAGAGAGGATTTCTACTCTGTCATAACAACACAAACCTGAGATCCAAGACTTGACTTGCCACAACTCCAGGCTGGGTGGATTTTCCTTCAGGCACATCATATAAGAACAGTTTACAGTCACAGACAACTGCATACGCCCTCTGCCACCCTTTCTTAACTCCTGTAGGCTTTGGGACCTGTGGGTAAATAATTGATTGCTTATTACATGTAAGCACACGTAGGAGACACAGAAAGCAGGACATTTAGAAAAGCTTATACTTAGATCAATGGAATTAGAACACATTCTACTTGTCCTTCAAAATAGGATGAAAAATACCAAGTAATCAAGCAATCATTATCCCTCTTCTAAGTTCAACCATTCCGTGTTACAGCTTAAAAAATATATTAAGACTTGTATAACGATATTAGGCTTGGATATTCCACCAATGCCAAAATGGTAGGGCAGTTTACCTTTCATATTACGCTTACATAAACAATGACAGAAATTCTTTCTTAAACCATTCTTTCTTTTTTCCCTGCTGCTTATCAATATTGTAGCTACTAATCTACTGACCTTCAGCTCTTGCAGTAAAACCGAGTGTTTCTCCCACATCTAAAGCAATGAAGGTTAAATAAGTTACATAGATGGCACACAAAGCCTTAAGGCTTTAGCACTATTTAGGAGATGTGTTTAAACATACTTAGAGGATCGATGCTGTAGAGCTGTAAGTGAAGTTAAGCATTCTTCTCTTGTCCAAGAACAAAAGACTGTTACCTTGACATAACCTTTATAGGCTGTTCCTATTCCTCTTTGCACATCTACTCCAAGAGGCCTTTTGGCTTGTTCAGGGGGTATAGGGCAGACCTGAGGTGCACTATCCTTGCAGGAAACATGGCATGCAAATGAACACACTAAGTACAAAAGAGAAAATTCACAGTGAAATGTGTGTATGAGTCAGTCATAACAGGTGATTAACACAGTCTACACTCAATGAATTAATTAATCACACTGAAACTGGCAGTCAAATATTGCAATAGCTCACTACGCTGAAGGGGTGAACACACCTGGATATTGTACGAGACTCTCCAAAGTGCCTTTATTTCCTCTTTTTAGCCTATGACATTTATAAAGGGCAGGAACTGAGTCAACATTTCAAGGAAAATGAGTTGGGCAGACTTGCTGGTGTTAAGCACCAGCTAACCCAGCCACAGAAGAGAAATAGTATTAATAAAGGAGGAATAAAAATTACAGGGTAGTGCTAATAGGTGTTTAATTTGATCCACATATGCAAGAATACTGCAAAGACAAAGTAAAACTAAATTGATCAAAAAACCAGAAAGGGTTAAACTATTAAATACAAGATATAGACATAAATAAAGCATAAATGAAGTAGAAACCAGGAACAAGGACTGAAATACTGCATGATGAAAGAGGCATATGTATCTACTGCCCAGAGTTCAAGTAAGTTCAAATAAGGAGCAAACTAGCATTGTATGCTTTCTTACCATTTGCACCACTTTGTACCACTTTGTGCTGCACCAGCAAGGGACAGAGGTCTCTAGGTCTCATCTATAGAGCATTTCACACAGAAGCAGTACACAGAAAAAATTCATATGCCACTTCACATGAGACAGACTACAAGAACTGTGGAGTGAGTTAATGTGTTATATCGAGGCGTCTGACCCACAACTTAGGGGCCAGATCTTTCCACAGAGATTTTGCTTGGTTTATCCCAGCTACCTTGTTTCTACCAGTAGGCTTGGGAAGGCAGGAAGAGAGGGGCACGACACTCTGATTTATCCTGTGTTTCCTTCTAACCATATTCTCAGAAGTGGGAATCTGGCAGATATCCTAGGTATATCTAGTCCTGTAATTATGAAGTGTCAAAGGATTCGAAAAAACCTGGAAACAGCCTGCTTCTGCTACAGCCACAGACTGGGCAACAAACCTCCTCCCCATGACGCCTGAGGGAAGAGACAGCAGAGGGGACAGCCCAGAGCAGGCTGCCTGGCTTGTTCTTTGAGCTACTGTCTGCTCCCAGGAGGGCAGGGGTTACCAAAAAGTCATACACACAAAGTACTGTAGGTGTTCCCCAAGACTAGGTAATAAATTCAGCATTTTCAAGAGGCATCATGATTATTTGGGACTGTGGATATCAAGGTACACCAGTTACAGAATAGGGAAAATCCACAGGATAGAGTCAGTTCCAGTCTTCTGTAAGCGTAGCTGTATTTTACCATAGCTTCCAGCATTAGAAAGAGGAGGAATTGGGAAATACAAGTGATTGAGAGTGGAACATGGCAAAGTTTTGTTCTATTGGAGTCATCTCTATTTTTATATCAATGTGATTTTAGTTTTTTCTGTAGCAATCAAGAACTGCTGTACATCAGGCAAAATGGAAAACTAACGATGCAAAGCTTAATCAAAATACACAAGAAAAAAAAGAAGAGTGAAGCCGATAGCTACACTAAGGGAAAAAGACAGTTCCAAGCTTGAAAGGAAGAGATGCAAAACAAGAGTTCAGAACTGTCAGCAACAGGAGACAAAAGGCAGCCCCAGGGCAAGTGCTGGCAGAGTGATAGGTCCTCCTGGGGAAGAACTGCCACCAGAAGATCTGCCAGGAAAAAAGCCCTGAGGGACAGATGAGGCAATCTAAATGTGATACTGAGGCTGTCAGTGGAGAGGCTGCCACTAGCAAGAACTAAGCTGGGCACAGAAATAAGGTTATTTATACTATAGTGTCTTCAACAGATTTGTGGCTTAGTTAACTGAGTTCATGTGTCTAATCAATATACAGTAAGTATTTTCAAATGAAAATACCTCCATATACTCAAACATGGCATTCAACAGTAATACATGCATCAGAGAAAGCATTTTAAATAAAACTAATGGACAGCAAGACAGGCTACAGGCCAAATAAATGAGCAAATAGTCCTCCCAACATATGGGGTTTATGACCAGAATAGCATAAAATAGACATAATCGGATTCATGTTACCAGATCATTCCCGTAGTTTTCTCTACTACAGCAACAGAAACCAGTCCTGCCTTTCCCACCCCGTCCTTTGCACTATAATAGCACTAATGGTAGTAGAACTAATTAACAATACGCAAGGACACCATACTTCATCGTACATCATCATTGTACTTCTAAAGGGACTTCATGAGTATGCTGATGATGCAAAAGAAAGGAAAACCATCCAGTGGCAGCCACCCCTCTCTATTATTCCCTCCACAAAGAAATTATTGCCTTAAAATACATTGGGATGCTTTTATGAGGGGCTTGCTGAAAATTTATAGGAAGTTTCACTGACTCACCGTCACAGGCATAACCTTGTCGAACCAATCCCACCATAAGAGAGGTGCAATGACTACACTGAGTGGGGCTTGTGAATGACTTGATATTGAGCTGGTGAGCTTTAGGCTGAAAGAGACATTCAGGATAAAAAAATAACTTAATTTTCTGGACTTAAGTAATGCAAGCACCGCCCTCCACCACCCTCCAATATATCAGTGTGTACATTATGAAGCCTGGGCTTCTTTTATGTAAGTGCAGCTTGTAGCAGGTGCTGCACGACAACAGTAACAGTTTTATTTCCAACTCCAAAAGACACTCAAACCTAAAACTACAACCATGTTTTGTCATCCCTTCCAACAAAACAAAACCCACTGATATGCATTTGAAAACATTTGATTAAAAACACAGACCTAACAAAAACACACACATGACAAACCCAAACAGGACAAGAAAAAAACAGAGGGCTAATTTATAAATGGTATTTTTTTCCTTTATTCTTTAGAATAATGTTAGCACAGTCCCCCTACCTTTGGTACAGCTAGAGAAATGGACTGAATGGTGGGGGAAGGAGCAGCAGGCATCCTCTGAAGCCGAATTGGTTCCTGAATCACAAGAAATTGTAATTGAGCAAAGCAAGGCTTCAAGAATTTGTTTCAAGATTGGGGTGGCAAAACTTATTGTTCTCTGATTTTTTTTTTCCTTTTTTGAAAATTATCAAAAATTTAATCATCGTAAACATTGCCATTCTGATTTTATAGAAACAGATCGTGTTTTAAAGCACTCACAGGAAAGCCTGCACACTAACAAACAAGCAGCAATACAGAACACATGAAAATGAGGTACATCAACACACACAAAGCCAGCGAAAAGATTTCATTTGCAATTGTCCTCAAAGCAGGTGCAATTAACACCGAGGCATTGCAAATATGCAGCATTCAATCCTGCTTCTTCATAGTGAATGCTGCAATATGTATTTATCGTGAACAAGACAGACTTTCTGGTGAATTACTCTTCAGGGTAAAATAACGGGTCTCTTACTTCTTGTTGTTGCTCTGCAGTTACAACTGAAGTGGAAGGTGAAACTTCTGACTTGGGACCCTGCATTTCCTGCTCGCTAATAGAGCTGGTCTGCAAAAGCGACAGCAAACATGTTAGATCAGATACCACATATCTGATGAAGTGTCCTCATGTCAACAAAATGGAAACAAGACCCGATGCTGATTTCTATACGAAGTACACATACATTTAACATCCACTCTGAAAAAAGATCTTTCCTCAAAACAAACCGTGACACCTGATGGAAAAGCTGGAAGTACTGAAATGCAAAATCTCATGTAGACAGCATAAATGCTCTAACAGTCATATTCTCCCAGCAAGGCTGTGTCTAATCTCTTGCTTGCAGGTATGGAATGATGTTTGAGTAGCCTGGCAATCATCCCTAAAGTAGCTGATTTCTCATGGTAGCTTACTATGCTAGGATTTTTCTAGCATACAGAAGCCAACAAGTCTGCCACAAGAAAAATCTTGAAGTAGTAATACTCAATCTTTTAAAAAGTTGTTTAAAAATGATTGGCCCCTGTCATTTAAAAGAATCATGTCTACTTAATCACAGTGTCTTATATTTCACTAAAATTTAAAACTAGCATCCATTACAAGCCATCTATTAATTTCACACTTAAATTAGCAACTACTAATTGCCAGCACAAGGGGGAAGTATGCTACAATTCCAGAGCTAAAGCAGCTGGGTGTGGAAGTAGGATTCTGTATTGCTATACTCTCAGGACATCATGAAAACTATGATTAACAAACATGAGATTAGACTTCACATCAATGATGTAATTAGCACTAAAGGCAACAAGTAATGAATCACTCACTTCCCAGCCAGTTTAGACAGGAAGACGTCTCAAGTTCAGTTAGATCACTAAATATGTTCAGATACTTGTTATTTTTGTTTTGTTCCAAATTGATTGGAAGGGCTGGGCCATTTAAGATCAAATTGCATCATATGTAATATGAACAATTTCAAAATAGCGTGATTCAGCTTTAGCTATATAGATAGTCAAACTAAAAAACAGTAAGCCTCAAAGAGGTTTAGTAGATTAAGTTACAGAGAAATGAAGGAAGCAAAATACCTAGTTTTAGAGGGCCATTTTTACTATGACAGGTCACAACAAAATAAGGACACAGAACTACTAGCAAAAACTTACTTCTTCCCAAAAGGCTAGCAGAGAAGATGTAGACGAAGAAGAAACAGAATCCTTTGTTGTAACGGATATGAGGGATAAAAACGATCGCTTATCACCCACAGGAAAACTTCAGATAGAATATTAGTTGGCTAGCTAAATAAAATACTTTATATGGCCAAATGATACTCATTCAAACTACATTAACCCCAAAGCAGATGATACAAAATATCTTTATAAGTAGATGTGAAAAAAATTTGTTAATGTAAGTCATTAAGCACAGTATCAGCAATTTTAATGTAATTCATCAGAAAATGCCACCTGCATTTCCATAGAGAATATGTATTTATTTCAGGATCCATAGAACGGAACCTTGTTTAGTTATGGGCCTGATATTCTACATGTTACTGTTTTATGTCTATCTGGTACTTTTTAAAGCAATGTTTTAAAGTATCAAGGTCAGTAGATAAAAGCTAGTATTGAGAAACTAGCATGTATCATGCTTCTCTCTCTTCCCTCCACGGCACCCATAGTGCACCATCTTGCTGCTTCAACAGAAAGGCAGCATAGACTTTTTGTGACTAGGAACAGCAAATACATAAACTGTATGAAAATATCACAGCATGTCCATAGGCTTTTTTGTTTTTAGCAACAGTGAATATTTAAAAAAAAAAAAAAAAAGAAAAAAGAGAGAGTACACATCTCAGATAGAAAATCTAACCAGACTGATGAGGTTTTAACCTGAGCCCCTTTAACTCCACTTCATGAACAGATTATTCGTTCCAGTTCAAGCTCTTGGTTTTATCCTAAACTGTCTGTGCTTTGCAAAACAAAATTTTAAAAAACCCCAGAAAAATCTTCAAGGATCAAGAGTTCATGAAATAAGGAAATGTGATTCAATGTTGCATTTAACAGCTGCTTCTTCAGGGAATGCACAAATCATTTAAAGTGAAACGCCTACTTGGAGCTGTGATTTGTATGATTAGTTTTCTAAGGATCACAGGGTGTGTCACGATAAACTTATTATACCAACATCTGTGGGTCCTCTGATTCTCTTCCCAGCTCCTTCTCCTCTAACCACTCCATTAAGATCTGGAGCCAACAATTTTACATATCTGTTTAAGCACTCCTTGAACTGTGTGAACACTTTTCCTCGTAATAATCAGCATCTCCCAACTGCAAAGCATTTAATTCCTTATTTGTAACAGGGTGTGCCAGCATTTCCAAAAAACCCTGAATATATTTCATTTAGCCAAATGTTTGAGATTAACCTAAACAAAGAAGCTAGAATGGGAAATAATTAATGTGAACTTCTGAGAATATTTCCCAGAGGTGCCAGCTTCTCTACAAAATGCCAATCAATCTGACATCTACTGGGCATCCAATTCTGTGCCATGCTGATTTGGCTAATATGCAAGATACCAATCTGCCATACAGTGCCTAAGAGTTACTTTTACATAATAAAAATGTAATTCGGTTATCTCATTTTTGTAGTTATTTTATGTAACAACTCACTCTGAAAGTCAAATCACGTGCAAGAGGAGAGGTGTTGAAATAGTCAAAAATGGAATCTTGAAAGTCTGGAAGTTTGAGACCTAAAACCAAAAGCAGAACAGGCTTAGCTAAAAGGCAACATCACAGGTGGTGTTAGAACTATGTTAGAACACAGTTACTTTAATTACCTGAATCTGTTCTGTATTTTTCTTCCATTTTTTTCTTCAAACCGTCCATCTCTTCCAACAGTTCTCTATTTTTTGCTTCTAATTCCTTTAATTTACTAAAGTAAAAAAATATTGTCAAAATGTAATCTGAAATGTCTCAAAGGCAGGAGTGCCAGTACACAAAGTTGTTAATTTCTGGTCCTACATCTCCGACTTTTGGAAAATGCTTTTTTTGGGGGGGCAGGGGGCATTGGGATTTTTAAGTGATTTTTTTTTTTAAAGGATGATTAATTTTACTTTTTTCCTGAACAGACACCTCATTATTTGACTAGATATTTAAAACTAGATATTTAAAAAGAAGTACTTAAGACTTCTGCTATCACTGCAGGTATCTGCTAAACAAAATTATTCTAATAGTACTTTGACTTTTAATTCCCAAGAACATGTCTCCAGTTAGTCAAAGAAATGGTAGTGAATTTGCTCTTATGCTTTCTTTCCCTCAGATGCCCAAGATTTGTAACTTACTATACCAGTGAAATGTTTACTTGAAGAAATTTTTACAGTTCTCATTTGACTACGTAAGAAATGTAGTCTGTAGAATGGGATCCTTCTGGCAAAGTCCAATATCCCAGGCACAAAGGGCCATTTTAAGAAAGTTGCTGCTATTCTAATCAGCAGTTTAGATCCGTACATTAATCCCCAAACAGAACCAAAGCCCTTATTACCTTTCAAGAGATATGTTTGCATCTTTAACTTTCCGTAGCTCTTCTTGAACTAGTTGTTTGGCACGAATTTCTGCATCAAGGGCAGACTGTAATTCCAGCCTCGCTGACATATCCAACTTCTGACTGCGTCGCACTTTCCAAAGTGGATCCTGTTGCAGTAAGTTACTGAATATTACTATCAAATATCTGAGGATATTTCTGTTCTTGTCCAAAGACATAAATTAGCTTTCACACTGGTTCAGAGAATGCTCTTTTAATTAGTTATGGACAGCATACCTGCTGCATCAAAATTAGTCAATAGTCAGACTTCATTACAACAAAAATGAAGTAATGAGCAATTTTAGTATTGGTTACACCATTAATACAATATGCTGGAAACCAAAATGCTGGATCACTGAGCATTGAAGTCAAACAGACAAAATCCCACGGAAAATGACTGGTTTTCACTGTCCAATCTAGAACAGAGTGTAAAACTTGCACAGTGATATAATGGACTTTCAAACACGAGATAAACATCAACGTTTAATGTAAAACATACTAACATAAAACATAACAAGAGTAGCAAAACCATGAGAAGAATAAAAAAGAAGAACCTGGGTCTTGAGATGCCCAAGATACCCAGAATGTTTGCCTAAGCAATTCTTATGCTTGCTAAGTAGCATATGCTATACCTCAGCATACACCACACAGTTCCTCCCTATTACCCCAAAAGCTAGTATTCTGAGCTTTTCCAGCCATTTTTCAGTGTGGACTACATTTCTGATATTCCCCAACGAATACCTCTCTAGTCATAGATGAACTTGCAAATAACAGTCATGAAAAACTGAGAAGCACTCTTTATGTTGAGAAGTAATTGCCTTAGAGCAGGTTCTGTAGAAGTTACAAAACCAGTTATAATATAAAGAACAGACAGTGTTCTTTATTCTGGCAGTACCTAAGATAAAAATGCAAACTGCATTTGATCCAATCTTTCTTCCTGTTAAACCTCTCAATATTATAATTGTCTCCTGATGATGCAGAGAAGTGTTAGCTCACAGAAATAAAACTTTCTCTTATTCTCTCATATTGATAGGTTTGGAAGGGATGAGTAACTTCTCATGTGTATAAACCAGCAGCAGATGGACTCTGCATGGCAGACTGCTGACTGGCATTGGTAGGGATGTGGGCTCCCATGCCAAGCTGCAAATGGCTCTCTTCCTTTCCTTATGCAGTTGTTTTTCTCTTTGAAACCATACTTCTTTATGAGAGCTCTTCTATTAGATTTTGGGGAATTCATGTTACTACTGTAGGGAAAAATTATGGCAGAAGGTCTCATTGTTCTGCATGTAAATAATGCCACATGCTCTCAGTGCGTCCCTAGTTTGTACTGGTATCAGCCAGACAGTATTTTTTTCACAGGAGAAAACCTGTTATCCCACTGTAACAGCAATTAAAATTATTCAACTGCACATAACATGGTAAGATGTATTTCTGTACTCCCCTTTGATGGTTTAAGTTATTGTTTCTTCTCTCCTCTGTAGTGCTGAATATCTGTGATGGCAGATATTAGCATGACACAACTGCCCCCTGTAATTATCAAATTCTGATCAGATTACCTAGTTGGATTTGCAAGCAATAGCTAAAAACTAGAAAGCAGAGCAGAGGATTAATTCTTTTCAGGTACAAAAATGTAGCTTCTCAGACATGCCCAGAACATCTTGAATGTTTCCCATTTCCTTACCAGTGTTCGTGACCCCAGACTGGAACTTCTCAATGATTCTAGTTCTTCTGTCATCTTGGAAGCTAATGCTTGGAGATAGCCACGAGCATCCTTCTCATCACTTACCCTGTTGTGCAATTACAAAAACCCGTAACTTAGCAGCTTCACGGCTCATAGCACCAAATACTGTACCACCAAATTATCAGTGTCTGCACTGGGTTTAGGGACATAACAGGAATGAACAGAGCAGGAAAAACTCTCTCAGCAACAGAAAACTCAATACATCTCAGATTGCCTGCTTTAGATTTTTCTTTTATCTGATTTTCTTCATTGTGGCAGTTGCTAGGGAAACTGTAGCTTTCCTTTTGCCATTAGCAAGAGTTCTGCAGAGATTCACTATTATAGTTTGGTATATGATCTGCATATTACTTGCTCAATTTTTATAAGGGCTACCTTCCGTCCTTTTTGTTTTGCACATTGAAATTCTTGCACACAGCTTGCTAAAACAGTGAATTATAGAGGGAAGAACAGTGCAAGTACTAAGTGCTTGTCTAATACAGCTAGTGAGGTTCTGTATGTTAACGCTGACCTTTTGAATCATTGCCAACTTCCTGAATGAATTTATCAAAATATTCCAAATTGGATCACTTAACAATCACTTTAGAGACTGAAGGAAGTTGACACCAGGACTCTGCTTTGTACTTGTTTCAGTGGCATCTGGCAATTTTAACAAAATCAACACTCAGAAGTACCATGCTTTTGCTGATCTCAGGCACAGACAAGGCCTAGCTATATGTTAAAAAAAAAAGCCTATCAGTATTTCAGAAGTTGAAAGTGGCCAAATCTGGATCTCTAACCAGCACATACCACTGAATAATTTCTGCAATCTGAGCTTCCCAGTGAGCAACAGACTCCTTCTTTGCTGCTAGATCTTGGAGCTCATCTTCCAGCTGTCTGTTCTGTGCTGTTAGTTTGTCCACGAAGGAGCAGAGCTGAAACAAGAGATTAGTTTCACTTGTGACTTAGGTCAGTTTCAGACTTTTTATATATGTGTATGCCTACACACCTTAAGAATCTGAACAAACGAGACCACCCTGGGCTATCTGGATGGGCTTCTTTTTTGTGGAACTATCAGTTTACACAAAATAATCTAAAACAAAGGAAAATAAAAAAGCAAGTGTAGAGGTCAGAGAGGAATAACGTTTAACTGTAAACCACCAGGAAGGCAGGCAGTGTGTCAGTGATTCCCTCTCTTTGCAGACTTCACGAAGAATCAAAGGGTGATGTTCTCTGAATTGAAGGAATCAATCCCCCAAAGAGCAGTACCAAGACGCTGAAGGTACTATATAGGCAAATCTCTAATATTTATATGGCAAAAATGACATTTTTAAAATTCAGATAGTGCCTGAACATTCACAGAACCTGTTCTGATCAGTGAATAGACTACTTCAACATCAGAGACTAATGAAGTAAGAATTATATGTTTCCTAAAATAATTACCCTCTCATTTTCTGTTGTTAGCTTTTTGTTATCTTCCAAGAGCATAGATCTTTCACGCTCATATTTCTCCTTCATTGTTCCTACTGCTTCCTCCATTTCACTGTGCCTAAAGAGAAGGGCAAGAAATAGAAACACTCATACTGTCACATTGCTGAACCTGTAGACTGGGATTTTCAAAAAGGAATAAACACAGACTTTAGGGTGAAATACCAGCCTGCACAGGCACCCATGCAATGCAATGCATACACACAACAAAAAGAAATCCATATTGAGGGAATCATGCCCAAAAGCTTACCTCTCTCGCTTTGTTTTCTCTAATTTATCCTTTAATATCATGATCTCTTTCTGGAGTGCAAGCTGATGGCTCTCTGAATCATGTACTTCCTTTTTCACATTTTTTACTTCCAAAACATGTGATGCTTCTCGTCGGACCAACTCCTCTTCATAAAATAAGATTTTCTTTTCCAGCTCAGACTTAACTTTGGAAAGCTCTTGCTGATGTTCTAGTGTGGCACCAGCTGCCCGGCCTCCCTGCTTCAACTGCAGAACAAGAGGAGAAACCATCAAGGAGAAGCTATGATCTTTATATTTTGAGAATATTCTTAAAAGTCAGAATTGTCCAATTGGTGGCACTCTGGAAAAATTTTTATTTGGGCACCAAGTGATTTAAAAAGTGCCTGTCTCCAAGCATTAAGCTCATAAGTGACTGCTCTGCTTTCATGACCCAAATAAGGGGTTGCAATGGGTTGCAGAGATAACAGATTTGGATCACACTGGTTTAGTAGCTGCTTAGAATTTATATAAACTGAGCATTTTCAAGACATTACTATCCAGCAATTAAAGGCTTTCAAGCAAAAAAGGCAAATAAATCTGGATGGGTTAGGTTAGGTTTCTAGTAATGCTGTAGTTTTTAAGTCTCCCACTGGTATCAACAGTTGAGTAAACCAAACTATTGCAGCTTCTGGGCCATGAGTAAATATTTGTCAAAAACCATGTAACCTTTAGAGCTTCCAGTTCATTTTCCAGTTGTTTGGAGAAAACCTCGCTGTGCTCACGGAGCTTGCGTTCTTTTGATGCTTCTGCTACGACTTCTTCAAGTTGGGCTTCCAGCTGTAACGAGTCATTTTAGGTCATTTCAACACAAGATAGCACTATCTTTATCATTCATTTCCTTTCCGCCCTACAGCCTAGCAGCAAGTTTTACTTATTTCTATTTTCAGTTACACCACTATAACAACCATCTCAGAATGTCATGATAATTGTTTTGCCTTCAGTGATTCAGGCATCCATCTGTCACATGTAGAGAGCTATTATTTTATGACTCTTTGTACTGATGTGAACTACACCGAGCCCATTCAGGGATAACTGCACAGCTTCTATTAAAGCAAGGAGAAGGAAATGGCACTAGGAAGACACTGCAGCTGAGAAAGAAGAAAGTCTCCGACACTTACAGGTCAGCTCCATGCCTTAGCACTTAAGTAAGGCAGCTTAAAAATCTCAACCTTTGAGCCAAATTACTGCGAAACACTTTAAATATAACACTGAATATTTTTACTTTGCAATTATGGCACAAAATAAGCTTGATCATCCATTTATTGACTTCAGAAAGCTTATCAGAAAGACAACTTAGGTTTAGTGGCAACTAAGGTGATTCAAGCAATAGCGGCACAGTTTCAAAACCTGACAGGAAGAGTAAGATTTGTTTTTCTGTATTCAAATTAAACTAGCAAAGTTGTTTTTAAAAGGATTGTACTTAGAACTGTGGGACAAGATAATGAACTTCTAGACTGTGTTCTGAATAGAAGATTGATACAACTGTTATGGAAGGCAGCACAGAGGAATTTTTAAGAACAAAGACTGGAGATTTTTAAAGCTCTGCATGGAAGTATTAAGCAGAATAAGCAACAACACTTGAATGCCTGCTGCACTCTGCTCTAGAGATGAGATGCCACAGCAATTCACCAGTTCCCAGTTAACTATCACTTCCTGTTCATGGATAAAAGCCTTAGAAACTTCATCATCTACTACACTTTCATAGACTGCCCTTCAATTTATCAGAAGTTTTTCTAGTGATGCTTACGGAGCTCTTGAATTTCTCTTCTACACTTCACCCAGAGAATACAGAAAAGATGATGATTTTTCGGTGATTAGAACACTCCAGATTAACCACAGTAGCTTTTTCTTATGCCCTCTTCTGGCTATCCACTTCATCTCACGTAAAACTATAAATTGCCTAGAATACTAACTGGAAATTAACTTTCTTAAAGATATTACAGATACTCTTAGAATGACTTAACTACAGAGGAAGGAAAACCATATATTTAGTTTGTATTACCATTCCTCCCTTCAGCTGAAGAGAAACATTCAGTTAAAAAAAACAAGTCAGAATACTCCAACCTCAGAGCACATGAAGACACTCACTGAGCTTTATAGGTTTCAAGCTGACTGTGAGTCAAGACTCTACAAGAATCAAAACACCACAACCACTAAACTGGGCATATAGCAAGAACACTTTCCTCAAGAATCTAATCAGTCTGACTGCAAATAAAAAAGACCCCAAAATCCCCAGAGGACACTTCCAATTTTTGAGTACAGTCACATATGAGGCACTGGGTAAGCAGCAGCTGAAACACATGACTGCTAGCTATTTTATCAAGCTACCTCTTTTCTTATCTTCTCTGATTTACGGACGTCTTGTCGCAGAGCATCAATCTTCTGCATGCTCAGTTCCAGCTCTTCCTCTTTGTCGCGAAGTTGCCGGGACAGCTTCTGCTTTTGGGACCGCAGATCTCCCATCCTCTCACTGAGCTCAGAGAACTCCTGCACAGCCAGCTTCCTTTGTTGGTGGGCATCCCTCAGTTCTTTGGACTGCATCTTTAATCTCTCTGAGGCTTCTACAAGTTGCTGGTTTAAAAAAATAAATAAATAAATAGAGTAATCTGAACTCTATATATTCTTTCCAAGAAGAATGAAACTGGACCTACATAAGCTTGTCTTGACCACCTCACATAACTACTAAAGATGACTTCTAATTCTTAATTTACACAATTGTTTGGCTAAGCAGCTGCAGTGACATACAAAGACAGCCATTACTCTGCTTCTAGTGTAGCAGCTCCAAAACTACCTTTGGCATGCCAGAAGTCTTTCTTATGTGACACACAAGGCCACCTCACTTCTCAATAACTTCATTTTAGATTACCACCATGTACCTGCACATCTGTAACCCTGTTTAAAGGAATGCTTTAGCAGACAGCAGATTCAGGTGAGGCATCAAATACACTGTACCAGCACTTAGGGGCTGCAGCAAATGTGAAATTTTTCAGAAAACTGAGGCAGATTCCTTAAAATAAACTGTGAAGCTCTTAATACTTTAATTGAAAGTATAAAAACTATTTCCTTTACAGAAAGTAGTTACCAAAAATTAACTAATTAACTAAAATACAAATGGAATCTTCAACATAAAATCATTTGAGAGTAGGAGGAAAAAAATGAGAAAAAGAGCAGAACTACACAACAAAACAGATGTATTCTGGCCAAGGGAATTCTAAAAATTTCTGCCATTAGTAGGAGCATTGCAGGAGGATTAACTTCCCAAAAAGCATGTGTTCAGACCAGAAGCAGCAGATCTGCCTTCTCTGCTACTCATACACTCCGGCAAATAACACCTACTGGTGGTTAACAGACAGAAGAGAGACTGTTGAATTCTAGTGTACAAACAGCCCAGAGATTTTGGCCCATGGATTACTTTTGGATCCATATGCTCAGGAACACTATGGCTGGTAGACTTTTGCAAAACTAGTTATTCCAATACAGGTAGGTTTTTTTTATTATTATTGTAAGTGGTATGTAGCATATGTAAATCCCTGTTTATTTTAGTGCAAAATATGTTGCTGATTTAAAACTGAAATACTGCTGAATTTTAGGAAGCAAACAAAGGGAGAATTTACACAGCAGCAAATAAACTCAGCTATTACATAGAAGTCATCATCAGCCTTAAGCAATAATTAACCTTTCAGTATAAAAAAGAGTAAATAGGCTTTTTCAATGAGCCCTGCTAACTTCTCTGCAAAGATCCTTTCCCCCTAAATAGACAGGTGTACACCAACTGTCAGCAGCAGGCCTGGTGTCAGGTAAACTGACCAATGGTCAAATCCCCCGGAATTCTGCCAGGGATACCAGCCAGGTATCTGCTGGGTCTGTTTCCTCCCTCATCATTCCCTGAAACTGGAAGAATGGAGGAGAACAATAC
The DNA here is from genome assembly GCA_013399875.1 of Gymnorhina tibicen. Classification (NCBI taxonomy): domain Eukaryota; kingdom Metazoa; phylum Chordata; class Aves; order Passeriformes; family Artamidae; genus Gymnorhina; species Gymnorhina tibicen. The sequence continues at coordinate 2,227,715 of VXAZ01003161.1, forward strand.
TTGTGTTGCTGATCTATTAACAAGTTATCCCAAGGCTCTAAAGTCTCTCTTGATTGCCCTCAGACTTCTATTGAAGTTAAGAATAATTACACAGCTTAATTGAAACCATTCTTAAGGTGTTTGTTTCATCTAGAACACATTTAAAATAAGAAGCCCATCAACTTCCAAAAAAGAAAGCATGATACTTTGCAAAGCTATCGTACTGCTGAACAGGTTCCCTAACATCTCAGCACAGTTTTTAAAAGCAGCATTTAAAACACTAAAATTGCAAATCACAACATAACTGTTCTAGAACTACTTTACATTTTTAAAAGTACCTATCTTTGGATCAATACCTTATGAAGGTCCTCTTTTTCTTGCCTCAGCACTCTGCACTGCTTTTCTAGTCCTTTCAACTTGTGTATGGAGTCTTCATGTTCTTGTCGAAAAGCCACTGCATCCGCGAGCTGTGCTTCCAGTTTATTTATATCTGTAGATTAATACGTATTAAAGGTAACTGGTCCCAAATTAACACCAATAAAACAAGCCACATTACTCATGCAAACTGGCACCACTTTGCTTGGAAAATCAACTTCTTTCGCATTCCCACCACTTTAGACTGTTTTAAGTAACTTTGGGGCACTGATACCTCAAAATAATTTTATTTTTCTCAGCCCTCAAAGATTGTGATCTCTAAGTGAAAAGGCCAACTATTCTAGCCCTTGAAAATATTAAAATAAATTCGAAATGTTCCAATTCCAGTTCTAGTAATGTGTTTCCTAAATAGTTTTCATTATGCAACAAAAAGGCTACAGTCATTAGTACATCCAGCAACACAGGCAAGGACTATTTATTTTCTAGATAAGAACTAATAAATAGTTTGGGAAAGAAATACCATCCTGCACAAGGCAAGCTGGAGACCTGACTGCCCCTATTCCTGGCAGCTTGTTCTCTCTTTACTTTCAAAGACAAATAAACAAATTTGATTTGAAATTATTGGTTTTAAGTGCAAAAGACCCAGCATAGCCACCTTTGTATACTTCCACTCAGTCTTACCAATTCTAAGAAAATGAACTGCCAGTCTCTATTTTGGTTTTAATTACTACTTCTATTAAACAAGTAAGTAAGAAATTTCACAGGGAATAATTGTCTCACTCAAGTTCCACCGATGTCTGTGGCAGACCAGGAAAATGGACCTATGTATTCAGAATCCCAAGCACTGCTGTAATGCTTCAAACACTATTCCTTTCCTCACCTCAGAACAAACTTCCTCCCACCCTACATGAACCAATGCTACTTCTTTTTAATCAGAACATACTGCTAGAATTCAACAGGACATCGCTGGTTGAAGAACTAGATAAATCTAAACCCTTTGCAAAAGCAGAACCTTAATCTAACTATTCTGATTCAAACCTAATTTCGGAATACACAAGAATAGCTTTTTTTGGAAGGATAATCTATGTAGGAGAGCAGAGCTGATTTCTGCAGCGCATACACTGACAAAAAGGGTATATTGTCAAATGAAATGGGCGAAAAAATGTTAAAAAAATCTGCATCAGCAACTCAACATCTGAACTCACACTATACAGGCCTCTCTAAAACTCTCAGCCAAGTCATTAGGATTCAAAACTACCACTTTGTTTATCACTGATTCCCACTTAAAAATTAGGTGCTAACAGGAGGTTTGCATGGATAAACTAATAGCATTGTCAAGCTACAGATTTTCAGTGATATGGGTGAGTCACTCTTCCCTCAGGACAGATGCCAGTATTTGTTTTTCTGCAGCGCTCAGTGCTTCCTAATTAATGCATTACCAAACACAGAAACACAAAGGGAGCAGGAGCTCAGAAATAACTAAATGTGAACTACTATTACACATCTCCCCATCTACTCCTTTATGTTACTAAAGAGCAACCAGACTTCCATCTCCTCTCTTACACCTGCCTCCAAATAAAACCTCTCCAACACAATACTATTCCTCAAATGGAGGAGTAAGAGAACAGGATCTCCTGAGATTTTTAGGGAAACAAATATCACACAAAATATTTAACTAAATCCATCCACACAATTCATCACACTCTGCACTTCCCATGCTAGCATGTGCTATCAAGCCAAACAAGTGGAAGAATTAGTTAAGTGCTCATCTGGAAAAAAACTGAAATGCCTCTTGATATTGAACGAGGCTTTAAAAAACCCTTTGTTTTTTAAATACCTCAAGAACATTAATTCTACTTATTGCAAAGTAAATTGCACTACTATAATTACCACGCCAGAGGCCTACCTGTTAATTTGTTCTTCAACCGTTCAATTTCTTCATTTAATTTTTTAATCTCCTTATCACGGCTTGTATTTGCTGTAACACACACTGGACCTTGGAGGTTCTGCACTGTCTGTGCAGATTCTTAAAATCCAAAAAGAAAGGAAAAGATTTTCAATAAAATATATTCCAATGAGCAGCACTAAGAATCCAAACAAATATAAACCACTAACCTTGCAGTTTTCTGTTCAAATCCTGCTTTTCTTGCTCTAATTTCCGTATTTTCTTTTCATAACCTTCTATTTGTGAAGTGTTCTTTAAGTCTCGCTGTACATCCGTATCTTTGGTTACAGTGTCAGACTGCAGCACACTCTTTAAAGTGCCTCTATCAGATAAAGAGCTGAAAAGAAATACATAAGTTAGGACATTTTAATAAATACTCACAGCAGTCTATAGCTGGGACATGCTGGGATTCCACCAACTATGCACCTTAAATTTACAAGTACAATTAGTGAAGTAATTGTTACTGTAGAGACAATTCTCAGGGTGAAGTTATTATTCCCCAGCTACTGTGCAATTGCTGTAGAATTAAGATACCTGCATGCAGGACTTCAGTGACGCAGATATACTTTCACTTCACAAACTGCCTAAATGATTGAAAATGTTAACTCTCCCATGCCAAAGGTTACAGGTACCTGGCATGAAAGGAAGCAGGTAAGTATCTGCACTGAGATAGCTGAGGGACAACCCCTAAAGTTTAGTTTACAGCATGACAAAGATAGATTTAAGTTAAGGCATATGATCTCACTGTGAAAAGGATGACATGCATGTTTTGGGTTCACAGGGTAACAAACCCCAGCAAAGAGAAATAACAGAATAATAAACAGGCCAGAATACCTTAAGATCAGAGACAAGCATATGTTTGAGAGACCTCTGAAGTCAGAGGGAGGCCATTTCAAAGATATGCAAAGTTTGTCCATGCTCAGAACCTTCTGTGTTAACTTGGTCTACACCAGCAGTACAGTGGAACAATGAGAAAATCCTGAACAGTTCCTGGCAGATGTCCAGTATGGACAAGACTTGCTCTCAGCCTCTCAATGCAGGAACTGCAATTGACACATCTAGTCCCTTAACTTTCTTTCATTTCAAATAGATAAAATATTAAATACAAAAGAACCTAATCTTACCAAACAGGATCAAAATATGTTCAGACATTTGAAAAACAAAAAATGAGGGATAAAGTTTAGCCACAGGTATACCTATGGACATCAACCTTTTTAAAAGCTTGTAAAAATGTGAATTCCCAGGAATTAGCTGCATTTGGGAAACAAGTTTAATGAAGAACATATCCTTTGCTTACCTATCAGTTGTGTATGTAAACCCAACAAATGGTAAATGCAATCCAGAAAAGCCTGTATGAGAACTTGGTGGCACCACTTCCTGCATGAAAACAATGTGCATGAAAACCCAAGAGAGAACCCATACAGAGTGAAAAGCATTTGATTGAGCCTCAACAGCTAAAAGAGAGACAGCTAATGGAAAGATTTTTCTTAATACACCAACTGACAATTGGCAGTTATGCTCCACTGCCCCCGGACAAGCTTTATTTCAGATTAGGTCGCCTAATAGAATGACTTGAATTTCGAAGCCTCTTGAACTGGCACTTGAAAGGGCAGCATTTCAACAAGTTCAAAGCACAATGCAGCCAGTAAAAGGAAACCCGAAATTTCAAGTTCCTAATTAAAAGTGACCTGGCACCAAGATGCATGCTGTTAGCCTTAGTGTTCTAGTTACTGTCAGACATGTAATCAAAGAACGTGCCAAAAGCTCTTCATTTCTTGGAGTTCAAGCTGGTGAACAAATAACCACAAAAGCTCTCTAGTCCTCCTGGCCCATTTGTAAACTACAAGGCAACAGAAATGGAGGAGTGGAACACCAGTGTTCCCTACTCCAAGAACCAACCTCCTGATTCTTAAGTGAGTGGAAAAGTAGCAGGATGAGTCCTCTCACTTGGACAGCTGTGCTTGCAAGCTACGCAGAGAATATATATGTATTTCTAAAGACAGATTTATTTTTCACCTTTGAAAAGGAACAAATCCAAATACTAGCTCCCTGTAAAGGTAAACTGAAAGGGGCTTTTTTCCCCACCTAAACATGTTTTAACTTTGACCATGTAACAGTAATGCATTTTGGCAAGTGTTACCACTTAAAAAAGCAGCTCGTGATTTCTGGTAACACAAAATGCCAAAGAGATGAAAAACTTGAATTTTTCACATTTGGAGTGACTTATTTTTCATCTCTTACTTTATTTATTTTGAAATAAGTTCTCACTACTACCTTACAGTGTAGCAAGGATGCATACTTCCATTAGTAACATTTAAAAACAAAAACTCACTGGATTTCTTAATACATCATCATCTACATCAAAGTTTGAGGTGTCAGAAGGACTGCTAACTTCTGGAATGTAAGGTGCTTCTAGGTTTCGGATGTTATCCCAATTAAGTCCTTCAAAAAATGCATGAGACTTAAAATCCTCTATTCCATTCTGTCCCAGTCTACGCTCCCTGCTGCAGATAAGTCGCTGAATAAGATCTTTTGCTTCTTCAGATACATCTGTAACATGGGATGGAAACTGAAATCGTTCCTAGAAAACAAAACAAATAGAGAAATTTTTAGAGAAGGAATTAATTCCAAAACTTTCAACTGTGGTTTCAAAAAACCCATTAAATTACACCCATGGTAATGACTTACACTGGAAATGAATAGTCAAATACTGTTCTAGTTTACAGTGAGCAATGACAGAGCACAGTTCAATATATTCAGTGAAAGACTTTTTGTGTAAATTGGATTTCAAGGACAAGAAATCATTTTTCAATTTCTTTAAAACAGATCTGTTTGATCTGTGATTACAGTAACTCTGTTAGGAAAAGCAAACTTTCTTAAAAAGACATACCAGAATTTTTACACACTACAATGTATTAAAGATCATACAATAAAGACAGACTCTCACTGGTATTCTTAGTCAGAGGTCCACTGACCTCCTGGAGATGTACTCCTTGAGATTAAATTAATTTCAACTCTTAAAACCCCATGATGTTAGTCAATTCTTTAGTTGTCATAGTTAAGAATGTACTTTTCTAATTGAGAGGTTAAATACCTGTTTTTCTTACTAAAATATAATCTACATTTAGGAAGTATTTCTATCATCATAAACAAACATAAGATCTAAAAATTGTGATTACCACTAACAACTGAAATTACTCTAGATTGAAAAAAATTGGGAAAACTTTATTTGTATTTTAGCTTGTAACTACTACCACTGTATAGTCAGGAAGGGTTTTTGGGGGGTTTTTGGTTGGATTGGTTGGGGGTTTTTTTGTTGTTGGTTGGTTTGTTTATTTTCCAATAAAAGACAAGAGCATATTTACACATATCATAGAATCATAGAATTATTTGGGTTGGAAGGGACCAGAAAGATCATCCTAGTTTCAATCCCCCTTTCTTGGGCAGAGATGCCACCCACTAGATCAAGTTGCTGATGTATATATATATATATATACTTTTCAAGTTTAAAAATTAAATCATTAAGGACCAAGCCCTCATAAATGAAATTAAACTTTAAAACTTCCAATGAAAAGCATACAGTCATATTGATTGTGTGTCCAAATGAGATTAAAGTATTACGTCTGTAGGACAGCACCTTCAAATTTCCTCCCAAGTAGTTCAAGAGCCAGGTAGCCAGAGTTTACACTGGTTACAGTTGCAATCAGCTAGTTCATTGGAGAAATTAAAGCAAGAGAGAGATTAATATTCATCACAGCAAGAGTGTCAGCTCTGGCAAGGATTTCATGTCCTATCCATCCCTGCTTCACAGTGAGAGCCCAGCACTGTAAACCCCGGAGAAAAGAAAACAGAGTAACACACCCTGCGCAACAGCTTCTGCCTACCTAGGGTGAGTATGCACATGAACACATCCTTCCAACACAGCTCTTGACAGGACACTGTGGGCTGCTTTATTCGTACTCTCTAATGTTTAAAATGCACCCCCAAGTTCCAGCGCTTCCCTACCACTCTGACCCTGCACAAACTCCCTGAGCTCACGTTCTTCATGCAGCTCAAGTTCATGTTTTTCTACCCACTGCCACTCCAGGCAACTCCTCCCAAACTCAGGTTCTTCATGCAGCTCCTGTCTACACTGGTTGACCTGCCTGTTGCCTTTTTGGTAGTTATCAGTGTGACAGAAAATGTGCACAGCTGTGTAAATAATGCATTACTTCATTTCTCCTGCACAGTCCAGAGGAAGCTAACACAAGAATAGATTTTAATTTGGATTTTGTGATGATTGCTTAGATTTTCCAACAGGAACATCAGCAGTTAGAGAAAAATTTGAATTTGTCAAAGAATTAAATTTCTGCAGTTCAGAGAAGCAGGCTTTCCTAAAACCTGAACCAACAAACCTACACAACATGAATCTAAAATATTGTGAAAAAGCAAAGAACTACCATCACTTCTATATCTTTAAGTGGTAAGTTTCTCTGTAAACATTATAAACTCAGAACACAAGAGATTTAATACAGCTCTTACTTCATGATTCATAATCTTCCCATAGGTTTCCACTAGTGACTCTGCATAGAAGGGTGTTTCACCATACAGCATTTCATACATGCAGACACCCAGGGACCACCAGTCACATTCAGGCCCGTATTTCCCCATTCCATCTTCCATCGCTTGCAGTATCTCAGGAGAGATGTAGTCAGGAGTACCCACTGCTACTGATGACTGTACCTTAAAAATAAGGCAAATAAAATTCTCAAAAGTTTTCGGTACCTCTCAGCAACTTTTTTACCCAAATACTAGTATTTCTGACAAACAGAGACACCATGACATGATTCTGGAGAAGGAAGAGATTTATAAATTCACAGCAACATAACACAGAAAATATTACGAAAGTAACAAAGACTGCAAAGATTAAGTTCCATTCTACTGCTACATAAAATCAGTTGATATGTTTTATTCTGAACACAGTAGAAACCCAAAATAATCACAGATATTGTGAAAGCAAAGACAAAATATATTTTGCCTTTGTGTCTGTTTATACTTTAAAAACTGCAATTCGCTGCCAGAAGTTGAAATGAAAAATGAGTAAGTAGGGAGATCAGGTCCTAGTCCTGAATTCTACAGTTTCATTTGAAGATCACAGAACAAATTTCCTGGGTAAGCTTTATTATGTCAGAAATCAGTTTATTGCCTAATATGCAACTGGATGCACTACAGGAATAAAGTGGGGAAATTACTCTGTGCACAAGTAGTAGGGAAACCCTGACCATCAGGGCAGCACAGCTCTAATCTCTAGGAATATGTTCTCAATTCTAATGGCTCCTTCATTTTGCATTTTTTATGGTAAAGCTTTGACAGGCATTTTATGACCAGAGAACATCAACAAGATGTGACTTTGTGCCAAAACCAGTGAACGATGATGCATGCCACACTTTGGCAGGACTGGCACCCCGGAAGTGCCCTAAACAAGGCAAAACAAACAAAACCTGCCACATTTATCTTTTAGAGGTATATCCAATCTGCTGCACAAGATGGCCAGTTACCGTCATGTTGCTCTTCCATTTGTCAAAGGCATATGGAACAAACTGCTTATTAATTATAGAATCAAGACAATCATTTAGGTTGGAAAAGACCTTTAAGATCATCATGTCCACCTGTTAACTGAGTACTGCCAAGTCCACCTAAACCGTACCCCCAAGTGCCACATCTACACATCTTTTTGGATGGTGACTCCACATTTGTGTGTGCCTAACTGGTGTAGCAGGTCACTGACCCTTCCCCCTTGGACTTAAATGGTCATTAGAAGAAAAAGTGAAAACCAGAAAAATATAGCAAAGGCTAACTTTAAAAGTTAGCAGCCTGTAAAACAAGGAGATGAAGATTTCAAAAATGCATTTACGGATGTTGAGTTATACTGTACCCTCAATTTTTAGCGTGTCAGAAAGTTCACAATCTATCACATCACTGATGCACACTGATGATGTCTAATCTCTTTAAAACCAGCAACTCACTTATAAGGTTCCACTACCAGCGACCCAAATAAATTTCGCTTCATACATACTGTGCCATCTTCACTCATTTTCAGACAGGACCCAAAGTCTGCCAATCGTATGTGGCCATTCATGTCCAAAAGAACATTATCAGGCTTTATGTCCCTGTTATAACAGAAAGAAGTGAAAAGATTTAAACACACAGTATTAGCTCTGCTTGTAAAGATTAATCTTGCATCAAAATAACAGAATTTTACCCACGGATATAAACTTTTTATGGTACTATTTATGACGCTCTCCTCTTGACCAACCTTAAACCCACCAGTTTTGTTGCACCATAAAACCTGTATTTCTTTTCAAATGTGAAGTTCCAAATGCCACTACATGTGTCGAAAAACTTAAAAATTGTACAATACCTTCAGTTTAATCTTTGAGAAGGAGACTAGAATTACTAGGAGTAAACAAAAATAAGGTGCTCTAATACACCTTGCTACATAGATATGGAAGCTGACAATGGCTGATTTTTAAGGTGCTGAATACCAGATTCACAGTCAAGGATATTTGTGAGAATAACCGTGACAGATTTAACAAAGGGTCCTCATATGTGTAAAAATCTGCCAACTTGATACGTTTTTCCAACACAAACTTGAATTAACCTTTTTTAACCAAGGGCTAATGCTCTGAAATTAATTACTGAAATGTCACTAATACTGCTGCTCATTAGCAGTATTAACACAAAACAAAAAATGTTAATCTATGCCTATCTACATAAATTTAAATGCATATTTACTTGTGATAATACACAGAAATATGTGCTGAGAAAACTGGACTATGCCACTATGCTTCTCCAATAAATTAATTAGTAATTCTGTATTGTTAAACTTATTCCATACATTTCAGTTCCAGATACTGTCAGCATTCCCTCACAGTCCCACAACCACAAGTCAAGCTCAGTAGTTGCAGGGGACTGTGAAAACTAATATGTAAGTATACACTAATTTGTTTGTTTGTTGTTTAAAGAATATTGCTCACAGTGCCACTTGCAGCATGAGCCAATCTCTGCTTGGCATGCAGCTCTCACTTGCCTCTGGGACCAGTACTGCTGTCCAGAAAGGCTTAATGCCTCCTCTCTGAGCTCCACTGCCTCCTATCTACAGCTAACAGGTCATATAAGCCCTTAAAGGATCCTTGAAACCCCCTCCAGAGTAATCATGCTGCCTCCTAATCCATTCCAGTTGCCAAGCAGTAATTTCTTGGGCATTGGCACATGTCCTGTTCAAAGCACGTGCTTTGGCCACAGAGCCACATACTCCTATTGCCACAACAGACCTTCATTCAGCCCCATGAAAAGATGTAGCTGCTCAGTAAGTCAGGCCACCTTCCTTGGAAATTGGTGCAATGGTGCCTCTGGTGAACTTCTCTGAGGCAGTAACATTTTTAAATCCCTAAATATTGTCCACATTTACTCACAGGAGTTCTTGAGAGTTTAAATGTCTTTTCTTTTTAATTTTTAAAACAGCAATCAAAGTGCAAACAGAAGAGTTCAAAGCATTATCGTTGAGAATTCCCTATGCTTTTTAAACTTTAACTGTACAAGCTACTACCAACCACAACCTAAGTTTATTTGATGGTAGCCGCTAATTTGGAATACACCTCTTGTGTGCAAAAACAATTACACCAGCACATGCCCACTGATTACAAAACCTGTTTGAGAATGACCTCGGGTAAGCAGATGCACTGATGTTATCACAGGCTTACTGTGCATAAATTTTGCAGAATGTCTAAACATCTGCAGAAAGTTCAAACCATTTCAAACCCCTTCAAACTTCTACGTTGCTTAGACAAAGGCAGATAAATATTAAGTGAATTGAGAATAAGTCAAGAGCGCTGATTAAAAATAGAAGACACTTTAAAAGGTTAGTCAGATAAATGCCACTGCTTCTGATATCAATCCATCAAAACTTCGTAGTTAAAATAAAGTAGCTTATACAGCTATTATACAGCATAAAGTAAGCATGTATCCATAGAAGTTTGCCTTTGGCTACTGTGCCCATTTGTATACGTAGCAGTATCTCTGGGATTAACTTCATAAAACTGTGCATGTATTCTTTTCCAAATGAGAAGGTATTTTACCTGTGCACATAATGCAGCTCATGTATGGAATGTATAGCAAGCACCATTTCACCAATGTAGAACCTAGCCATATCTTCAGGAAGCTTGTCTTCAAACTTACTGAGAAGTGTCAGCAAGTCACCACCAACATAGTAGTCCATCACTAGATACTGAAAATGGAGAAATAAAGCAATCAAGTACTGAGAGACAGTTGGCAAGAAAAAAATTGAAGTTCATCAGTTAACCCCTGAAAAAAATCCTTTCACTTTTTTTTTCTATGCCTGTGAAAAGTAGTCAAAATTGGTGGTCTTCTGTTTTACTTCTATTTACTCACTTCGTATGAAAAGATATATTCCTTTAGTAATCACAGTAAGAATGACACACCAGCATTTAGTTACCATGGTAAAAAAAGCCACAAAGAAAATACGGCAGCAACAAACAAGTAAATCAGGGTGAGTTTATTTCTGTCTTAACTAGTATCACAAAGCAAATGATCTAATATCACCAAAACTAATGTAGGTTATTAACTCTTAAACTGAAAATTTCCAGAGGATGATGAAAGAAAAAAAAAGTATAGTTAAACTCAATATTTGATGCAGCTTAATCTAAAATATACATTTAGTTACTACTTTTATATTTTAAAATATACATTTAGTTACTACTTAGTCTAAAATATACATTTCGTTACTACTTTTACTTGAAATTACCATTTCAATACTACTCGTTGTTCCTAAGTGGCACTTATCACATCAACATCTTCAAATACTCATCTTGGCACACTCCACATCATGGATGCAGAACACAGCTGGCAGGAGCTTGATGACACTGTACATTACATTACTATGCTATACATGGATGCCCATGACAAGCCAAAAGCACTGTCAAGTCAGAGGCACTGAAGTGGGAAATTTAGAAGTCGAAGATTAACATTCTTTTGAATATATTTCATTGGAAAAGTAAACAGCCTCCTAGGCCAATCAGCCATCACCCTATCCTTGGAAAAGACCAATACTGCTAGGGTCACATGAAACAAAAGGACTCAGGCATGCTGTTTGTTTCTCATACCACAAAACAAGGATTATGTTTCAGGTATTTCCTAGCAATATCCACCTAAATCCAGACCATCACTTCAAGTATAATGACTTCATCTACTACTACTAGTCTTGAGCCATTTTGTTCCATGTTTCCCAAGATGATTTGATACATGGTTTTACAACTAACTTTGCTTATTCTGGAGTTAAGTTTCCAAAGCAGTCATCTTATTTTTCTCCTCAAAGTAAAGCAACCTAGAATCCACTGTCCCTGCCACAGATTCATCTTCCACAAGGGAAGCAAATTAAAGAAGATAGGAATGCAAAGAACATAAAGTGCAATACTAACCATTTCCTCACTATCTTTTGGATTAAAATAGCGACTCCAAAAGCCACAAGTTTTGATATTTTTTTCTATCTTATTCAAATTACAGCTTAATCTGATAGGCAAATTGCATCACTTACACTGAAATTGATCTGTGTATATTGCTCCAAGGAACTTTACGCATGTACTGAACACACTACACACACAACAATTATGTTTGAAAACAAAATGTTACAGACAGAAACCATCAATCTTTTTAAAGGGATATTATCTTGAAGTATTTTCTCTCAAATTCAAGGCAAAGAAATCTTATAGAGCCTTCTGTGGGAAGTGAAATATCCTCCCTGTCAGAGACAAGGTAATGCACTTCCGTCAGCTCCCAAAGCATTTATAGCTCTACAAGAACTCAGCTGACCCATGAAGTAAGGCACTTGGATCACAGAAAGATGGTGAGATCTCTTCTATGAGGAAGTAGAACTGTATTAATCTTTCAATTCAAAATTATCTGCTTGCCAGGAGGTGCTTCTCCCTTCTTACGGGGTTAAAATAAAGAGTACTCTGATGCTGAAATCAAGAGGTATTGCATTTCTTCCAGGGAAGTGACTACATCAAACAGGGTGAGAGTAGTTGGAAATCAAAGGAAAAAAGGATATCTCATGAGTACTCAGAAGCCTTTGAGAGGCTGACAGCAGTTGGATACCCATATGCCCTTCTTCATGAATGAGACTGAGAAAGAAAATTAAGAGATTAGAATCTGGAAGAGATGGAGAACTTCAAGTCCCATAGAAGTTTTCAATAGTCATGGACTATGTTTCACTTACATCACATCTGCTTCAGCTAAATCACCAAAGGCTTGTTTAATCCATCTTGACTTAGGCTGTCTCTTATGAAAGCTTTTTAAGAACCAGAAAAAAGTTATGCTAGCATTTCCATGTAATGTGATTTAAGAATTGGCTGTTTAGAAAACAGTAATATATCATGTATTTGCTTGAAAGGTTTTAAAACTACAAGAGCAGAACCAGAAAATGGACACCAGAACATAGAATTTTGTATTTCTTGCTTAAATGTAAGTTCTGCATTATCAAATGCTCTGTTAATATTAAATAGAGAGAATAAAACCATAAGTACTTTTAGACTCTCCAAAGGCAGCTTCTACTTTTCTACGTTAGTATCTTACTTTCTCTTTGTCTGGTTCTGAACCCTTCATCATACAGCCAGAGAAGGCAGAGCACTAGGTGAGGGAAGACACAAGGCTCTCCCTCTGCTCAGGGTTAGTTTATGTGGTTTTGCATTTAAGAAATACTAGATAAAATGCACAAACATCACTGGGAGGAAATGCCAGAACCTAGAGCTTTCTCTTGCAGAGGACTAGGTTGGAAAACCAAGCTCTGTTGTTTGTTCTTGTTTTGTTCTCAGCTTTGTATTCCATTCTGCAAGGATCATGGATAAACAGCACAGCTAAAAAGTAAACCAGATCTGCCCAGGCTCTGTAACAAGGCAACACTCTCCAGGATGAGGAAAAATGGAGCTACAAACTTCTTCAAGCTCCAAAGAGAACTGAACAGAGATCTCTTAGCCCCTGGACAAGTAGTAGATGGTACGGAAGAGAACCTTCTGTCCAGGTTTTTGGATGATTTCTTGATGCGTTTCACCTTTCCTTCATGCATCATTTACAACGGTGACTGAGATGCAGATCCACTCCATCTGTGAGCACCAGACATTTACAGGAGATGGTTTCTGAGTAACAGACCAAATTGGAAGGCAGCATCTCAGCACATGCGGAAGCAGACCTCAGGCAAGCTAGGAATCTGCTGACTTTGGCTGCTGGGCAGAACTGTTGCCTTCTCAGATACTAGATCTTAAATTAGATGCTAGATGTCTATATTCTGCTGTCAAGGGAAACTTCAATATCTAAACGCCTTTGGGAACTTTGGGAAAAGATTCCCCCTCTGTGCTGTCTTTACTATTATTTGTTACCTCACACAGCTAACAATTTTCCCTTAGGTAGCTCCATTCTTACAAGCTACTTGGAAATACAATACAGGATGCTTTTAATGCAAGTCTGAAGGTTGGTTCTGTGGGAATTTGAAATTATAAGGGGATTTGAAATCATAAGGCAGTGCCGGAGATAACTAAACTTTGAGAGACTGAAAACCTGCACCTATCACAAACCATTCAACGGAAATAGCCTGTAAATGAGGGCCTAAGATGTGACTACTTATTTTCTTACTATGAGCTTGTTATTCTAAAAATACTTCAAACATGACAAAGTAACATGTTTTGTCTCAGCATCTGTGGAAATGTTTGATTATTTTCTAACTCTTGCTTAGTTCCTGAACTCTTTGGCAGCCTCTTATCAATACATTTTTTCTTATTTATATTCATGACTTGCTACCATGCTACTAAAGTGTTAAGAAGGTGAAAACTTTCACACTACAACTATGTCAGATGTTACAGAAACAGCAGGTTTGCAAACCCAGCCTGAAGTAGCCACAGGGAAGCTGTATGGTTCAGTATATTGCAGAATATTGGGGCTTTACTGACTCTGCTCCTAACCAGTACTCTGCTGTATTCTGTGACTAAAGTAAACAGGGCTTGTATGTCACAGTTCTAGTAACCCATCATGAAGAAATGTCATAGGAGTAGATTTTATTTATAAATGTTTGCCAAACTCTCTCCAATTACTGAGATGACCAATGTGCTGATTTAAAAACATACTTTATAGAAATACTTTTAAGAAATAGGCTCTTTTTTTCCCCTAAGGACTTAAAATACCAAACTTTTAAATTACTTTTGCCAGTTTAAAACAGAATCTTGCTTCAAAAGACATTCTGAAAGTTTAAAATAAAATAAAAATATTTCTTACTTTCACAGAGTTAACACCTCTCAGATTACTTAAAGGCAACCTTATCCAAAATACTAAATTTGAACATGGTATTTTTTATACAAGGGGAGATTAGTTAATTTAAGATTCTTAACTAAATCTCTATCTACTATAGTCCTACACAACTTTCTCACTCTCCTGGAGTTAGAGTCAGTCCCTTTGAAGTTTTGCTTCAAGGAGAAAAGAATGTTGAAACACTGCTGTGAGGCATGAGGTGGACTGATTTAATACACTAATATTTTTAAAATATACCAAAACTAAAGTTCTTTCACAACCCAAAGTTTTTATTTACTGATGAATCAAACATACCAAATAGTTCTCATCTTGAAAGGCATAGTGCAATGTAGTAATCCACTGACAATCTCCGTTCACCAAGACATTTCTCTCCTCTCGGAAGCAAGCTGTCTAAAGGAAGAGAGGGGGGGAAAAGCCATTGTCAACATCAACAAGTAGTTTTCACAGGATGAATATATATGGATGTTTTATGGGATTATTTCAAATTACTGAACAGAGGTCTCTATTCATTGGAATTCAGTCTACACAAGTGACATGCCAGGGAATCTCTGCAGGTTTTAGTCAGGCATTCAGTCACTCTAATCCTGACTGCGACTTTAAAAAACAAAACAAAACAAAACGAAAAACCCCAAACCAAAACAAAAAACCCCACCAACCCCCCCCAATCCCAAAAAACTCCACACCAACACACAACACACCCCCAACACCAAACAACAAAAAGCCCACATACCAATTCAAGTCAAAGCTAAATCTTTGTTTTACAAAACATTTTTAGAAGTCAGAAAATGATAACTTGTCACTACCGTCTGTAGCAGAAAGATAATGGCTCTAGGAAAGCAAGTCTGATTGTTCTGATAAAGACCTTTATGAAAACAGTTTCATGTATACTTTTATTACATTACAGTCCCAGTTCCAGACACTGCTAACACACTATGGGAAATAAGCAGATTTTACTATTACTGTCTTATCTTTGTCCAGTATAATACATTTTTATTTTCAATAATCTTTCCTCTACTTCAAATGGCACACTGCAACACTTCAGAGAAGCAAGCTCTGTGTAACAGGTTTTTTCAGCATTTTTACATAAAACCAACTTTCATAAACTTCAAGCAAGTCCTCCGCAATAAAAATATATTAATGTTTTTATTGGATCAGAACTATCAAGAAACAGACCTTGGGACTCTTCCACTACTCTCAATCCAGAGAGGCACTGTCAGGATATTTGGTAGCTGCAGATTGAAGTGTTTGGGTTTTAGACAAGAACTGATTTTATTTCTGTCATTGCTGTTTCTTCAGATGTCTTCGAAAATGTACTATGGAAATGTGCCTGGGAAGCCCAAGCCTTATCATATACCGATTGCACCTTACAAATGTATCTCCAACTATTTTTCTCCCAAAGGAAGCAAAATTCAATCTACATTTTTACTGAAGAAGACCATGCTGTGGTCACGTTGTAAACTAGTAATCCCTGGTGCAAAGAGAAGTAAATTGTAATTAAATGCCAACTGAGTGGTTTAACAGTTTATGAATGCAAGGCCAAAGTAGTGCGCTGCAAAAAAAACTGGCAGCTACAGCAGCTCCAAGTAATCCTATCCCCTTCCTGCAGCACCAGAGCACAGCACTTCTCAGCTCTCCTGGCACCGTGATGTGAGGAGGCTGCCAACACAGAAAACGAGTTTGTTTATTTTCAAAGACATCAGTCCCTTGATCCAGTTCACTGTGCAACCTCAAATAGCGAGGGAATGTTACGAACACTGAAAACCCAGTAATGCTGCTGAACACTGCATCATGAATTCAGAGCATAAAATTCTCCCTCTCTGCTTACACTAGCTTAAAAGGCCTTGAGACGTGACTTGAAAAAGCATGACAGGCTACCTTAATCAGCCAGTCAGGACTTATTTGGAACTGTCAACAGAATACGCTAATGACTATGTATTTTCCTGTCAGAACAACGAATACAAATGGTCCTTATCAACATAAATGGCATGCCTATTTTTGCTTCCAACCCCTTTATGGATGTCAGGTGATATTCACTAATCTTTACTTTATTTCAGTGGCTTCCAACCATACAGGTTTTTTCTTGCAGCTAGTACATGAATAAGCAGTATTTTGCTAACTTCTTGCTATGTTTTATGTCATACACAATGAACGTAAACCAGGGTAACAACATGCTTCTTAGACCACTCATGATAATATTTCTATATAATAATAGATGAGGTGGATTGATAAAATACCTGAAGTCTGCTTTTCAGTGAAACTCTCCATTTAAGAGGCTAGAGTATTCTTGCAGGCTTCATTTTAAAAACTAACAAGTTTCACCACATTTGGGAAATTTTTAACACCCAGATGTTGCATGAACTTGATACGCAGGTTTTAATGTCCTGCTTATCCAGAAAAGCCAAATCAAGCGAGCAAACTGAACAGGAAAAGAGAAAGTGGTCCCGCAGAGAAGCCAGTTCCTTTATTGTCCTTTGTAGATGGGGAAAATCAGCAGAAAGAAAACATCTTTAGACTGTTACTTTTCCTAACTGTGTATTGGGAAAACTATTGCTCATTATACATCCTTCATGCCTGCCTGAGAGGATAAGACGAGTTAGTTGCATGATTAGAATACAATTTGTAAACAGCTGTCTTCTTTACATGCAAAAGCTGCATCTACTTGGGCCACTTAATGAAACCACTTTAAAAATGACTGGAGTAAAACAGCATAGTTGTATTTCCATTAGAGTTTGGGAGACCCCTGCAAACACTTCTGTTTAAAATAATTCTATACTGACCAATGAATTAACGCAGCTGAAATCTGCTTAGAAGGGGCACCAAATTTCCCTCATACAGGGAAAGGCTTAATGCAGAACCGCTGATGCAGCACAGCCCAGGGTGTGAAATCTCCTGACAACTCAAAGGAGAGCCGGGTGGCAGCGGCTGCCGCCGCCTCTGGAGAAGTGCATGGATGGATGGAGGGACAGACTGTGACTAAATCGGGCAAAGGCAGTGGTGCAGAGGGGCTTAACAAGAGGGAGGAGATTTTGTCACGGGGAAAAGGCCTGGCACTGACTCACTGAAAGGAAGGGAGGGACTAGGAAGGGCAGGCTGGGGGGAGGAGGTGTCAGGAAGGGGACAGAAGAATGGGACAGGGAAGGGTCAGCAAGCTCAGACCTCAGCAAAGCAGCTATTGCTTGCCCCTTAACTGAACTGCTGCAAGTTCTGGTGCACTACATGTCTTTTCTCCTCAAATCTATTGCTCAATTATTTGCTAACTTATGTAATATTATTTACCTGCCATAAGGTTTTCCTCTATCATACAGGAGTATGTATCCTAGAAATATCTAGTATGTATCCTAGAAATATCTAACCTAAGATGCTGCTTCCCACTGTCTATTCTTAGTATTCTTCTCCTAATGCATGAAGTACCCATTCGCCTTAACATTTACACAATTTGTTGTGACAGTATACATCTCCTTTCGCCAAAAAATCCCTTCTTAAATAGATTTGCTTTCTTAACACGTTTTGTTTTACAATCTTAATCTCTGATTCCAAAATATTTAGTTATAGTTTTACTAGCTATACAAATCCTGTTACAAACTGTAGGATGCAAAGCTCCTTAATGCATGCTTTCTGAATGGAAGAGAAGAAAGACCTTTTCATAACGTTTTTGTATACAGCTGTGAATGTCATAGTAGCACCAATCTCAGCTTTCATGTAGTCTTTAACTTGCCTTTACTGTAAACAAAAATCTGGCCAATAAATTCCGGGTAAGAACTAGGGCAGACTGTCTGGTAAACGAATACACAGTAATGCTGAGAACAACAGATGCCTGGAAGGGACTGTCAGACTTGATTGCATTAAAACAGCTTAAGGGAAAAAAAAGAGAAAAGAATGAAGCTCCTATGCTCATGAAATAATTCTTCCTAATCTGGAAGAGCTTCAATGTAATCTTCCTAATGTCATTTTAAAAATTCAGTGTTAAAAAATCGTATTACTTACCTCTGCCCTTTTAAGCATTTCCCATTTATTTAGAATTTTCATTGCATAAATGCGCTCTGTACACTTCATTTTAACAACTGCAACCTGAAAAAGAAGATACCTTTATTTAACAGAAGCATGGTCAGAAAAATACAATATTTAAAGAAATCAATACTCACACAAAAGCACGGTCAGAGAAATACAGTTTTCAAACAGCTCAATGTTCACAAATCAATAAAATAAGTTACTAAGGAGTGATCAGTGATTGAGTGACACATCAATAAACTACAGTGTGAGTCTTCGCTCCTTCTGTATTCCCCCTACATTACTACTATGTGCTTGATGCACCATGTGTGGTCAAGAGCTCATGATGAAGTACACGGGGGATAATATAGGAGGAGCATGAAGCTTTTCATATGAAGATGTGTAGTAAAGCTGCATTGTTTCCCAAGAACAAGTGGGGCTTGTAGTCATGCCTGCAGCCAACAAGGCAACATTTAAAAGGGCAGCCTGAGAAAACAAGAAAGGCTGCTGTCAGTAGAAATACACTACATTTGACTAATTTGTTTTCACATTTCAGGTCTCAGAAACTTGAAAGATATTTGCAAATTAGCATGGTTTTGTGTACTGTATGCAGATATTTTAAAAGAAAAAAAATTCATTTATTTATTCACCATTCTGCTTGAAGTGTTTGACTATGCATCTTGTGTATTAGACCTGCTTACACTGATCTATTATGAACAGTAGCTCTGCACACAGCTGTAACAGCGGAAGAAAAAAAACCCTAAGAATACAAAAACTTCAAGGCTTAGGAATGCAAAGACTTTATTTTCACCAAGACTTGTATTCTCAAAGACCAAAACTAATTCTTCTTGTGGTAAAGCCATCATTTCCACAAAGTTCTTCCAGTTGGCAAAAGAAAAACAGGCATCATGACTAAGACAGCAACATTTTCAGAGGACTATACATGGACTGCTTGAATATTTCTACTGCTATTTCTACTGCTTCTCAGCTCATCTCTATTTCAGAAGCAGAAAACCGATCAGCTTTCATTGCTTCCAACAGAGCTCTGAAAAGCCGTGTGAAAAGTATCAGGAATGACATCACCTCGCCTCTTCTGTTGCTTAAAGACTCTTATCTAGAAAGGATTCAGCTACAGCAGCTTTAAGAAGATGCTGACTACAAAAAAAAGGCTGGAATAGCACATCAAGCAGAGCAGTATTATAAAAAGTTTTAAGTCTTGAGGAGGAAAGCGGGAAATGTAGTATCACCCTGCACGGTACCAGTAAAACGTTCCAAGTGAGGGACAGGGAAACTACTGCTTCTCCAGTAACACAAGAACAGCATATTCCCATTTAGACAGACATTTCACCCTGCAGGTGCACAGCTCAGCCTTTCACCCCTCAGTGAGTGAAGCTCCACTCACCAGGTCACGTAGTGGATGACAGCACCTTGTACACACCTGCACAGTCATGTAACAGACACACAGCTCTGAAAAAAGGTACCCATTGCAGGAAAGACATGGGAATCTGGTCCTGGACACAGCTGGGAAAGGCACAGAACTAAGCAGCAGCTTCTCTAAGTGATGTAGAATATCCAGAGCTACATTACAACCCCAGTGTCTCCTGGCCTACAAACACCTCCCACAGACACTGCTCATGCTACAGGGGAAGGATGAACAAGACAAGAAAGTCTCAACCAAACACACAAGGTTTCTTGGCACATATGAAACTTCCACTGACCTCCAGTAATGGCCTAAAATGTAAACAGCCTTGCTCCTCTCCTCATCACAGTTAAAAGTCATTGTAAAAACCTCTCTCCATACACTTAATTGGGTCATTACCCTGATCCAGCTGAAGGCACACTGTAAGTCAAACAGCACATTAAAAGCTTTGAGAAACTGCAAGATGCTGACATTACCCACTACACTTTTTAAACTGTTCCAGACAGAACACATTGACTCAGGAAATGCCCCCACCTCCAGTGCAGGGACAGGGACAGAGCAGCACCAAGGTTACCCGGTGGAGAGGAGAGGTTACCTACTGCAGAGGAATGAATGAACCAATGCTCTGCGGCAGATGCAACGTGCAAGCGTTGCTCTACAAGCCCTGGAGTAGCAACATTCAAGTTTCATAACACTGCAACACTGAACTGCTCAGCCATTTAAGTACAAATACAGTGCACAAATCAGAACCCAGATATGCATCTACTGCACTTCATCTAAGGCCATCACTGTCCAAAAGCATTGCAGGATAGCAATGTTTGCAAAGCACAAGTTTAAAGAAAACAAGACTGCTGAGGAACGATGGAAGCCTGGCATCACGGAGGGCAGGCACAGCAGAGGAGCTGTGCAAATGTTAGAACAAAGTGGCAAATGAAACAGGCCTGGAGAAAGAAGAAAGGAAAAGAAGAAAGGATGCCAAATCTGTAGGACTTATTTAGCAGTTCGACAGTCACTAACTATATTAGTGCTCTGTATTTTCAACTGAAAAGACTGCTTTAAAAAGACCAATTTAAACTTTCTGGAGGAAGATAATTGTCTTCTGTGGAAGAAAAAGTATATTTCATAAAAAGAAAGCTGACTCATATTTTCACATTAAGTGGTTATCAAGTTATGGCACCAGTAAACACACTGCTGCTTTAGTTATAAGGGTGACAGTGGGACAACTTCTCATGTCAGCAGAAAAATTCATTGAACCACACAGCAAATTAGGTAATTCCCCATGATTTTTATCTCTGGAAAGAAATCTTAGGCTGCTCAAGATATCTCACAGAACTGACAGAATTTTTGCCTGACTAGACCTGACTCCTCAACCAGTTCAAATCATTAGGATTTTTTTTTTTTAAAGAAAACAAGCAGAAAAGCTTAATCCAAACTTCACTGATGCCTGAACTGAAACAGGGAAGCACAAAAAAAATTATGCCCTGATAAACTCAGTGCTACTGTAAGGAAGAGCACTGTTACAATACTGGAAAAGATCCTTTCTTCCATAAAATACCTCAGCGTTTCCTCAAGTTATCTTTCTTTTACTTTCTTCCTCAGGTGGCAACGTTTTTATGTTTACTTCTGTCATATAATGCTTTGTCTGCTTCCGAGATGTTGCAGTGGAGTTGTTTTTTTCTTACTTTTGTATCAATTCCTCCTTCACTGGCATACCTCAAATTCAGTTACAATAACCACACTGACCACTTTGCAAGATCAAACAGAGGCCTCTTATACTGCAGTTGTGCTAACCATGCAAGACGGTCTGGTTTTAAATATGATGGTTCTTATCCTACATACCGATCCACCACATCTACTAACGTAAGGAAAAACCACTCAGTTGGTGTTCAGAGGTATTCCAAAGGACACAGATTTGTACACTGCTACAAATGCCTATTTTAACAACAAAAGCATTGTTTCTATCTTCAGAGTTCAAAAGTCTACTGGCTGAACAAGTGCTCACATTATGCACAGACCAGGAATTAATACTGGTGTTCACTCTTCATTTCCAAGGCTAATACAACTTACACTGTAATAGAAGTTAAAAAAAAAAAAAGTATGCTAAAGATAATGAAAGGAAAAAAAAATGTACAAGCAGAGCTATAATAAAACAGCTTCTGAAGAAGAAGATTTAATAACCTAAAATATTCCAGGCCTGGAAGAGATAACAGCTATTACAGACACAGGAAACCATCAATATCATGGAGAAGATGAACAGAGAACAGTAATTTGCTGTTTCTCATAACACAGACACTAAAAAGCATCAAACAAAATAGAAAGGTAACAAGATTAAGAAAGTATTACTGTCACACAAAAGTTCTGGAACTCAGCCCCAGGCTGCTGTGGCTACCTAAGTATTTAGGAGGTATTTAAATACATACATGCTTAATACCTGAGTAACAGACACTGCAGTGTGGGCCTCAGTGACTACTACCACTGAGTTAGAGATGTAGGTTGGGGAGTCCCTGAACCCTCAGCCACTGGAAACTGTGAGGATTCAGCTCTGCTCTGTTCTTGGATTTTTTTCCCACACCTCTCTTCCTGGCCAAAGGGGTGGGGCAGGTGCTAGCTAATCCACACACCCTTGGCCCAGAACTACCACCTTTAATACCTGTGTCAAACTAAGGAAATTAAAATTTACTCCCAACTTGCATCTCATAATGCCAGGATGGAATGCAGAATCAGGGGGGCCAAATACTCAACAATCACAGAGTAGTTTGGTAGATAGTTAGGGGATTCTGTTTTGTTAACTCTTCAAAAAGTGTCAAGGAAAAATTGCAGATGCAAGGGTTCCCCCACCACTGTAATGCCCCTTCCAGGCATGCCTGGATGGATTGATTACCATCTGATTTGATTAGTATCACTATGACTTGTCATGCTCAAGGCTGAGGCAACAGGAAAACTGCACTAAAGCTCAAGTATGTTTCCTCAAGGATTTCAGAAAGCCTAATGAATCTTAGTGGTTGCCTACACTTAACCAACTTTAGACATTTTTATGTCAAAAAAAGAAGCATGACAAGTGGGGCTAAAGTGTGAGATCCAGCTATGGTAACTACAAGCCACAACACCCTATCAGATTTGTACTGCTTCTGCCATCCATTTCGTTCCCAGATTTTGTGCCTCAAAGCTCTGTTTCCCTTGTACTGCAATAAAATAAAATAAAGAACCAATATAGTAAAAGTAGCTTTTCTAGACTTCAGCAAGAGTTAGTATTTTTCTTCTAGAATTGCTTTATGGGAGTATTTTCCTATATTTGATCTTCAAAACCCACTCCACACTGACGTTTAGGGCTGCGCTGTGCAAAGCCATCCCAGGTTAAGTTCCGCCTTTCCTAATGTTCCAATGAAATCTACAGGGTGGGAATCTGAGCCAAATCAGCCTCTACAGACATGACAGAACTTCCCATCACTGTACTTTGCCCTTTGAGTGACATGATCAGCATTAGATAGCAGCATCAAGTTACAAATTTTCTTTTATGTAAACGATAAGTATGGTGCAATAAAGTGCAGAAATCATTTAAATATAAGACTGGCTTTCCAGAAAACAATTAAGACAGCTAACAAATACTTCTTGGAAGTCATGCTGGCATTCATTTCAAAGCAAAGACAAAAAAAGCTCACTAGGACACACTATTCACGCTCATGGCACCTTAAACTTTCAGGTGAAACTTATTCTCAAGGACTGGACTTCAAGGAATAAGGTGAAACTCAACTGCAAAATGTTCTCAGCCGAAAAGAAGAGGAACGCAGGCATACAGGTGATAATACTTGTGCAAACAGCTCATAATGGCAGGTAGTTAAGAAAAAAGGCAAACTCGAGTCTGGAATTCACAGGCAGATAGGAGTAAACATTGCTGCCTTGCAATACAAATTCACTGGAAACTCCACACGCAGCCACACCTCAGAAAAATAAACTTCATCCGGAGCAGGTGTGAAAGAGGATGATTGAGGTGATCAAGGAACTAAAGAGCCTCTCATGCTACTGTGGGAATAGAAAAACCTTTACTTTCTAAAAAAAGGGGAAAAAAAGCATACATTATTGTTATTATTCAAGGCCAGGATGGATGGGGTTCTGACCAACCTGGTCTAGTGAAAGGTGTCCCTGCCCATGGCAGGAGGGCTGGAACGAGAAAATCCTTTAAGTCCCTTCCAACCAAAACCATTCTATGATTCTAACCAAAAATAAAATTGGAAGGAAGGGCATCAACAAATGTGGATGATGAAAGATCTCCTTAGTCTAACAGACAATAAAATTACATGGATAAAACAGTGTTAAATACCATGAATTAACCTTTTACAGGAACTTGGAAAGGCTTTAGACATTTGAGGAGAGATTTTAGTCATGCCTTTCAACTGGGAGAATAGATAAAATGTCATTTCAGATGTAAACAATTTATCCATAATGTCTTATTACCAGATTCATAATTGAATATTACATTCATTTCCTTTGGTTAAAGCTTGTTTATGCCACTTTTACTCCACTATTTCTGTCTCATGCTATTGATACCTTGCACACCAGCTACCGCAAAAAGACCGCAGGAACTACTTTATCCTCCTGGTACTCTCGGATAGGAAAAGTCTTTGATATATAGAGCTCATTAGCTGATAGTTTTAATACAGCATCTTTGAGGAAAAACTGGTCTGGGCTGCTCTATCAGTTTTTTCATGTCTATTTTACATATAAATTTAAAAACCAGAGTGTCTTTTGATAGAGTTCATATGCCATGGTGCAGATTTCCAAAGCAAAATCAGTTTTTTGAGCATGCAGTGGACATCTTCACGTTGTGCAAATAAGAAATCCCTTACAAGTACCAGCCAGAAAGATTCTGCAGAAGAAGAATAAAGGCCCCAAATAGCACCTAAGCTGTTCCTCAGGACCGGCGGGGTTTGCAGAGACAAATGGCTGCTCTCACAGCAGCACCACAATGAACTGTGTCTCTCCAGCTCCTTGCAACCTGCCTGTCTCCATAGTTACTTGGTGCTGCCACACAAACACACACTGAGCTGGGGAGGACTGAGATAGCAACCAGCTCGTTTGAAGCATTTTCAAAACAAAGCAGCTTCTTTCTTCATCCATTTCCACAGCAGAAAATAGCTTGCTTTGATTTAATTTTATTTTTTCATGAAGAGCATATTGAAGAAAAGCAAAGCTAATAAAATACTTCTTCTGCATCGTATTCTGAATGCTTTGACTCTTTGAATAGTTGAATGAAAAGTGTCATACGTGGTGTGCAATATTTTGCAATTCTGTTAATTTACAATGTAGAAAGGTACAGTCCCTGCTGGGCACCTAACACCAACCACCAAAGCATCTGAATAGGTGAGACAGCCTTAACTGCAGTCCATAGGCTCGCTGTGCCCCAGGTTAATTTCTAGAACATCAAAACACTGAACTCAGTACCCTACAGCTGTGATTACGAAGTGGAAAGGGCACAAAGAGCACTGCCTCTCGCTGCCAAGCACGACTGACCACAGGAAGCTTCGGTTTTACATATTCCCTTCTCACTGCAACCTCAACCAGTATCTCTCTCACTGGAAACCACATCACTGATCAGAACCTGTGGTACACAATGCATCAGTCTTATTCTCTCTCATCCATTATTTTCTTCTGGAAACACATTTTTCTGTCTGTTGATCCCAGCTGAGACTCTGACTAAGCATCCCGAGTCGAGGTGACGTATTATTCCTGAACACTACACAGATCAAGTCTGTACACAACTGCACTTACATGAAAAGGTATTTCTAATCCATCCAGAGCAGTAATACTTAGGTGGGGCACATTAAGAGTTTTAGTTATTTCTGTGCTAAGCAAGACCAAGCAGTTCCACCCTTCTGCTGGAACCACAGTAAGCATTGCTCATTCAAGAAATCCTTGCTAACAAACAAGGGAAGGAAAACAATTCTTTCAGTCCCATGCTGCCAAATTTCCAGGAGGTGTCAGCCACGTTATACAATCCAAGTTCTCAAACAAGGTACATTTTGACGTGCTCTTCCTTCAACAACTGCTCTTTAACTGGAATGTGTTCATCTACAGTGTGCCTAAATGGTCTCTCACACAAAATGAGGACATGTGACCTTAAAGACGTACAAGCACATTTCTGAGGGCACATGAACCTTGCAAAGGAGCACACACAAGTGTTTAGAGCCACAGTCCCCACACACAGTGTCCTCTTCCTAACTCTCTCACCCTGCTGTAAGCACTCTTACTCCCAGTTTCTTTGGCATGTGCAGCCAAACACCAAGCATACAGAAAGTACTTCTCAGGCTGGCCTGAGCTTCCCAGGTAAGCACAATCCCACCAAGCACAGGTTCTCAGGACACCCTTTCAATTCAAGTAACGGTCCATAGTGTTTCCAGATGAAAGGAACAGTCAGGCACAGCCAAACTTCAAATCACAGGTGGATTGCTTTTTTGGTTTCTTTGTTGTTTTAGTGTGGTTTTCTAAAGGTTGAAAATCTGGAAGAGTTTTGCATTCTATGCTGATGTTCCTTAAGTCTTCTCCTAAAGACTGTGTATTTTCACTTTCGTGTAGTTTGCAGAAGTGATTTTCACTCTTGTGTAGTTTGTGTGTTTCATGTGTAGTTCACAAAAATCTTCATGCTACACAAAATACTCTTTCTTGTCTACAAACACAGACTTCTACAGTCATTTTACTCTTAGAAACCAGAATTAAGATAACAGAAAACCATTTTATTTTTGATTTTATTTCAGGGGGCTTTTCACTTATTATTAGTTTTATTCCTTGTGGAGGTTGTCCCTCTATACATGAGCTACCTGCCTGTATGACCAGGAAAATGAAAGACTGAAAGTAACACTGGGGCACTCATGAAAATGCTCCACCCAGCTAGGTATTATACCCAGGCGAATACAGCTTAGGAGACGAGGAAGAACCAAGAGTAGTTTATTCTCCGTCCAGCTAGCGTGTCAAATTATAAGCTATTCTAACTGTCATGCACTAAAATAACATTTCAAACTTTTCTTCCTAACTATGAAACTTCTGAAAAAAATAAATTATGTTCTCCAGCCAGTGACTTCCTGAGTCAGAGCCTTACATGCTGGTGGTAGGGGATATTCAGACATTCAATTCACCCTTCTTGCAAAGTGGCTGGCTTCCTTTATGTGAAAGGAGAAGTCCAGGTGGCTAGGGAAGAAATCTCTAGGCTCTAAGCTAGGCTGTTTCTCTCCTGGCATAATAATGAGAATTTAAGAAGCATTTTTCCTCTTGCTTTCTCAGACATCCCATGCTACAAGAACTTTCATTCAGGCGGCTTTTTTGCATTGGCTTTTGTTCTCATATTGCTGGAAAAAGTGTAAAGAACCAAGCTGAGTTCTGCTGATCTGCAAAGGTTAAAGAAAGAAAAAGGTACTGACATGCCAGTACAGATGTGTACTGGTGATTATGTCAATCTGCCTTAGATACTGATTTTGCAGTTGTGTTCACAGGGATAAATTCACATGTGGTCTCAATCCTCTCTTTGGTCAAATACCATGTTTCCTTGGATTACATGTTTTCTGGCAAAAATTGACCACTGATCCTGACTAATAACTAATATAATGCTTTTATTTTGTTTAAACTGTATTTCTTCAAAGGTACTGATTTATGCAAAAGTTCTTTGGTAAGAATAAAGCCCCTGGCATTCTCCAAAAAATCCAAAGAAGCTAAACTGAGAAGAACGGAATATAATTTTCATCCTTTTTGAAGTCTACCTTGTTTAGCTGTTCAGTATTTAAATTAAACTACTTAATTCTAACAGGAATATGTTGAGTTTAATTCTGAATAATTTCTTTATACAGTTAAATATTTTATAGGTATTTTAAAAATGTATTTTTACCAGATAAAGCCCATCAAGTAATTTCCAACATAGCTCCCATGTATGTATGAAAGTACTATAGAAAAATTACTCACAAATCCTCCATTCAGTTTTCTCAAGTGCTGTTTTATACAAGTCAGATGCCACAAGTTCCTTTCAAGAAATTGTATTTCATTTTCTTATTATGGAAGGTCAACCTTTACATAATTACTATTTTATAATACCTATAAAATCTGGCAGTTATAGCAGTGTGGTATACACAAAGGTCAAAGGATTCTTTCATAAGCAAAAAGCACAAAATACTCTGTGGCAAGAGGGATTAAAGTATAGTGAACTTAAACTCAATGATTCCCGTATAATTTAAACTTATCAAAAGTTTCGAGCTGCTGCAACTATAAACTAAAACTTTTCTAGGTAAGAGATGAACAAGATGTGATATTGACAGGTAACTGACACCACTAACTCTGTGAGCACTCACAGCTCTAACAGAAGGATGAAATTTAAGATACTTCCTCATTTCCCTTCTGTGAAATTTCGCTTCCGCTGGAGGGGATGGAATGTGTGAATTGCTTTTGTGAAGTTCCATGCTTTTCCAAATGAAAGAGTATCAAACTTTGTTGATACTGGCACTCCAAACACCATCAAGACAAGTTTCCACCCAGAATTTGTCTTTTATGCACCTTAAGACTTTTCATTCAAAGCTAAGGAAGGTCATCCTAAACCCCTCGCAAGTATAAACTAAAGTCTCTTGAAGTGCATATAAATACTTCATCTGCTGTTGTACTGAGATTTCCAGTTGGTCAATTCCATAGGTGGAGTAGAGCATCTTTTGAAAAAGAACAGAAAAAGAACTATGGAAAACAGGCCTTCCTTGAATATTATACTGTGGGAAGGCATTCCCAACACTGACTCCATCTGCAAGTCACTATAAAGGGTTCCCATTTTTGATAGCTATAGCATTCACAAGTCTAGTTCTGAAAAGATCCAGAAACCACTTCTAATCTTGCCAAAAGACAAACTGCCAAAACGCTAATCTAAAATTCTTTAGATATCAGTGGTCACAGCCACTATAGCAAGTCATTTGGCACAGGAAGACCAGAACAACATCAAAGTATCCTGTGCTGAGCCTTCCCATCTATATTGTATGCAGTTCAGGAATTTTGTTTCAGACTGCATCTAGCCTGGTTTCCCAGACCAAACATGCTTTGAAGCTGTTAGGAGAGTCCAACCCAATGATTGATTCTTATGCACTGCTTGGATCCAAAGGGCCATTTGGTCCACACCTGGAATGGAGGTTCTGGTTAGTTTCCTCTAGAAGAAACCCAGCTCATGCAGAGTAAAATCCTTATGCAGTAGGTGGGAGCATTGTCTTCAAAACTGTGCCACTGCTTTGAATCAAAACTCTAACAAAGAGGCAGACAGGTACCTACTACTGTCTTGATTCTTTAGGCTTTTTACCTACTTAAAAACCTCCCTTCTTAGACTTCTTTTCTGGACTAAGTTTGTAGCTCTCAGTCCTTCCTTAGACTTATCAATTTTTTTCCAATTTTTTATTTTTCATGACCAACTTTTTACAGTGACCTTTTTTCTTTGAAACTCAAGTTCAAATAATACTCAAGTGAATCACTCAAGTGAAATAACTGATTTTCATGCAGTATTTCCACTATTCTAAGAGTAACACTCCCTTTTTTGTAACAAATGTTGCACTCATCAAGTTCAACATCCACTAGAAAGTGAATTTTGGTCTTACAGGGCAAGATGTTATTGCTTATCTGGACATTTCATTAAAATGCTCTACTTCCTTCAGCAGCCGTGTTCATGCCATTACATATGAACTGCATGTTACCTCATCACATTGCTAGATGATGGTACAGATGAAGAGATATTCTTGAAACATTAACTTCTGTCTTAGGTGTCCACTTTTCTCAAAAGCAGTTTCTGAACCAGCTTAAAGTTATACGGGTACAAAGTCATTACTTCACCCATTACCAAGTGCATATGAACATAGAAACCTCATTGCTTTCTGAATCCAGGTCAAGTAGGGTCTTGGTGTTTCTCTAGCTGAGTTTCTGGTTGGCCTGTGCTACCCCTGTCCCACAATCAAACCCTCTGTGAAAGAGTTTGAGGTGTCCAGGACACACCACACTTGGAAGGAATGCCTGGCATGGCGGACAGTCCGGCTCTCTGTGGAGGCAACAGGACATGGGGATCAGGAAGCTTATCCTTAGCCACCGGCAGCAAAAGCTGCAACCGAGTGCTAATGGGCTGAAGTGAGCCACTAATGGCAGTCTCTGCACTTCACTTTAGTGTGGCACTACTTCAAAGAAGGTTCCTGAAAGAAATATAAGGGGTTTTTTACTTCTAGAAATTCTCTAGTTAATAACCTTTTTTGCTGACAGCTACGACTTTAGTTACCTGTTCTTAAATGCTGAAAGGTTGTCTTTGAGGTTCTCCAGAAGTCTCAGTTCTCCTATGCCTGCTGCCCATGAATGCTTTTGCCAGTGGCAAGCCCTACCAGGCTTGTGTAATTGATGAGACTTTCATCAAACATATTAAGAAGTAAAGCTTCAGCCCAGGGTCCTGGGACTGGCGAGTCCTCAAAACACAAGGCGTTCCTATCATCCCAGCATGACTCAACTTGCTGCCCAAAAAACAGATCCAGCAGCCTTTGATCTTCAAAGATGACAGGGAACAGCCTTTGAGGCAGCCAAATGCGTCTTTCTGCATTACCAGATTGCTACAGAGACAGGCAGATGGGTGGAGCAGCCTCCACGCTCCTACCATAGAAGCAGCCCAGCTCTGTGTTAAATTAGAGCAGCACCGAGCAGTACATATGGCAAGTGGGAGAAGAGATCCCAAATTCAGCTGTGCAGCTGCTAGGTGGGACCACCCCGTTCATACACACATCCAAGAGACACTTGTTTGGCTACACTGAAGTCAGAAAGAGCCAGTCACAGAAATGGCACACCTGGACACTGAATCTCCTGCTTCAAAGGGACATTGCACTAGGTACCCAGCTACATTCCACATTTGGAAATATTTTAACACATCTGTTCGAACCTTTTGTCTTCAGGTCAGCTGTAACAAGATATCAGATGCACAAACAATAAAAGTTTTATTACTGTAACTGAAAATAAAAATCTCTTACCTCTCCAAACGCACCTCTTCCGATCACTTTTATAATTTCAAAGTCATCTCGGTGGAGTTGCATTTCCTTTACCAATTTTGTAAATGGTTTTGCTGTTTAAAAAAAAAAAAAAGAAAATTCAATTATAAAGAGAAACATCACAAGCCGACCCACAAACTGGAGGTCAAAAGTACTCATTGCATACCCAGAGCAATAGCAGATTTTCAACTGTTAAAACTATAGAAGGACAAAAAGCTAATTACACTATTTAATTAACAATTAAAATTTTTTTTTTTAAAGTTCAATCGCATGAATGGTGCTGCCTTGCTGCTAGTAAGAATATAGAGCAAAGTGGTCTTTTGGAAGGATTTCCCCCTTTTCTTTACGGTTTTGTGAATCAGTGAAGGACCACGTGAAAGGGAGAGCTCAGTCATTATCGGTAAACCCTCTGGACAATCTGTCCTACTCTGCAGGCACTAGATTAATTCTCTTCTTAAGTGGAGTGCAGCTTTACTTTTTATTATTTCAGCTAGTACCAGCTAAGGCTTTAACAACCCAATCTCAAGAGATAGCTGTTTCTACTCAACAGCAGTGAAACCATTTCCCACAAGATCTGTGGCTAATTTAAGGTTTTTACTTTGAACTATATTTTCTGTTAAGCAACACTCACCAGTCTCAATTAGACCAAGTACTGAAGGGCTGCAGTCTAAAAAGACGTCCAGCGATTAACTAACTTCTACTTTGTTCTGGTGGTCCCACATTTCTCAATATACTGGGTGGATAAATTCCACTATACCTGCAGATCCATCAGTCTAAACTAAAGAATACTTTACTTATTTCTGATGTATCACAGCATGTGGATCACTATTTTGATAGAATGTTTCATACAAGTCTCTTACTCTGAAGACCAGATCAATAAGGCTTCCTCCAGAAGTAATACCCCTTTCACTGAGAGTTTCTTGTCTATCCAAAGTATGAAATTTAAAGAATGAGACTCTACTAGATTTTCTGCTAGACTCCCTATTTCAGCTGGGCAGAAATGCCTACCACACTTTCCCTCACCACGAAGTCACTGAGACTATCACCTCAAACCCAAAATTGTTTCCACCGAACTTCCCCAGCACCACCATCTCAAACCAGTTAGAGACCTATATCAGTCCAGTCAGACACCTGGACAAGTAATATATCACAGCCATCAGCAGTGGTATTATCAACTGTTTTGCAAGGTTCTCTCACCTCCTTCCCATCAAATTAACGAAGACTGAGGAAATACAACTGCAGACAAGAAATAAACATGAAAGTTCCCTTATTAAGTGTGGGTTTGCTACTACAGAATGCTGGTCATTGAACTAATTTTGCAAAACAACCAGCCTCTGTTATTAAAATTCCAGGGGAAATGAAATCTAGTATTTATTTCTAGAGGACACTAACCCAGTAATAACTTTTGTTTTAAATAAATAGCAAATTTTAGCAATAATTCTACTAAGTAAACAGAGTATCAAAATCAGAAAATCACAGAATGATTTGGGTTGGAAGGGACCTTTAAGATCATCTAGTTCCAAGCCCCCTGCCATGGGCAGGAACACCGTCCACTAGACCAGGTTGTTCAGAGTCCCATCCAGCCTGGCCTTGAACACTTCCAGGGATGGAGCATCCATAGCTTCTCTGGACAAGAAAATAATTGTTTTAAGTATAAAAACCCCTGCTGCTATAAATTGATCACAAGCAACTTTCAAAGCCAGAAGACACAAACCTATTAAAGTTCAAGCTGTCTTGTACACTCAAAAGAACCCCCTTGTATCTTACATTTCTGTTGACTGATGACAAAATATTTTATTATTTCATCTACAAATTTCCCCACTTGGAAGTGTATCAAGCTTCACACCACTAAAATTGGAATTCAGTTTAGAAATGCATAAAGTTGTATAAAAGCAACTTAATTTGATTAGTTTTGTATTTTAATATTAATAAATATTATGTATCAAGCAGAGCACATACTTAAGTTTCAATAAACAGAAGAAACAGAGTCTGCAGGGAAGGGCATTATTGCTATCTTTCTAGAAATTGTATCCTTGAATAAGGAAGGACAAACAGCCCTCATTTTCTTGACCACCATTTCTGTTAAAATCTACAAAGAGTCCTGGGTTGGTCCTGCTTTCTCCATCTCAAATGGTCAACTGAAGTACTAGTTAATAAAATCAACTAGTTTAACATATGTAAGTTAAAATAAATATTCACTCCTAAAAGGATGTTACTATTTTTACAAGCCATTTCTGCACTTAACTAATGTTTGCTTTTAGTATTTAGCAGGTGTTGGTGTTCAGAAACAGTGCAGCTTCAGTGGTCTCTGTCTTTGAAAGCACCAAACATGAACATTTGAATGTACAGAAAAATTTTAAATTTGGCAGGACTTCCCCTGAACTGGAAAAATTCCGAGTCTTTGTCAAGGCATCTAAGATTCCTTAAAAATAAATATAACTTGAAAATAAAACTGAATGTCAAACAGAATCTCATGATCACAGAGACTACAACAGCAGTTACAGAGCATATCAGAGCCCAGAGGAGGCAACAGACCACTAATTTGTTTAAACCGATATAAACTTTATTGGCATTTTGAAGTAGAACCCTGTTTACACCAGGACGTGACCTGCTGCATTTAAGTACTGGATTCCACAACTTCTATATCTTAGTAAGTTAAATCAAAAAATATTTCCAATTTGCTTTCGTGCCGTTGTCCCAGGAGGGTGCTGTTCCTTAATCTGCAAATATGCCTATCAGTAGCATGCACGGTACTGGCAAAACTGAGCGAGGAGAAACTTGCACCAAAATGCATCAGAGACAGCCTGTGTCCACTGTGCTTGCCAGAACAATGCCAAGTGATTTATCACTACCTAACTGGTAAAAAGAGTTACAGCTTCTCCTTTTACATATCACTATTTGATAAACAGGGAACTCAAAGGAAACTTATCTCCATATACTGGAATGAATAATTACTTTTGATCCTAATATTGAAGGCAGAACTTATGATCTGGAGTTGATTTAATCCTTAATGAAAGTATTTCATCCTGGCAAACAGAAGCATTAGCTGTACTGGGGGTTTTGTTGGCAGTGATTACTGAATTTTGTTACATATACACACTGTTGTCAGGGTAACATTAGCTGAGAGTAATTGCAAGAGTTTGTTTATTCATGACTGTGAGGATGTAATCAGAATTTGGGATAGACATTCTGTGTGCAACATCTTTGTATGCATCGTTGCCTTTTCTCTCAAGCTGATTTTGCATTACTGTACTTATTTTTGTTTGGAAGAAGGGTGTTTTCCATAACACCAGGCAAGGAATAAAAAAAACAAACCCAAACAACAACTTTTAAGAAGCCAAGTAATGTATGCTCTCAAGAAAATAATACAAAACAGTAACAGTTGATGTTTTGATTCATAATGGGAAGTGAAATGCCAGCATTTATTTCTTCATTGAAAACCAGGGTATATATGAAAGACATAATTCTCCATGTACAAATTCTATTCGCATCATATTCTCCTCTTCCACTGATAGATGGGATTAGGATATTTTGTTTACACAAAAAGAAAACATCAATTTGAATAATTTGAAAACATAATTTAAAGCACAGTCACAGGTAAATAGGTTTGTGATTTAGTTTTGAGAGCTGCTGCCATCTACACTGCAGTCAATCCGTATTATGCCACCTTATAGAAAATATTTGGAGGCAGTTTCAAAATGACTGAAAGCTGCAGGAAATGCCAGCAGAGATGATCTGACACAGCAGACTGGGCACTCAGCACTGCTACCCCAGGAATGGGTGCACACTGGCCTCCTATGTCAAACTTCCTCTCATTTCTGAAAGCAGGTCAGGGAAGGATGGCAATATTGTCAACATCACCCTCAAAAAATAATAGGTCAAGTCTTCCCACCTAGAATGTGGTTAAAAATGGGAAG
Source organism: Gymnorhina tibicen (assembly GCA_013399875.1). NCBI lineage: Eukaryota > Metazoa > Chordata > Aves > Passeriformes > Artamidae > Gymnorhina > Gymnorhina tibicen. The sequence continues at coordinate 2,262,704 of VXAZ01003161.1, forward strand.
TGTCAAGGTACGTTTCAAATTTTTACTTTCTCTTCACATTCTAGATCATTCAATTTATGTTAGTAATTTACTATCTGGAATCACAAAAGCTAACACCTTTACACTGCAGTGGGCAAAAGACAACCCGCTGGGTTATGATCTGCTGCTGCTGCTTCAGTAGTAGAGTTACCCCAGGACTCTCATTTGAGGACTCCTCCATATTTTGTCAGGCACTACCAGTTTCCAGAAATTCACAACAATCACTTAGCTGAAGCTGCCAAATGTTCAAGAACATCTGATGTTTTGTATCATTGGCAGCTCCAAGTTTTAAATAAATGTGACAACTGCAATAAAGTAATACACAGACTCACAATTCAGGTTGAAAGGGACTAGTTGGTCTCTAATCCAGTCTCCTGCTCAAATCAAAGTCAATATTGATTTCAGACCAGGTTACTCATGGTTCTGCCTGGTCAGGTTTCAAAAACTTCCAAGGATGGAGACTCCATGGGACAACCTATTCACATACCAGACTGCCTACACCAGATAGTTTCACAGTTCAGAACTGATCCTGTAAATGATTTGAGGTTTAAGTCATTATACGACACGATAATACCATTCAGGTGATCTGCCCTGAAGGTATGTCCGAACTGTCTGGTCAGACAGAAGTTCATCTGCCACCATGCTCCTTTATCTCCTCATCCCCTCCACGAAACATTGTGGTAGGAAACTATGTGAATTGCAAAATATTAATGTCAGGGGAAAACAAAATGACGCAGATAACTGTCTGTGGAGCCATACTCCCACCAGGCAGATCCAGTATTTAAGATGTTTTCTTTGGAGGAAGAACATGAAAGAGCAGCAAATTTTACCACTTCCCTCAGCCATCCCTCTTAACTTACATTCTAGAAATCAAGTAAGTTGTGTGTCCTTTGTGCACCCTTTTCAAAGAAACAGCGTTCCTATGATATTGCTACTAAAACAGCAGGCTGGCAGGTTTAACAAGTTAGTGCTTGTATACATGTCTTGGGAGATACACACACCCAAGTAGCCCCAACCTGCTTACTAAGGTGATAAATACCTGTTACAACCCACACTTGAGTTTTAAAGAAGTACAATCCTCTTGTATCTTGTAGATTGTGAAATTTTCCCTGTAGTTTAGAAATGCAAATTTTTTTATTCTTCCATTCTATGCTGACTCCAGTTTTAATTTTTCCAAATATAGATCCTTGCTTCCCTTTTCCTGTGCTGGCCTGTTTCCTCTTACTGTCTACCTCTGTGAATGCTTTTTTTCAGTCTGGTTTCCTAAGGAAATAAGGTGTGTGATCACACTGTTGGGCATTCTGAGGCCATTCCTCTCACCCAGCACCTTTTGATCCCGATAAAGACCCTACATATCCCCTTTACCAAATTTCACTGAAGCTGTTCAAAGATACCAAGTTGCTACAAGTTTTATTTAAAAAATGGCAGTGAATAGGAGACATTCACAGTATCACCTCCACTAAGGGAAAGGTGACAGCAGGAACAGAGCAGTCACCTGCTCAGCTGGCAGCCAGCACACACCCAGGTGCAAAGCACACATACCTCACTGTCCACAGTCATACAGGGACACTGGGGCAATACTGCACAGAAGAGGGAAGAAAGGGAAGTGTGCAGCAGTAAATGGAAGGTCATGCAGTGGGAAGGCAGGGCGTTATTCCACTGAGCCTCATAAAGGAGATAAATACAAATTCTAAAGGAAGACAAACTTCACCAAAGTTCTGCCGTTTACAGTCAAAGGTGACACATTCTGTGTTCTCTGACACATTTTCTGCTGGGCTTTTGACTTCTGCCATGCCCTCCCTCCTGTTTTTATGATGTACATACACACACTTCACTTACTCTGCCTCTTGCTCAATGATCCAATTCTTCATCATTCATCAGCATCCACTGGACCAACGCAGTGGTGCAAGACTCTTGGTTATCACCACAATGACACAAACTCCGCTGCCTTTAAAACCAGAGAAGCAGCCTACAGACCTTGCAGAACAGCCTCTTGCTATAACACTGCTTCACACGCTGTCAGAGTCCTCCTTATTCCCCAAGCACAGCCATCCAGGTTTACAGTGGCTGGTACTCAGTATTTCCTAAGTTTAACATGTTCTCTTCTAACAGTGCTACTCTGAACTAAAATGCCAGTAGAAATAAGACATATACACGAACACAATAGCAAGAAAGTCTGAGTCTTCTTGAGGCTGATTTTTCAAGACAGAAGGTGGTAACTAATTATTAAGTTAAATATCAAATTGTTAGTCTTTATTTGGAATATAAATGCTTAAAAAACCTTCAGGCTTTCTGAAGCTTGCACAAACGTATCCTTTTGCTGCCAGTTATGGATTTTGCTTCATTTTATTAAAGTTTTCTGACACACCTAAAAGTATCTGAGCACCTTCAATCAGATACCTTGCTGACACTTAACAGAACTATGAATTTGGATAACATTTGGATTAGATAATTACATGCAAAACTCCTCAAATGTTTAAAAGGATAAAAACATCATTAATTTTAGGCATAAACCAAGACTGAGTGTTCATAGCTTCTGCATCTTCCTCCATAACTAGCTTTATCAGTTACAGAAGAACTGAGTGTGGCATTTGGAATTTGTACACTAGTCTGCAATAACCGCATGAATAATTTATCACCAAGCTAAAGGCTAATGGCATTGGGAAATGCTTTCAAGAAAAATATTGAGTAGTAGAGTTCTGATGTTGATCTTATTAGTGTTGCTAAATTTGCCAGCAGAAGAGCAAGGCATTTACCTTGAAACATCAACTGTGTTCGCTGTTATTCTTTTTGTGTGGCAAGTCCCAAAAACAAGTGCCACACAGAAGGACTCAATCAGCAGCAATATGCCAGCTTGCTGATGAATGTTACCACAAACACTTAAGAGCTGGCTATCTGCCTGCCCGGCCCATTCACTGCTTTCCATGCTTACAATGAAAGGACATCAAAGATAGTACTCAAGGTTTGTACAGACAAGTACTGAGGAACACACAGATGGTTTCCAGTAGTCCAAGTGACAAATTACATCGCCAGTTTTAACTCCTGCCAAGGCCACTGTGTGTCTTTGAGAACTAAACAGCAACAGAGTTCTAGCAGGTGAGAGGAAGTAAGTGTTGGCTCACACATCCAAAGAAACACACCAAATGACTATTTGCTGTACTCATATATATGCAAGACCTTCATTTACCAAAGGAAAAATAATAGATAAAATAAAAACCACATGCCAATCAGACCATGGCGTGTGCTAGTACTACAAGGGATGCAAGTACAAGGAGAGGAGGCTTACATCTGTAACAGAGGGTGAAGCTCACTGCCCAATTTCTCATTTTACTCATGTTACTGTCACTGAATGATCCAAATTTAGGGAATTACAACTTGGTTTCTAGAACCAATTCAGGCAGGGTTTGTCTTATTTATTTATTACTATTGAAGTTAATCTTGGAAGATGGGACTGTTAGTACTAACACTGAAGAAAAATGTGACTGTAAATAGCATTTACTTTGAGAAAGCCAGAAGTGACTTACTATGCATACAAACCTAGGGAAGCTTCACAAAATGTAGTATTTCAGGATACCACTGTCAGGACACAGACTTTTTTAAGCAGGAAGAAAGACTGGACAAGAAAACCTGCACCTTTGTAAGTGTTCATAAGGGCATTTCAGAAAACACTCAGCAGTTTGAGATTAAATTCTAGTCCAACTCTCATGGGAGAATGAAGAAAGCCCCTAGAGAAACAGTGCTCCTGGCCATACTTGGTAGTCCAGTTTTTCATACCCCTTTCCAATTTGCCACATTTGTTTGGGAGAGGGAAAGCTGCCATGCTTCTCTAACCTTTTCCTAAGGTTTTCCCTAAGATTCCCAGCTCTTTCATCAGACTAAATACCAACCATGGATTCTCTGGTGGTCCATCAGCCTCTTCAGCCTTAGAACCTTCACTGACTAAAATACTGAGCAGAAGTCCAACAACATCTGCAAGTAGGCACTTTCTGCAGAGACCAAAACAAATGAATCTTGCTTCTACTCAAATTTTGCAAGGTTTTCAAAGACGGTACTTTCCCTCCTCTTAAGTCTTGCTAAAAAAAACGCAAAGAAAAGATTACTATTCCACAATAAAGAAACTCTTCTGCTCTTATATAACTGTTGATATCCAATACGTTCAGAAGCTTCATCTTCAGTCCTTTTATTTTCCTCAAGATGATAATACCCAGCCTGGAAGACACATGTACATCAAGCCATATACAGATTTTCCTTGGGACTGTCTGACATTCCAGACATTTGAGACAACTGAATAGGGAGCTACACGATCACTTCAATCCAGGAAATTCATTCTACTGCTGAAGGTATTCCTTCTTGTTCCTTCCCACTGCACTCCACTCTACTGTCTGCGTCATCATCAGCCTTCATGTGGTATGTCAAACCAGAAAACATTTCCAGGCAAAAGCTAACTTGTCTATCCCATTCCACCCCCCAAAACCAAACCATTCACCCAATGTGACTCCCATACAGCTCTGACACTGGAGCCCCAGCCCAATGCAGGGAGCAGGATGAGGCCAGAGAAGGGCAAAATGGCTTTTGGAATTAAGGTGAATGTGGCGTGGAGTGCAGCAACCATGGAAATGGCTACACCAGAGCCTGTTTCTAGTCAACCTACACCATTAGGACAGGCTCTTCCAAAACACACATCAAAACATTGTAAGAAACACCACAGAATGCACTGTTTAATTTAGCTTTATTTGTACCTCAATTTTTCTGAAAATTTCCTCCTACTTCAGATTTTGCAGGTGTTGGAGAGGCCTTTTAAACCACAGCAAATGGCAATCACATATTGAAGCACATCAGTAATGGAAAAATTGTTTCAGGGGCTTTACATGAATCACTAGTTCCAAACAGTAAAATTTCAATGATTCCATTTCTTTTATTTCATAACAACATTGTAAATATTGCTAAAATCCACTTATTTTACTGCATGATGAATAATCTTAAAAGCATAGTTAATAATTTTTTGTAGCATAGGCTGAGAATTATGACTGCTTAGAAAAAAATACTGATTTTTTCAGATGGTTTCAAAGTAGAGCTTAAGAAAATCTCAAATTTGAGCTCACCCAAATTTCAATAACATACGATGAAACTAAATTTCATCAGACCCAGCACCTCTTGCACATCCTAAGAAATAAAACAATTCCAATCTGATGACCACACTGTGCTGATATAAGCATACATATACTTACATTAATTAAGCCACCACTTACATCATCAATGTATGAGCAAAGTTCTAGTTCCTAACTGCATGCTTTATTTCGTCTTAGAAGTAAAACTTAACAAGAAAGCAGCATAGCTGTTTTCTCAATCACTTACACACTTTTTTTTCCCAGATATACACAAGATTTTCTCTCAAGTTACTATAAACATAATACAGGCATTATGTAACAGAACAATTTACACTTTACACTGCTGCTGTATTTACCACATGCCACCTCCCTCATTTTTAGAGCTTAGAGGTTTCCAGTAAATTCTTCTTGCCAAACCACCCTACACAAATGTACTTACAGTGACAGGAGTGAAATCCACCTTAGGAGGCATTCTTTTCTCTGCTTATAAATTTATAGTGAAGTAAAGTAGTTCAATGACACAACTGAAGCAGATTGCTGTGACCAGAGGGGCAGTTCCACGGATCTGCTCTCTTCCTTCTATCAGCTCCAACAAATCCGGCTGGTCTCACCTCACTGACCTGATTCTCCTCACTAAACCAGCAGGATCCCAAGCTACCAAGACACATAACACAGCTATCACCCAGTAGTTGAACAAATTGAATCATCATCGCTGAAGGGTCGGGAGAGGCTGCTACGCCAGCACAAGCAAGGAGGATAAAGGAGCGGAGCATTTCTTCAGAAGCCTCTGTCTCAAGTGGCACAGGGTGTGATGAGCTGCCCACGCACTGGCCTGCACCACGTCCAGCTGCTGCAGAGGTGCCCTGCCTTGCTGCTAACACACAGGGAGCTCCATGGAAAGCTGGATAAGGAAGCACAGCCAAATGACATTTACCTTTTGCCTGACACTTCAGTTCCCAACCAGATCAACACCTTAAACTAGGAAACACAAGACTAAGGGGATGGGACAGTTAGATGAGCTTACAGTGCTACAGAATGCACCTGACTTTTTTTTTTTTTTTGATGGCTCAAGGCTGCAACACTACACATATGAATACCCTGAGCTGTTTTTCAATTTCAAGACTTCAGGTAGCAACAGCTACTTTAAGAACAGGTGTGGCACATCTTTCTCTTCACTCCACTTCCTTCTAAATGGCAGTGGGCAGGAGGACATTTTCTCAGACGTTACTCAACCTGTTTCAAAACTTGCCTGGAGCTTGAGATCTAATTAAAAGGCCACTGAAAGTCAGATTTTTGCCGTAGGAAAAGGCCACAAAGACATGCGACAAGCAATTACCGTAACCAGGCACAAGAATCTTTGCAGTAGCTCAAGTAACTCAGAAGCAGAGAAGAGGGGAATTGTCTTTAAATCTGCAGAGAACACTAACAAGTCCCGTGCTAAGATTTGCTACACATTATAGCGGACGGCTCAGAGTGGCTTTTTTTATTATTAAAAATACTCTCACTACTTCAGTTCCCTCTCTAGACCAGGGATCTAGAGCCAAAGCTATTCTGTCTTGTGCTACTTATTCCAATACCACTGGCTGGCAACAAGGAAGAGGAACAGCATTTACAGCAGCACTATCTTCACTAACTCCAAGTGCTAAAAGTCACTACCAACAAAACTCAGGGCAAGCAGGGCATCAGGAGTATGGCCAGCTGCCTGTAACAGAAAAATCACTGGGGTTTGGGGTATTCAGAAAGTAAGCACATCTCCAGAGGGATGCTTCCTGACAATTACTTGCTCAGACAGGATATAAAGAGAGTCGAAAGGGAAGAGGAATACATCTCTCAGCCTTCCAAGGCGTGATGAAAACTTTACCCAGATAAGACAACATGCTTCTAATTTCACTGTGCAACTTCTCCTTAATGTCTGACACTGACTCAGTGTATTTCAAAATTTGTCTGTATCTATTCCCAGGCTTTCCATGTAATACAGTTAAAATTTAAAATGGATAAGAAATGTGTAAATTTCTACCAGGAGTGGGGGGTGGGGAGAATCTACTGGAAAACTGAGAAAATACTACCCCTGGCCTTAGATGTAGCTTTCAAAAAATGGGAGTCAAACTGTATGATAATGGATCATTAGCAGTACAGTTTTTTTTAAAGTGCTCATAGCCAAAAAGAAAAAAAAAAGCCAAAAATTTTAATTACCAATGAAATAAACCAAGAAGCCTGCAGAATTCTGTTTTATTGCCCATTTAAGTTATCAGCTTGCTAGCATCAGCTAATCATTCTGAAATTTCAAACTGACCAGGACCATAACATCTGCTATTAAATAAGAACAAAAATCCCTTTAAGGCAGGGATTGGTTGTTTAACACACAGGGAATACCCATGAAACAAAACATTTTGGATAAATGATAATCTAGAATTTTAGACACATGACAGTTTATACAGGTTCAAATTTTTAAACTCTCCTTCTTGGAACAGTTAAGAGTGAATTTTAAAAATCTAACTGATTTAGAGCATGACTAAAGAGCTTTAACATCACATGTATATGCAAAGCATACGGAACAAGAATCTAAAAATAGAACACCATGCCTCTTCCTAGAGACATTTCCAAGTCTCCAAGCATTATAAATTCAGCTTTCTCTAGTACAGGCAGGATGAAGTTCTTCCTTCTTCTCTCCCCCTCATTCTGTATTTTTATCATGCTTTCCTATCCAAATTTTTGCTAATTTATGCACATTACACTGAATAAGCTCTTTCCCCTTATCTCAGTATTTTGTGTATCAAAGAACAGTTTTGGTTTTGTTTAGTATTTATAGCCCATCTCTTCCTAACATCTTCACCATGATATCTTTCAGAAATTCTTAAATCCAGTTTCTCGATCATGATTTTAGGAAAGCTCTCAACAGACTGCCAGCCCACCTGACATGCTGTTTAATGGACACGCTTCTAGGCATTCCCAAACCTCCTGTAGGCTCCAGGAATCTTATATCCGCCACACTACCATTCCAGTCCAGAACATATCTCCTGTTACTGCACACTCCAGCATGATCAGCAGCAGTCCAAGATCCCTGGGTTCTAGCTGCTCCCTCTTTGTTGCATATTCTTAAAACCAGTAAGGAACAAAAAATCTGTTCAATCGCTACACTCACAACTGTAAATACCATGTCACACCCCTAGGTCTTGTTCCTAACCTTTTCAAGACAGGCATATCAAGTGAGGATCATCCCAGAAAGTTTTTATATCAAATGCAGTATCCAATAGAACATTCTGCTTTTAAGCTTGTCATTTTAAACACAAGTTTCCAGTTTCGTACACTTCTCTTTACTCAAAGTGTAACATTATCCACATGCCATCTTTGTTTAATAAGCACTACATCCATGATCCTTTTGCTTTAAGATTTATTTCCATGCATTTAAGCAGAGAATTCCTTCTTTTCTTCCTCATTTACAGCCCATCTAGACAGGTGTGTTGATTTCAAAACAGAAAATCAAGTACTAGGACATTCAGAACAAGCTTGTAGTAGGCTGGCAATCTCAAATCTTCATCTATACCTCGGGCTCCATTCTGTTGGCTTCCAACCTTTTTCTTTACTCATACTTGGAAATAACAACCAAACATTTGGAAGCTCCTTTGCAACACCAGGGTGAGCACCTGCATGCCAGTACAGATGCAGTTGGAAAACCCTACTGGTGTAGATGTGCTTTTACAACTTCCCATTTCCGGAGCAGGAACCAGTACAGACGCATTAACTTCTTTCCAGAAATCTTCTGACACAGTACTCGGCCTCTGAGGAGACCACAAACAGAAGAGGTGACCACAAACAGAAAACCAAGGAATTTCAGTCAATCTACAAAATGTTTTAATCTACTTCAATGCAACTGCAAACTAGTATAGATATTGAGCCAATATTTACACAGAGAAAAGCCAAATGGTTGCTGTTCTACTTTCTTACGCATCATTTTAGTTATACCCCGTTCCCTTTTCTTTTTCCATATAGAATTTAATATTTTCCTTTACTAATTTGTCTCCAGTGTCATCTAAGTAAACCTTGGGTACTTTGCCCATTTCATGACTGTTTTAGCTCTTAAGTAATATCTTCCACTTGCATCGACTCACTTTAAAAACACATTCAGTCCCAAACCACAATCTTATAAAGACTGTCAAACTCTTCATCCTGGATACTGTAGTTCAGACAAGCTAGGTTCATTTTTGATACTAGTATTGTGGAGCTGAGGCTATGTAATCCTATTCTTCCATAAACTTCTTCAGGATTCTCTAACAGAAAAGTCTGGAAGAGTTGTAGATTTTTTTCCCTTACTTTACATAAGATACTCAATATATATGTCACTTAAGGCTCCTTTTTTTTTTTCCCTCCAGCCTCATGAAAAAGGGGCTCAGTACTGCTTGTTCAGTAATACATTATTCTGTCTTTGGATTGCCACTATGAATCAAGCAAGGACATGACATTTACCAAAAATGTTTTTGGTAAAAAACTACTCTTGGTAGTTTCGTGGTCTTTAACATACAGCTTCTCTCTGGTTCTCATGAGCAGGTACACACACAACACAGGTCTGTGGCAATCGTCTGCAGGACACAAACGCCCCACAGCACTGGGGGGAAAGGCGACTCTGCTTATAAAACTTGCTTTTTTGTTGATCAAATTGTCTGTATAGGAGTTAAAAGCCTTGAAGACTATACTTTTGGCAACTGTCCTACTGTTTATACCTTAACAGCCACAAAATTTCACTTTTGTAATAATTTCTTGAAGCTTAACTCTTGTTTCCTATATAATTTGAATTTTAAAACCAAGTCCACAGAAGCATCATTAAAAAAAAAACTAGGTCCATAAAATCTTTCAAAACAAGTATCAGTCATGATAAAAAAGAAGGAACAGTCATGTGTTAAACTATTCCACTGTATTATCTGCATGAGCAGCAAGGGTCACTTTGTCACTATGTCTATTACTACGCTCAGACTGCATCAGTCATTACTCTTACATAGGAACAAAAATGTACCTAATTATTTTAAGAAATTTTACAATAGCAGAGTAGTTTGTGCAGTTGTTGGCAAAAGCTCACTCCTGACTGACTATTCAGCTGTATTTTAAAGGAAGGAAAGAAACCAGGAGCATTTACAACTGTATTATATGAAATCAAAATTTAAGGAATTATTCTTCTGAAGAGCCACTCTCCAAGGAACGCATTTTCAAGGAACCAAGAAGGTACTCTGGAGTCTCACCTTTCTTATGTGAACATACTTGAACAGATCAAAACTCCCAAGTCCAGTAAGAATCTTTGTTATCTCATGTGAGAAGTTCTTCTTTAAGTACCACCAGTTCCATCTCTCCTTCAAAATTTTTCTTAATAGACATTTTAGTAAAGAATCTCAACATAAGGTTTACCTTAAAGTACAAGAACTTCTGGAAGCACCAGGTAAAGACATCTGACCTGATCAATGTTTGTAGTATATTGACCAATCTTTTGGATTTTAAATGATGTTTTTTCCACTCCTTTCTAATTCACAGACCTGCTTATTTTTTATTCCAATACTACAAATTTTAAAACAAATACTATGACTCTCCAACAATCTATTTCTGGACATGTGTTAAAAGATTACAAGCAGACAGTGTTGATTTCCTCTTCCATGAATTGTTATGCACAGCTAAATTTATTTCCTTGCCAATTAACTTTTTTTTAAAATTTTTTTTTAAACACAAAAGTGATAACAAGCAGTCTCCACCCAAGTCCCTCAGAAAATGCAGAGGACAGGTTCTTAAGTGTTATATGGGACATGAGGGGGGAGGAAGAGAGGAGGGCAAGGAGATTGAAGTAAGAAGTAGGTCTTGCCCATGCTTTCCTCTTGCAGAAAGATAATCCATTATCTTTCACCAGCTGTCACCCACAGAGCTCTGAAGGTGAATTACTGGAGCACATTTTCCAGTGAAGTCTCTGTATTATTTATTCTGTAGTTACCAACCATATACTTGAAGAAAGAGCTATCATTACCAATGTGCACAATGACATATTACAGCCACTGACACAAAAGATCATTGCTGCCATGTGTGCACTGCTGTTTTAAAGACATCGCTGCAAAGTGCCTTCTCTAAATACAAATAAGAAATGAAAAATGAAGAGTCTGAATAATTAAATGAAAGAGGAGATTAGGGCATAAGAGGATGAGAATGATATTTCTCAGTAGTTTTAAGCAGCAAGACTGAGTCCACAAAAAAGTTACTGCCATTACTTCACTCTCTGCTTTTTGTCCCAAGGTACCTGCACAGTGTGCAGGTACCAGAGCACCTGAAACAACTACACAAGACTTTGAGAAAAGTTTCTTCTGAAAAATGAACACACATTATAAACTGCTCACAGACACAGTCCTTGCCCCAGAAGGGCAGTGGACCATTACATTATACAGTGCTGTCAATGAACGCCTTCATGGCATAGCTGACAATATATGTTCTCCGAGAAGGGTATCTACCAGACTTCCAGGCATTTAGGAATATAAGAATTTTGAAGAATCTCATTATTTTCTAAAGGTTTTGCTGTAAGCAAAATACTCAAAGACACAGATACAAATTCATTGTAAGGAAAGTCAAGTGCCACTTTGGATACCGTCTAAGTACAAAACACCACTAATAAAGGATTCATTTCTTAGGTTTTGTCCCATTTGTACATTGTTATCCTCATCATTAATAGCACTTCCATATACCAATATGATTTTGAAACACTGAATTCATTGTGCATTTTGGTTAGCTGAGTCCACCATCATCAATCAAGAATATCAGCATTAAAACCACGTTGCAAGTCCAACTTCATGTAAGTCATACAAGTTCTTAGTTTACAGAGGAAATAAAAAAACCCAGCTAGTATCTCCCATTAGGTCTTCCTCTTAGGAGGAAGATTTGTTTCACCCTGTTGTTAGCAACTGCTTAGCCAGACTCCTTACAGTGTCAGATAAAAGCATATTAGGAACCCTACTAGATAGAGATCCTTTGTGATATGAGAACATACCTAGTAAATAACTAAGCCTGTATTTTTCATAAAGGATGATTCAGGCTCACAGTCATGCAGGGATGGCAGGCTCTTCTGACAGCTCCAAGGAGGAATGCTTTAAAATACTCCAAGTGCTATCAAGGCTAACTAGACATAAGGAAACTACACTTGAGAAACAGCACTAGACAGAAAACATAGGTTCAAAGTTCTTAAAACCTGTTCTGGCAATTCACTGCCAGGAACAAGGAAATTGGTGCTTTCTTTAAAAACATGGAAGAACAAAACATGAACAAAATTTAGTTTTCCTTTATTTACAAGCCTAGTTACAAGCTTGTCGATACTTAAGCTCAGACTGTGGTAAAATGCCAGCCAACCAAGGTATCACCTCAGACTATCAAAAAAATAAGTCATGTGAATGACTCTATCTACAACAAGAAGATGCTATTTCACATATCGCTTTTCATTCTGAGAAGTACAAAGAACAACAGTTTTCTTTTACAGCAGCCATGATGTTAAATACATTTGTGAACACAGGAAAAAAATACACTGAACCACAGACTAAATTTAGGGAAGAGACTTCTGGACATCAGAGTCCACCCAACTACTCAAATCTGAGATAACATCAAAGTTCAATCAGGTGACGAAGGCCTTGTCCAGCTGAGGTTTGTCCCCAGGATAAAGAGCCTATCACCTTTCTGGGTGACTCGTCCAGTGCCAGACCATTCTTAGGAGGAGTACTTTTATTTTTCTCTCAAAAAGAGAATCCTCCTTGCCATAGCCCGTGTCCGCTGTATGTCCTTCTTGGCAGTGCAACCAGGAAGCATCTGCCTCTGTGTTCTCCCCAAGCACACGTGTGGCAGTTGAGGATAACGATGAGAGTCCCCTTCTCCAGGCTGACCAGATTCAGGTATCTCAGGCTTTTGTTGCATATCACGTACTTCAGGCCCTCAACCACATCAGTGGTTTACTGCTAGACTCACTTCAGTTTCCCAGAGGTTCTTCTATTCTGGGAAGCACTGAACTAGACACAGTACTAGAGAAATGGACTCAGAAGAGTGGTGTAAAGAGAATAACAACCACTTCCCTCTGCCTGCTGGTTACACTCTCCAGATGCAGTCCTGTACACAGGCAGCTTCCATTTCTACAATGATGCATCACTGACTTTTTCAACTAATTGTTTACCAGGATCCCCAAATCCTTTTCTGTAAGGCTGCTACCTAGATGGTCATTCCCCAACTTTTACAGCAGCACAGTGCAAGACTTTGCACTTGTCACGCTGAATTTTGTGATGTTTCTCAGTGTGAAGGAAGTATAATGCTGTATACAAAAGGTACAGGATGGAATGTAGTATCTGCTATCCCCACCCTCAAAACATGCCTGAAACATTAAATACAATCTTTATGATGTTTAACACCACCCACAAGAACAGGAAGTCTATACCTAGACAACCTACAGCTTTGGTTCTGTCAGGATCAACAAGGGCAACTTCTCCTGGTCTGAGCCACTCAAATGCATGCATACCTTTAATGCTGATGAAAATTACTGCAAAGCTCTTTCCTAAGGGCAGTAAAAGCTTCTCCATGAATAACTTTTAGATTTCTTAATTAAAAATCTCCCACTTCCCTCCTTCCCAAAATGTCAGGTCTTTTATCTTTACAATTCACATGAGAGTCAACTTCAGGATGCACAAGGATTATTTCTAGCCATGGATGTAAACCTGACTGGGTCATGCCTGACAGGGTCAAGCCTGCCCAGTATAGCCTTGTTGGTACAGCACTACATCCAATCCAGTAACTCCTGCTGACCCACAATCACAAACACAGACTGATAACCAGAGTTCAGTTGCCTTAATAACCAGTAAATACTTCTAGGGGTAAGATAAAGACAGACTGTGGGCCTGATACAGCCTCCAGTTAGGCATCCCCACACTATGTTGTCCCATGTTATCTGGAGTACCAGGCCAGAAGAACCACAGTTTAAAAACAGCTGTGTGTATATTGACATTATTCCCAACTCAAATATCAACTGTTCAGGAAACCAAAGGCTGAACTGAGTGGTAATGGAAATCTTCAACTACATAACAGAGTAAGTTAACACACTCAAACTTAGCTCCTCCATGCAGTGATATGATGCCACATGACCTAAGGTGCTTTACTACAACTAGTTTAAGCTGGTCTGGAAGGAAAATGTTTGTGCTTCTTCCCTGCGACACAGCTAACCTACAACTTCTCAGAAAGCCTGCTCTGACAAATGAAGTGTTGCGAGTTTAGGAAAAATACGATTACCCATTAAAGGCAGAAATATTAAATACCCCAGACTCCAGCCTTCACTCTGCACTTACAACCCAACCAGTTACTAGCTACCAGTTACTCCACTAGGACCTCTACATCACTTTTAGCCTCTTGTACATGTAAAACTTCTCTTCTCACAGCCTCCTGGAGGAAGTCCCATGGTTCTGAATCACAAAAATGTCGCTTCCTTTAAGGTGTGTAACTTGAGATTATTCCAGGGCAACAATGCCACCCTAAAAGGAACCACTGATAGGGAAAACACAGTGAGATTTCCTCCTTGGCTTAAAGCGCATACAAACTAAAAAGAAAGAAAATGTGGTCAGATATTACATTCTCATTTCACGCTGACATAATACAAGTAATCACAGACTACACACAGAAACCTAAATCCTTAATTTAAAAGTTTCAATATGAACTTCTCACTCAAGTACACCTAAATATAGGAAAAACACCGAACTATAGGAAAAATTTGCTAATTCTTCATTGGATCCAGAGTCCAAGAACGGCCAGAAGCCTGGAGAACAAAGCCTGCAGAGCTTGCACACTGGGCGTCCCTCTCTCAGGGCTAATAAGAGACAGACAACAGCCACGCAGCCATGATACACAGAAATGGAGGTGGAGGGAACAACAACACATGACAACTTAACTAATCCTATCAGAAAAAGAGCTAAATCTAAAGACTAAACATGCATCTTAGAAAGCAAATCTTTGGGAACATATTTCAAAATTATATAATAGAATCTTCATGCCTGAAGTCACCCTCCTGCTGTTTCTACTCTGCCTTAATTACAGTAAAATAAAAGGCACTCTAACACTCCAGCTTCCCATATTGATAATCCAAGTCACACGGGCAGCAATAAGGCTGGCAGCACATAGAAAAGCTCCATGAAGAAGCCAACTTTTGGGGAAGGATGTGCAAAATGAAGATCATAGAAGCCATATTGTAACAGCAGCAGAAATCCAAAGGTGTGCAAAGCAATGGAGACAATCCCCATCCACCCTCAAGGTACGTGTGAAATCTCTGTAAGAAGCAGTGGGGGGAACCAGGGACAGAGGAATTCCTCAAGAGTGGGAAAAAAATTCAGATGTCCCGTAAGTATTACCATGCAATTACTAGAAACCTTGTCCTTCCTCAGATGAGGACAGATTTCATAAGCATACAGTTCAGTTCTTAGGCTAAGGGACCATTACTGGCAGGGAAATCATAAGATACAACCCCCCATAAAACTCTAGTGGGTTGCTATGCTTTGGGTGAAGTTATACCATCTGTAAAAAGAATGAATCCACATCCCACAAACTACACAGTCCCAAATAAAAGTACAATATTGCCAGAATAGCTGCAACAGTTCTTTAAGACTGAATTCCATATAGCTACTCAAGCAAGTTTAAAACAGGTGTCTTCTTACTTGTTACTTCATCTTTCACCAAATCTTTTGATGACAATTAGAACAACATAACTCAGGTTTAAGCTGAATTAAAAGTCCAGACAGAACTTTGTATTGACTTTTCCAGAAGCCTGAGCATGCATATCTCACTAAACTGGCATAAACACATTCCAAACAGGACTTCACAAAGCAATTATCCATGTTTAATTTTTATGCTGGAGAACAATTACAAATTATGAAAAGAATTTGGGATATATTTGAAATGGGTGCTGCTTCTGATCTTTTCTCTTCTTGGCCTTTTGGGGAAAGGTAGCTATATACATATTCACCCCTCAATGGTACTGCGCTTAAGCAAATTAAGAACTATACCTCAGACTTTGCTAATGCACATCTGATTAATAAATTCCACACATTTTCAATTATTTAATGCTTGTTAAAGATATCCCCACCATTTTCTAAAGCTCAGACTCCTTTACAGAGGTCTCAGGTTGGGTATCCAGAGGTACTAATCACATTTGAAGCTTTAGGCCATGGTTAAGTAATAACACGTTTCAGTGTTAAGACCCTGATGACATGAATGATAGAAATTAAGATCTCAGGCACTTCAGGATGCCTAAGGCCTCAGCTGGAAATGATGGATGCACACACTTAATCTGAATGCACTCTAAGTATATCTAGAGACATGATTACTGAGGTCTATGCAAAATCAGGGCTTAAGAAAACAGTGTGTAGTTTCCTACTGAAGAAAGCTACATTCATTATAGTGAACAATATCTTTATAAATTAAAGCCTGCATTCCGGCAATCTGCATATGCTGATGAGAAAAATAGGCTGGAAGCTTTTAGTGTTAGGAGACAGCTGAAAAATGAACAGATCACATTGAACCACAGAGCAAACTTACATAAAAATTCTCAGACCTGGAGAATTTTTAAAATTAAATCTCTTTTCTTAAAAAAAATACATAACCCCATAGCACTTTGGTGGGATATAACAGTGAGCATGATACAAGCCCTTTGTCAACATCAAGAGCACATTGGAACTCTCAAGTGTACCTTATGAAAGACTTAGGAAACATATGTCAAATCTATTTAAAGTATCATCAAAGGCAAAAATACAGTAAAAAGCTGTAACAAGTCCCTTCTATTTTTCTAAACAGTTTGCTTGTGGTCCATCACCCTATTAATCTTTTCAGACTTCGGTAATGAAAAAGATAAACCCATAAAATTTTTCATAATCCTAGGCACTACATTCTGTTAATGGCTCAGATAAACTTACAATTGTTAAGTTATTATAATTCTTCCTTTTTGTAATACCCACCTCAAACCAGTTTGCATGAATTGCCTCAAATTACATGCAAGGGATAAAATATAACTTTTATAAATTTAAAGAATCTGTAGTTTAACATTCCCAGCTAATCTCGACTACAGATCAACATTCCTAAAACCTAAAACATTAATATACAACCATAAAGTAGAAGTAACTTGCTAAAAAAAGCTAATGAAACAAGTCTTTTCAGTTCTGATTCACACAGTTAAAATCATTTGTTCTAGTAGGTGTAGAATAAAATGATTCATTCCCACGCATTAATTGCTTGCAAAAAATAAAATAGGTTAGTTCAATTTATTTTGATAAAAAAGTTAATTGTACTGGATCTAAACTGACTTTCAAGCTATTTCCACTGATAATGCATAACTCTGCCAACCATGAAGTTTTAAGGATGTAAATTAAGTATTTTTTTTTGCAAAGTATTATATCTTAATACTATCTGTGAAAAATCAATATGAAAATAATTTAGGTTTGCAAGTGAAACAAGACAGAAAAGAGCTACATTAATGTATGCTTATGAAATCTTACTTCTGTACTCTACACCTTATCATGTACCATTAGTGAGAAACTATTAGGTGCTCACATACTTTCCTGTATGGAGGCAAACTTATCAGTGACTTATTTACCCCCTTCTGAGTTTTCATAGATAAACAAAATTTAAATGCAAAATACAGATCACAGCCTTTAATACACCACATAATTCCTCAAGCCCTAACTAAAGACTGGTGCTGTTTATTAGCACCTTTATCCACAGGAGAAAAGCGATATTGACTTCCTTCTATGGGACAAAAGACAATCTTCACCCAGGACATCTGTCACTTTAACAGCACATGCCAATGGGCCTCTCATCCTCCAGACCATGTTACTTTGCCACTACTAAAACATGACTGCAGCATCCAGTGCCAATGCTTCACAGCATGAAGTTTTACAAAAAAAGTCATTAAAAGATACTGCCGCACTCTTAAAAATAACAGATTAAAACAGACATCCTGTAAAGAGTCCATCATCATACAGCAGCAGGGTTTTAACCACATGCCCTCACGTCACTAGCCCAGACCACAATGCTGTCAAAGCTAACATGGCAGTTTGGGCTACTTCAACATGAATTAATCCTAACACACATTTTTGAAAAGAACAAAACCAGTTAAATGAAAGCAGAGAACGCAGGAAACTGTGATTCAGCAGCCATGGTCACACTATTCTGCCAGATGACCATCAAAGACCTTGTTACTGAAGGTGATCCAAGCTATGGTACCCCATCCCTGACCACAGGAAAGCCTTCAGGAGCAAGGAAGAGTTCTAGCTGCATTCACACTGCACAAAAAACCCATGGTCACTACCACCACTCACCTTTTCAGAATATCTGCAAGGCTCCTGTAGCTGTACCCTGCCCCAGTGGGCCCTCAGTCCACGCCCTCCTGCCACTAGTTCTGGTATAATGGATCATAACAGGCTTTGGTGGATAGAGGTTGGCGTAGAGGAAACTTAGCCAAAATCTGAAATTCAGTTTTCTTGTCCATTAGCTGTCTTCATTAGCCAACCACTGTCACTTCACACACGTGCCCAACAGGCTTATCACTCACTGCACAGCTTCTGCCTGCATAGAGAAGGACATTACACGAGCTGGCAGAGCCCCAGGTCCCTTCCTGGCTTTTTATGTGTATTTCTGCAAGAGGGAGGGGGGAGAAGTGTCAAAGGGAATGAAGAGAGGAATTTAAGCCCTCAAGTGAAGAGATATGGCTTGTTACCAAGCGACAGTTTTACCTGGTGTAACCCCAAAAGACCAACAGATCCTCATAAGCAACCCTAAAAGTCCATCAGCTCTGAGGGCATCTCAAAAATACCCAAGGATAGTTTCTGCCTCTTATAGTAGCAGCACCACACTGTGCCCTCTGCCCTTACCTAGTACTTTTTCTAGTACAGCAGTAGCTGTGGCTACTGCTACTAGGTCTACTAGGAAAACCCTGCAGCTAGTTCAGAAGATGCTCTAATGCTGGCTGGAAAGACCCTTTCTCAGGCTCTCATGTACACTTCTGAACACAGCTGCTCTCAGGCTGAGAGAACAGGCTCTAGACTGTTCTGAAAGAAAGGCCACCCGGCAGGGTTATCCCTTCCCTAAGTAGGTATTTTTTTATCTGAAAGGTTAAGGTGCCTCTTTAAGCAGAACTGGAAGGAGGAAAAACTAGGCCTGAGAGTCAATTTGCAATGCTCACAGAGCCCCTCCAAACAGCAAGATCCGAACTTGAAGCACCAGTCCCGACAGTGACCTAAAGTTATGAATCACTGCATCAGCACTGCAGCCCTTCCCGGTGAATGTTCTGTGCATGATTTTTTCCATGTATGGTCCAGATTCAAGTTTAACAAATATATACCCAAAAGTGGCAGTTCAGGGCTAGGCTAGAGGTTGCTTTGAGCACTCCCTGTGTACATTTTTTCTCTCCTCTAGTCCAGACTGGGAATATGTTGATGTTACTACAACAGCATCCACTGTCTGTTATGCCACATTGTCTTCAAGAGCTCAGCAGCAGGTGCCAAGCTGGCCTACCTGTGCTAATCATCTGCATCTTCTTCATTTTCCCCACAGCTTCAGTATCCTTAAAGTTCCTCTCAGGAAAAAACAAAAACAAACACAGAGACAAAAAACCCCACCACCACCATCCAAAAGCAGAACACCACTCTAGCTGGGTAGCAGACCTTCCACAAACTGAGAACACAGAAGGTAAGTCAGCATTCAAACAGATAGCTCCTAAAAAATGAGGAGAAACAGTCTACAGAAGTAACCCATGTGCCTGCTTCAAACAAAAATACCCAAACACAGATCAGTCTAAACTACTCCGACAAGGGTTTTGAGGTGTTCTCACAGAGAGAACCAGCCAGTACGCAGTCTGGGAGTGAGACAACACTGAATGAAGTGTATGGGGACACGTGCCACCTTGCCCTCTGTAGCAGGCCAGCAGTACGAAACAGGGTCAGAGGAAACAAAGGCTGGAGCAAGAGAGGCTCTGCAGCACCAAGATAATGTTGAATACAAATAAGGCTCATTCCTATGAGACTCTCCTCTGAACATGTTTGACTACTGGCTGCAAACTGTGACAAGTAGCTGTCCAAAAACGGAGCAGCCGGTTGCGCCAGTCCCTGCTGACTGGAAGGAAGGGGCAGTGAGCACCAGCCACAGCCAACTAAGATAACTCCTGAAAAACAAGGTGATGTCACACCAGCACAGGAGTGATGCCAGCCAGCAAGGTGCCCTGAGAGCAGCCACTCTAGCACAGGATTATGCAAGACTCAGACGCCTCAGTATGACAGAACAAGAGACTCCATAGGGAGGAACACGCTGTACCTGAAAGCTAAAGGACAGGTGGTGCACAGACACCTGAGCTGCGGCTGTGCTGCTCCAGCACTCCTGCACTTCTCTCCTTGTCAGGTTAAACAAGAGACAGCATACATTTTTTGCAGGAAGAGTCTCTTGGGAGTTCCCTCTGCAGTGCATGGACAATACCACACCGCAGCACCCATAGTCTATCAGGTAAGTCCAAAGTCCATGCAGCCTCTTCTGTGCCTGCTGATAGCTTTAGGTAGTCTCACTTTCAGAGAGGAATGAGCAAAACCCACTAGAATAAACAGGACTCCTCACTATTTCTCACTCTTAAGAGCAGCAGATGCAGCAACAGTTTAAAAGACACTAAGCACAGACTCAGGAAGTTCTTTCTGAACATGTAGACATAGGTCTGTTATCTAATAGACTTGGATTCAATTCCCACTAAGAATACTGAGCATTATTTCAATATCTATTAGATAAACAATATAACAGTGATAACCAACTGGGTTGCAGCTTATTCAACAGAAGTTATAAATAAAAATAACTAGAAGAAAAGGACTTTGGACTCCTCACTTGCAGTTCAGCTAGCTCCTCCCCAAGACACTTGGTATAAAGATATGTGCATTATACATCCACTATAGGGAAAAAACAGTCTGTTTGAAAGTTCCACTCACCATGGGAAAGCTATAATTGCTAAGGTTAAAATGGCAGATTCTTACAAGATTTGTAAAGCAATGGAAGCCACAAACTGCCTCAAGGCAAAGGACCACACCCTGTGCTCTTCTATGGTTAGCAAATAGGAAGAAGATTTTGAAGAAATAAGCCTGTGGCAGGACCGACAGGAAGCAGCAGAGGAATTAATAGGATAGAAGCAATGGGATCTACCATTTGGAGTTTATCAGCCTCCACAGGTAAGGTGCAAGGCTTCCACAGGTGCTCAATAGAGAGGAGATGGCCTAAGTCTCACAAGATGAACGTGGGACTTAATTTTCTGGACTCCCCATTTCTCCAGCATCCACCAGCTACAGAGTATGAGCAGCACCAAGCTCTGTCAGAAAGCAGAGATATCCATATCCAGCAACTACACCACACAACTCAGAATCTCCTCTGCACCCAAGAGCCAGAAAAAAACCCTGCCTCAACTACCACACCTGAAGTCTACTTTCTCTTGGCAATTAAGAAGGCAAGCAAGTCTACTAGCCATGCTGAATCATTTCAAGAGAATTTTACATGTGTGATACCTCACACCCAGTTTTAAAATCAAAATTGTAAAAAAATGCTTGTTACATAGCTCAGCTTAATTCAAACTTAATACCTGTGCCTCTTATTTCCATTGTCAGCGATGAGTCTCCATTTTGTCAAAAGGAAATTCCTTCTGTCTCCAGCTGATAAAGAAACACTGATCTTCAAAGTATATCCCAAGTATTTAACTACACTCTTGATGCTTTTACAGACACATAGCAGCACAGAAAACTTGTGCACATTAATCCAGAATATCTTCTAACAGCAAATAAGGCTGTAATTAAGACACATCATGACATAAGGAAGATTAGCATGTTTGGCATGATATTTTCCTTATTAGCTGGAGGCAGAAACAAGTTCCTTGTCAGTGGAAACACACTGTGAGGGCATTAGGACACAGATAAAAGGTGTCATTCCTGGCACTTATTTGTTTTTAACAGCTTGAAGGAAAGGAAGGAACACACTGTATCAACTGTAATGGATTTTAAGGGTATCCCTTGTTGATGGAACACAAATATACAGCAGTCCAGATTTAGGCCCACCCCCTTACCATCAAGAGCCTGGATTATAAACTTTTATCCCTACTCTGCAGCACCAGATGGTAGCTCACATACATTTCAATTATTTATTGAACAGGCACTTTGTTATACCAGGGTAATCCCACACTGCAGTAAAAACTACACACTGTTTTTATTGCGAGCTATACTTTTCATCAAGTCAGTAACCTTTTCACATTCAGTGAACACAATAAATAGAATTAAAAGAAGCGATTTTATAAACAATTGGATAATTGGCCTCTCCATCACACAGAAAATGACAACGCTGGGATCAATCAGTAGGACACAACCACCAGCAGCGCTACAGAAAAAGCGTATCATTCTCTGGCCTGCCCCAAATCCTTCCAACTTCAGTTTTCAAAGTAGCTTGTAGTCTGATCTATCACACTTAACAGTTTGCTGGTGCTCACTCGCTCAAGCCATCAGCTTGAAAACAAAAAACCCTGAATGCTCTTTGCAGAAGACATACAAAGCTCCCATGACAAAACAAATAATCAATGTTCCCCAGGCTGCAGCCTTGCGGGGCAGATGTGATAAAGTGGTTAATTATTCAGTTGGCAATCGCATTACTGACGTCAATAGAAGAGTCCAGGAAGTGAATCCTCTTAGTTTGTTAGTGTATGACAAAGAGTGGTGGTCCCCACAGAAATTAAGGAGAACCAGCTGTCCCTTCATGTTAGTGCTCTGGTCTCTAGTGCTAAAGACACACATTTGCATTTACTGAAGTAAATCTGCCCCTCCCTCTCCCTTAGGAAATCCTTTGTTTTGTTGGTTGGGTTTTTTTGTTGTTTTTTGATTTTTTAAGAGTGCTCTTTTAAATCCTAATTAACTGTACATGCATGGAACAGCTGATAAACGGGACAATATACTCGTGAGCAATGATCTCTCCTCCCTCCCCTCCAACTCCTATTCCATGGAGAAGTTAAGTCACCTTCGTCATACATTATTATTCATAACTTACTCAGCTGAATAAACCAGTCAGCCACCATGGCCGTTTTAACATAAATTCATTTAGACATGCAGCAGGGAAGGATCTCTGTTCTCCACATACCTCTAGTCAATAGCCTTAACTAAATAACACTGCACAGAAAACTTTTATCCTAAGTGCTATCAGAAGTATCCACATTTTCTTTTGTCAGCACGCTCCGGACTACTGGAGGTCTCTCGTTATCAGGCTGCTTAACAGTAGGGAATCATTAAACAAAGCTCTTAGAAAAGCTGCCTAGAAATACTCTGTCCTTGGGGGACATGCCCAAATTAAAAAAGACTGCATGATGAACGGGAACTGTTGTTTCTTCGAGCCACACACAAACACACACGTCCTCTCTAAAGCAACGAGCCGGCACCAGAGCAACATTTCAAAGCCTGAGCCTGGTGCTCTCCTCTCCTCCCCTCCCCCAGGTAGGAAACCCTCCGAGGAGCGCCGGATTAGCCTGACATTTCGGGCTAAGCCGAGCAGGGTTTCAAGCCAAGGACACTCCGGTGCTGTTCCTGCTGCCGGCTGCCAAGCGGTTCGCCTAGGACCGAGGGAGGAGACCTGGAGGGTCAAGGCCCGGCTGGCGGCGGGGGTGTTCCCCAGGGAGGCGCCGCATCCAGGGGCGGCGTCTCCGGCCGCTGCTGGGAGCGGCGGTGGGAGCGCACGGCGGGGCCGGGCCGCCCTCGGCCGCTCCACCGCCCCTCACCCGGGCACCACGCACANCCCCCCCCCCGGGCCCCCCCGCACACCCCCCGCCACTCGGCCCCGCGGCCCCCGCCCGGGCTCACCCCACTCGAGGAAGTCGGACACGTATCGGTCGCGGCGGAGCGGCGAGTCGCGGCTGCACTCGGCGTAGACGCCGACCAGGAGGTCGAGCAGGGTCTCCACGCTCAGCACGCTGTCGTGCCGCTGCGGCCCGTCCAGCACCAGCTGCTCNTCCTCCTCCCCGGGCCCGGCGCGTCCCTCGGAGCGGCTCCGGCCACGCCCACCGCGCGGCGCCCGCGCGCTCCGACGTGGGCAGGGCCGCGCGAAGCCGCGCAGGAAGGTTGGGCCGGGCGGCGCCCCGTAGCGGCAGATTCGCCGCGGAGGGGGCGAGGGGTGGCGCGGCTGCGCATCCGGGTCGGCACCTTCGTGTGTGTGTGTCTGTGTGTGTGTGTGTGCGTGTGTGCGTGTCTGTGTGTCTGTGTCTGTGTCTGTGCGTCTGTGCGTGTGTGAGATCCTCAGTCAGG